>CM040184.1:40833846-41223846 GCA_022606455.1 Callitettix versicolor
TTTTAATTTTGTTAAAGAAAGTGAAATCGATACGACAAAAAACGTATTTTTCAAATTCGAAATGTGAATAAAATGCCAACATTGGAAACATTTACCGCCGTGTTTACGCTTCAAGAACGACTAAAACGTTGAGTGTGCGAGGCGAGAAGCGTGTCGCATTAGATAATTAAACACCTTACGTAACTGAAAACATAACGCGAAGTGTGGTAAACATACGTCGCAGTTGATAAACAAAACTTAGGCTAGATGGAGCGTATTAAGCCTAATCACAGTACCACTGAGCTAGGAGGCTTATACACGATAAGGTTATCTGGTTCAGCATTAACTGATCGTAACGATATTATTTAACACGGGTTGTGCACGCCAAGTAGGCGTACTGTAATGTAAGACCATCCGGGACCTTGCAGTGAGCGCCGGTCCTGACCTCTAGATAATGTTACGAGGGGTCGTTAAGTTTGAACTTCAGTCGGTTGTATGACTTAAAGATTTGTAGCAAGAGGAAACTCGAAGATGCCAGATACGATTTTGGCAAAAGTTGGAACAGTTTTGCTGTTTATTATTTCTACTTCTAGAAATAATCGTGTCGAACGGATATAGGCCTACACGTTTTTGTATAGCACGTATCGTTTTTGTGCTATACACGTGCTATACGTGTGTGCGTGAGTGTGCGTTTTGTCGTGTCGGTCCAAACTGTATTTATAAATTGTTCGAGATTTTCCGATCTAACGACGAAATTAGAAGGCAGGCGCATGAAACGCGAACTTTCAACGAGGTCTGGCGGTCCTATAAAACCCTTTACGTGCAAGTTACTTCCTTCACTTCTTGTTTCAAGTGATACTCCTTAATATATCAATAAAATAAAAATACCCTTAATACCTTACCCCTTAACAGCTTTGGTCACCAACCCCTATAATTTTCCTCCATTCACCCTGATACATGACAATTTTCATCAAATGTTCGTCGTTCATATAAAAAAAAGTGTTTATAAAAGTCATGTTTTTAAAATTTTGAAATGGCCGCCATTTAGAAACGGTTGAACGAATTTCACGGACAAAGAACTTGTCCGAGCTATTATCGAACTCGATTTTCGTGCTAAATTTCAATAAAACAACACACACACACACACACACACACACACACACACACACACACATATATATATATATATATATATATATATAAAGTCTATATACTTTATGCTAGTTACACTAATAAGGACGAGGGATCAGTGTGAACGGTAAGGGAAAAGCAACGGGATTAACTGCAGCTCGAACTAAGAACCTTTAGGTGCGCAGTTGAGTGACGCAGTAGTCTGACCTATGCTTTAGCCACTTCGACCACCGAGTCCCATATATATTAAAATCTTTCTATTAACACGGATCTCTTTAACACGGAAATCCTCTATAACGAAAAAATACGTTGGTCCTTTCTCATTCATATAGCCTATGTATTGTAAATTTCTCTATCGAGGCCAAAAAAATTCCAGGAATCTCTATAGCGACGAAATGCTGCACATTTTCTACTCTCCTACCCTATTTCTCAGTACGTCGATTCGTCACATGAGTGTTAAAAACAGTGCGGAGTGCGTCAACTGAATCTAGTGTTTTTTTTTTTTTACTACACTAGTACATTTTACAAGTAGCGCATTATTTGTTCAAACTTTCACAACACAGTGTAATGGCGTCTAAATGGAAAATGTTAGCGTTACAAGGTTAGAGTTTTATGTGAGGTATTCGCCGAAATTTTAATTTAGCTAGTTCTTCTGTTGGCACGGTATTGAAAAATAAACCGGTGTAAACTTCAAAACACACGCATGCATGTGTATTTTACGTGTAAGTAATTTACAAGACAAGGACCAAGTAGAACGTGCCTTGAAACCCTGACCATTTTATTTTGACTTTATATTGTGTAGGTTTGTATGCTTTGCCCATATCAGAAACACGTATGACTCTAAAAAATAAAGTTTTTTTTTTCTTTGATGTGCAAACTGTTTTCAATCGAGACAGTGCCTGTAATATCGTGAATGTTGGCAACCCTGATGTACAAGAGGTTTCAACACAATTCACAATAAATTAATAAACTTGGTGAAAGAGAAAAGGGACCGCTAACAACACGTGCCTCAGTCAATAAAACTGCTTTAGTATACATCTTGTGGCCTAGATTAGTGAAATAAAGATGAAAAGTTATTTGTAAAAGAAAACTTTTGATATTTGGGGTGAACTTTGTTATAAAAGGAAAAAACATTTCTGCTGGAGTAGGTTAAAGGCAATAAAAGCGAAGTTATAGAATTGTTACTGAAAACATAATGCGGTACAAAATTTAGGCGATGTAAACAGAAATGATCAAGCACGCAACTGTCTCGCTGACGCGATGAAGGGAATCTCCGACAGTGTTTATCTTAAAATACGATAATGAAACCAGACCGCAGTTAAACTCACTTTCTAATTTCTTGTTGCATTTAAAAATTTAAAACGCCAATTTATGCGATTTTTTACGATTTCTACAAGTTCAACTGTTTCAAAATGGCGGCGTAATATATTTTATAGTTTTGTGTTTTTGAAAATCCTTCAACATCGTAATCAACGGTAAAATCTGCATGAATGAGCGTTTTTAATTCCTTTAAAAATGCGTACATGGATCTGACGTCGGTTTATTATTGTATTTTTCATGTTAGGAGACGGTTTGCTGAATGCGACGAGACACCCATGGGTGGCTTGTCTGTGTTGGTTGTCTGGCGCAATCCTAATAATAAAATAAGTAATGATATTTAATTAGTAATTTTTCACCAAAATATAGTTCATATAAGCAATATGTCAGGCGCTAGAGAGCTCCAAGCATAGAATATAAACGGTCTTGAAGTACAGTCACCATTATAAGAAGCGCGCTCGATATTAGCAGCTAAATTCCAAGTAATAGGACTATCTGCCGCTAGGAACTCTGCAAGCTGCAAGGTTAGGGGGTGAAGACGTTTGAGGAAATAGACAGTACTATTATCTATTTAACTATAGTTGAACACTGTACCGCAAGATGCCACCAGCAGCGAGCTCTCACAAAGCTCTGTGGATTATCGTTCCAGTAAGTTTATATTCAATTCCCCAAGCTGCAGTGTAAATAGAATTTACAGCAAACGTGTGTCAACATCCTTTCTTACGGGTAGTCTGGGATTTCGTCTTAGATCCCACGCTCATGCGCAATCCTACTGAGACAGCGTAGAAGTGACTAGCATTCATTCATTTGTCAATGTTAAATTGATATAAAGTTCTGTCAAAAGTCGGGGAATTTTCCCCGCGCCGTTTGTTAGCACACTTGTGTGAGGTGGACTCCATTCGAGATCCCACGCTCATGCGCAGAAATACTCAGACATCGTAGAAGTAGCTAGCTTTCATTCATTTGCACAGTGTAAAATAGCAATAAAATTCTGTCAAATGTCGGGGAATTTTCTCCGCTCCGTGATTTGTTTGTTAGCAGACTTGTGTTCGATGGCAGCTGTGCTTGTAAAGTTGACTGAATAAACGCACAACATTTTCTAATAATTATTGAGGCATCTAAACGAGCCTTAATAGTTCAAACTTGTTATATCGTTTTTTTTTTTTTAATTTCCAAGGAAGAACTCCAGAACTCCCTTTGGCTTAGGGGGGATGTCATTCAGACTCCTCTCCTATTTAAAATAAAAAAAAGCTTTTATGATAATAAAACGGAATAATTTATAAATAATAACTAATTATCGTTAGTTAACATTTATAGGAACAGATTCAATATGGCCGAAACAGAATGTTGCACAAACAAAACAAATACGGACAGTAAAGTATGTTAAAGATTGGTAATAGGCTCGTGCATGATTGAAGCTTCTAATTTATTACAAGCATTAAATTACTAATTTACTAATGCATTAAATTAGGACAGTTTATAAGGTCGTTGTTTTAGGGCTGATATAAAATGGGCTGTAAGGTTTTCATAGAGCCGTAAAATAAAAACTGACTGTGATAGGTACGAGATCACTTCGCAACGTGCTTGTAGTACAGTGTTCCGTTAACCGTTTTATTTGGAATGTCTGCACAATGTGCTTGAAAGTTTATGAAGGCAATTAGGTAATGGAGAGTAATGTTTTAGTTTGTAGCCGTACTTGAGTGACTGTTGCCTGGCTAACAACGTTTTAATTTCTTAAAAAAGATTTTTGTATTGCTTTTTTTTAGCAAATTTTCATTGATAAATGAACAATCAGAGCGGCCATCTTGGTAAAACTCAGGACACCGGGGCCTTGAAGTGAGCGCAGATACTGACCTCAGGATCACTTTTTATGTGGTTGTTAAGTGGTTTTTGTAAATACCCTATGTGTGTGCTCGCGCGCTTATGTGTATGATCACTTAAATCCTAACGGGTCGTTAAAATTTATACATAGGCTATGTAATTTTACTGAGGGATGTTAAAATTGTGTGTGTGTGTGTGTGTGTGTGTGTGTGCGTGTGCGTGCGCGCGCGCTTGTTTATTAGCATACTCTCCCGTTAACAATTTGGATGTAGCACAAAAATTGATTTTTGTAGTAGCTGGAATAATTTCGTTATACGGCGAAATCTGTTTAACTGTTTCAAAATGGCGTTCATTCCAAATCTTCACGAATTCATAATTTTTCTCTTTTTCCAGATTTTTGAAAATGAGATTCTATTGTCGTAATCAGCGTTAAAAGCTGCATAAATTAGCATTAAAATTTTTTTTAAGGTCAGAGATCTTTTTTCGTATATTAGTATATTTTAAAGTTTAAGGTATGCAGATTTTAGTATTGATTGCGATGGTGAAATTAGGTTTTCAAATTAGTGTAAAATAAAATAAAATAAAAAATATATTGGAAATTCGTTTCTATCTCGTCTGTGAGACGTGATTATTAGTTAATATATCTGTTTATCCTGTCGTTCCTAATTAGTGTTTTCCTCTCGTTTCGAATGACAAATCCTTGTTTGTGCACTAATCTACACTGATTTTCTTCTAATTTTGACTTACGCGTTTCTCCCGTATTTTTCAAAATACGTTATTACCCATTCACGTACAACATTTTTTTTTAAACTTAAAAAAGAATCGTGCAGTTCAAAATTAAAATGTTCATTTCAACGAATTAAACTAGTTTTTTTCATTTTTCCATGCTTGGAATGTTGCAAGTAAGCGTTGAGCGACGTGCTCGGAGCAACGTCTCGAGAATATAGAAAATATAAATATAAGATATTTAACGTCTCGAGAATATAAAAAAATGAAATCAAACTCACGTGTTATCACTAAATATAAACCGTATACCATTGAATTGTTGCTGCTGGCAATATACACAATGTACACAACATCATTACATGCGGGCGCGACGAGAACATGAGAAGAAGCAAAGTGGAGAGAAAAAGAGAGAGCGAGAAAAAAGAAAGAGATAGAGAGAAGCATGCACGTTGTATGTACATACAGGCACAAAACACAAGCGTGCGACCAACTCAGTCGGAACCAGGAGACGAAAGAAAGAAGTGCTGAGAACTGGAGGGGATCTGTGTAATACTTCCCCTACTCGCGTTACTTACGCTTCGTAAACTTACTCGATGAAACCGAATCACTCCATGGTGACAAATACAAAGTGCTTAACGCGGTATAAGATGCTAACGCTTCAATAATGTGATCCTGTTTAGTCATAGCTTTTTTAAGGATGCTGTTTTGCTGACAGGTTTCCGCAATCCACTTTCCTGTTCGTTTTTCCTGTTTGCAACTCTGGGATTAGGATTCGCCTGGTTAAAGTTGCGCATGGATTATAAAAGTTCAACGATTTTTCATCGTTCTTTCCTTGTATTACGTTTTATTGTGACAACTTTCTTATTCCTTATTATAAACGAAATAAGAATCGTATTTAAATTTTTCTAAAGTACTGTTAGAAATAAAGATTTTTCACAAAATAGTATCAAACGTTTTTGAATATCTCTTTTCGGTTTGAAGTTGCAGTCCGTGAAGCATAGGAACGCGGTGAAAATGGCGTTTCTGGGATGTTAGTTTTATGTTCCATTCTAAATTTTTAGAGTTATTGATTTATTTGAGCTTTTGTTTTGTGAACCTGATTGAAGTTTTTTTAGATGAATCAGTTAAAATTAGCTGTTTACAAATTTTGAAATATATTTTTAAGTACATTTAAGAATGAAATTGATTTGTCAAGTTAAACTCAATCATTAATCCAAATTTTAGGAGATAAAACAACATCCCATATAAGCCATTTTCACTGCTTTGGCGGTTTCTATACTGGCGGACCAAACACAAATTTCGGTAGTTTGGAGGATTCAAAAGCGGCGGACCAAATTTTCTTACACAAATTTCGGTAGTTTGGAGGATTCAAAAGCGGTGGACCAAATTTTCTTACACAAATTTCGGTAGTTTGGCGGATTCCAAAGAGGCGGACCAAATTTTCTTACACAAATTTCGGTAGTTTGGAGGATTCAAAAGCGGCTGACCAAATTTTCTTACACAAATTTCGATAGTTTGGCGGATTCCAAAGAGGCGGACCAAATTTTCTTACACAAATTTCGGTAGTTTGGCGGATTCCAAAGAGGCGGACCAAATTTTCTTACACAAATTTCAGTAGTTTGGAGGATTCCAAAGAGGCGGACCAAATTTTCTTACACAAATTTCAGTAGTTTGGAGGATTCCAAAGAGGCGGACCAAATTTTCTTACACAAATTTCAGTAGTTTAGAGGATTCCAAAGAGGCGGACCAAATTTTCTTACACAAATTTCAGTAGTTTGGAGGATTCCAAAGAGGCGGACCAAATTTTCTTACACAAATTTCGGTAGTTTGGAGGATTCAAAAGCGGCGGACCAAATTTTCTTACACAAATTTCGGTAGTTTGGAGGATTCAAAAGCGGTGGACCAAATTTTCTTACACAAATTTCGGTAGTTTGGAGGATTCAAAGAGGCGGACCAAATTTTCTTACACAAATTTCGTTACACAAATTTCGATAGTTTGGAGGATTCCAAGAGGCGGACCAAATTTTCTTACACAAATTTCGGTAGTTTAGAGGATTCAAAGAGGCGGACCAAATTTTCTTACACAAATTTCAGTAGTTTAGAGGATTCCAAAGAGACGGACCAAATTTTCTTACACAAATTTCGGTAGTTTAGAGGATTCCAAAGAGACGGACCAAATTTTCTTACACAAATTTCGGTAGTTTAGAGGATTCCAAAGAGACGGACCAAATTTTCTTACACAAATTTCAGTAGTTTAGAGGATTCCAAAGAGACGGATTCCAAAGAGTTTGGACCAAATTTTCTTACACAAATTTCGGTAGTTTAGAGGATTTTCTTACACAAATTTCAGTAGTTTGGAGGATTCCAAAGAGGCGGACCAAATTTTCTTACACAAATTTCGGTAGTTTAGAGGATTCCAAAGAGTTTTCTTACACAAATTTCAGTAGTTTGGAGGATTTTTCTTACACAAATTTCAGTAGTTTGGAGGATTCCAAAGAGGCGGACCAAATTTTCTTACACAAATTTCAGTAGTTTGAAGGATTCCAAAGAGGCGGACCAAATTTTCTTACACAAATTTCGGTAGTTTGGAGGATTCAAAAGCGGCGGACCAAATTTTCTTACACAAATTTCGGTAGTTTGGAAGATTCAAAAGCGGTGGACCAAATTTTCTTACACAAATTTCAATAGTTTTTATTTTCATTAATAAGATTTTATTGTGCTCTGAAGAATAACGTCACTGTTTTGAAATATTTTACCGTACTCGGACTTCTGCAACACAAATGCGGTACAATGAATTGGGTTATAAAATTTAATAACAGCAATTTGCTTAGCTGATTTTGTTTGGAATGCAACGTTTTGGGGACGTTTTTGACTGTGATAAAGCTTGTGTAACGTTTTTTGGGAAAAAATTGTAATTTGGCAACCCTGTGAGTTACCAGTTGGGCGCTTCGCTATAAAACTGAGAGAATGCGCAGTAGCAACCTGATCTTGGCTTTTCTTGTTATCCCCATTCATAATAACTCTTTTCCAGTCGGTTAACCTTCGGATACGTTTCGTGAGAACCCTCTTTAAATCACGAGCTGAAGTCATAAACTATAAAAACATATTTTATAGTGAAGCTAAATCTATCGGTAACGAGTATCGCCTTGTTCCTTCCTTCCGCTGATCTCGAAGTTTATTTTCTGATCGAATCTGTCGGCGAAATCTATTCGTTGACCTTTTTATCTGTCAGTTTTGCAAATTTTTATGAACTGGAAGGAAACTGTTTGGTTTTTTGGTTGATAACTTTTCAGTAGTTTACGTGATTTTCTACTGAGCTGCGCTACCCAGTATATGTCGTTTGTTTTACCGTGACGCCTGACCTCCGAGTGATCTAACAGGTTTTCTCCTTACCTCAAAAAATTTCGTTCATATGTACTGTATTCTGCTATGTACATAGAGAAGTTTTATTGTTTTTTCACGGTAACTTTTAAGACCGGTTTGTTCTGATGTTTTTTCAATAATAATTCCATTTTAAGCTCAGTTATTAAAATAAATGTTTTTATTGAATTGTAATATCTTTTTTCGGTTTACATACTTTTTTACTGCCATTTTCCTTCCTTTCCAATAATCCGGCAATAGCGATGTCCGATATACGCCCAATTACCGCGAGCCTACTCTATTATGGTTTGGTGGAATATTAAATTTATGAATACATCAGCAATATATTCCTTTCATTGAATCCTTCCCCACTCTTGCAGTTGCTTGGATCTTTCACTAGACTCCCCAACCTTAGTTGCTTAGATCTTTCACTAGACCCCCCCCCTTACAGTTGCTTACCATTACAGTTGCTTAGATCTTTCACTAGACTCCCCACCCGTACAGTTGCTTAGATCTTTCACTAGACTCCCCACTCTTACAGTTGCTTAGATCTTTCACTAGACTCCCCACCCTTACAGTTGCTTAGATCATTCACTAGACTCCCCAACCTTAGTTGCTTAGATCTTTCACTAGACTCCCCACCCTTACAGTTGCTTAGATCATTCACTAGACTCCCCAACCTTAGTTGCTTAGATCTTTCACTAGACTCCCCACCCTTTCAGTTGTTTAGATCATTCAGTAGACTCCCCAACCTTAGTTGTTTAGATCTTTCACTAGACTCCCCACCCTTACAGTTGCTTAGATCATTTACTAGACTCCCCAACCTTTCAGTTGCTTAGATCTTTCACTAAAATCTCTACCCTGGCGGCCAACAGGTTGTTGCATGAAGCACATTTCTCCTTTAGTTTGAAATAAAAATATTCTTATATCTAACATTTACTTTTGTAATTCGTTTAAGAAATTGTCACTTATATGTATGTCTGTTTGTTTTAGGTATGTATTGACAACGTTTCTACTATGAGTAAATTATGAATCTGGTTACCAAGTCACGTAAGCAATATATTTTATGTAATATTTTTATTGACGTTAGATAAATTATCTGCTGTACTTACAGTATTTACCTCAGAAATAAAAAAGTATTATAAAAACTTTGCTCATTTCTCGCTCAGTTCATTTACAAGTATAAGTTCTTTTAAAGACAGTAGTATTTATTTATATTTGTTATTCCTATACATACGACGTGCTGAAAAAAATTGAATTCCACGCATTAACCGTTTGTGGTATGATGGAATACTCAGACTGACTGTTAAATGTTTTATTATGCATTTTTTAAAGCGGCTATGTGAGAACATTAGGCGCAAACGTTCAGAACAGTGGGAGAACAAGCGTTCTCCATCACGAAAACGCGCCTGCGCGCACACCGTTAGTCGTTCGGAGTTTTTCGGCTTCCAAAAATACGAGAGTGATTCCCCGCCTACCTTATTCGCCCCGTGAGATTTTTTTCTATTCCCCGAAATAAAATTGAAATTGAAAGGTCGTGATTTTGACACAATTGAGGAGATCCAGACTGAATCGCAGGAACACACGCACTTGCAGACTTCCTGGGATCATGGAATCTTGGGAAAACGCTGGGTCTTGCTGTATCCATGCCAGGGAGTACTTTGAGTATTTTGAAGGAGACGGTGGAAACTAGTAGTTATGGGTAAGCAACTTTATTTTTACGAGAAAATTCCACGAACTTTTGGGTAATCACTCAACATCGAAATAGGAAACAAACTGTCAAAACCATTTTGTATATCGATTTTTTTTACGTCCATACTTTATGCCAGTTAGACTAATGAGGACGAAGGATCAGTGTTAACGGTAAGGGAAACTGGAGCAACCGCGGCTCGAACTAAAAACCTTTAGGTGCGCAGTTGAGATACGCAGTAGACTGACCGATGCTTTAGTCACTTCCACCACCGAGCCCTAATTTCTGTTGGAAATGAACTATTGTAATATATATCAGTAAGATTCAGACCCGGGAAATTCATAACTTTTATCTTAAAATATGTTTGACAATTTGATTTCACCATCGTATTATCCAGCGTTCAAATACAAGGGTTGGAGCTTGAATTTTCAAAATCTATTGAAATTTAGAAATTTGATATGATATTAGTCAGGTCATTTTCATACATTCAGCGCAATTTGAAAGTTTAAAATGCTCATATATGCGGATTTTAACGCTGATTATGGTAGTGAAATCGGAATTTCCAAAAAGACTAAGAAAAAGAGAAAAAAACGTCAGCGAAACAGATGCGTGTCGCGAGTTTTTTTATTTTTCATTTTTTTAACATGTATCACGTTTTAAGGCTGGTTGTGATGTTGGATTTTGCGGGACGCGTGGTGCGAGGAACATGTTTTATATTATTATATTAAACTGGAATAGTTTTTCACGTATCACTATATTAGGCCTAACAACCGTGTCAGGATATGTAGCCTAGTATTTTTTAAAACAATATAAAGGTTTTTTGACGCATCACCGTGATAGGTCCAACAACCGTGTCAGGATATGTAGTACTCTTTAAAAAAAATATAAAGGTTTTTTCACGCATCACCGTGTTAGTTAAGTTATGGAGTACTCTTTAAAAAAAATATAAAGTTTTTCCATGCATAACCGTATTAGGCCCAACAACCGTGTCAGTTAGGTTATGGAGTACTCTTTTGAAAAAAATAAATAAAGGTTCTTTTAATGCATCACCGTGTTAGGCCTAACAACTATGTTAGTTAGCTTATGGAGTATTCTTTAAAAATATGTAAAGATTTATCACGCATCACTATGTTAGGCCTAACAACCGTGTCAGTTAAGGTTTGGATACTCTTTAAAAAAATAAAGGTTTTTTCACACATCACAATGATAGGCCCAACAATCATATCAGTTAGGATATGTAGTATATTCTTTAAAAAATATAAAAGTTTTTTACACATCACCGTGTTAGGCCTAATAACCGTGTCAGTTAATATACTTAATATTCTTTTAAAAATTTAAAGGTTTTTTCACACATCACCGTGATAGGCCTAACAACCGTGTCAGTTAAGATATGCAGTATTCTTTAAAAAAATATAAAGGTTTTTTTACGCATCACCGTGTTTGGACTAACAACCGTGACAATTAGGATATGTAGCCAAATAGTCTTTAAAAAAATATAAAGGTTTTTTCACGCATCACCGTGTTAGGCCTAACAACCGTGTCACTTAGGTTATGCACTATTCTTTTAAAAAATGGGTTTCCTATCACCCAAACCCGTGTTAGACGTATTTTTATTGTTTTAGTGATCTGTAGATCAGTAAAACAATAAAAATACGTCTAAAATCAGCACAACACGGTACCGATTTTCGCCGGTAACAATTTTGAGGTTATGTTGGTCACTTTTATTTTCGATTTTTATCTTACTTCTCCTGCTTTCATATTTTGGATTTTTGCTTTTGGGTACATAATAAAGCATTTTAGTAAGAAAAATATCGAAAACTCCAATAGATGCTGCACTGCATATTTACCATTTTTTCATATAATGTAATTACACAAATATATATACTACCTTACAATTAAAGTATCC
Organism: Callitettix versicolor; assembly: GCA_022606455.1. Lineage (NCBI taxonomy): Eukaryota > Metazoa > Arthropoda > Insecta > Hemiptera > Cercopidae > Callitettix > Callitettix versicolor. Next base: position 40,845,777 of record CM040184.1, read on the forward strand.
CAATAAAATTGTATATAATATATATATTTTGCACTCTGCTTTAAAAACATTGAATAGTCTTAAATGAAAAATACCAGATTGTGATTATTAGATGAAAATGTAACATTAAAAACAATAATTTTGCAATAAATAAAACATAGATTAAGATTTGTAAAATGGGATTAGTTCTATGTCCATCTCAGGTGCCTAAATCTCATGTTCAGTAAACAGTAATTAAACCTAACTATAGTTAACAGATGTTACAAAGCTAAAAACTGATATTTTTTTTCCCTGATAATTATTTTGGGCTGGGTAAGTAGTATAATGACGTTTTGTAAAACGGGAATAGGCCTATATGTATCTCTGATACTTAAACCATATACGTACCAAGTTTCATCTCAATTGGTCCAGTGGTTAAAGCGTGATTGAATAACAAACAAACAAACAAACAAACACACAAACTTTCAGAAATGTAATATGAATTAGATATAACAGTATATTTTGCGCGTCCCTAGTCTCATAATAAATTAATTATAATTAAAATTTCCCGTGTTTCCGCCCGGGATTTAACCGGAGACTTTCTCACTACAGAATGCGAACTTTGACCGATTTAAGTAAATGAATTGAATTTTTAATTTAATTTTGTTAGTTAAAAGATTAGTGTTTTATATTAATTCGTAAAGATCAAGGCCATAATAAGTTTCAGGTTATGTTGTTAAAAACTAGCTATGTTAATTTGTCTTGTTTTTGAACATAATTAAAATGAAAAAGGAAGAGAAAACATGATACTTGGGTTTTAAATTTTGGTTCAGTATAATTAAAAAAATATGATGTTATTGTATGTTTTATATTTTAAACATTTTATTTACTTACTTGCGGATACAAGCACACATTGCAGGTATTAGATTTCCCAACGGTTTCTAGGTTGAATTAACGGTCCAATCGTAAAACGCTAATCGATTACGCCTTCAGTTACAAAACACACTGTAAGCTTGCCATAAACCGTAACACACGTAACTTAAGAAGCATAAACCCACTTTTCTCATTTTTACAACGCAGGCTGTGCGAGTGAACACATCATTTGTATGAATATCCCCTTACGAGTACTTAGTTATAACAAGGACTTAACATTTTAAAGTATTTGTTAACTACAGGCATTGAATATAAAACGAACTAAAAGTTCAACCACCACTGTAAAAAACATGCTCGATATCAGAGGCTAAAGTCCAAGTAATTGGGACTGTTTGCCGCTACGAACGCTGCTTAGACAGGTGGAAGACGTTTGAGAAAACAGTACTATAGTCGATTTAACTGTAGTTGAACACTCTGCCGCAAGATGCCACCAGTAGCGAGCGCTCACATACTTCTCATAAGCCCGAGTGACCACCAAATGCGGAACGGAATTGCGCTGAGCTGAGCGGATTCTTTTTAATATAAGTGCGGCTACTGAAAGCATAACAGCTGAGCGGAGTCAAGCGGCTACGATAGGTTCCACTCCTCGTAGCTTCGAATCGGTTCTATTGTCGATGTAACTGTAGTTGAACACTCTGCCGCAAGATGCCACCAGTAGCGAGAGCTCACATACTTCTCATAAGTCCGAGTGACCACCAAATGCGGAACGGAATTGCGCTGAGCTGAGCGGATTCTTTTCAATGTATTCTTTTTAATATAAGTGCGGCTACTGAGCTGAGCGGAGGCGGCTATTCTTTTTCGAATATAAGTGCGGCTACTGAAAGCATAACAGCTGAGCGGAGTCAAGCGGCTACGATAGGTTCCACTCCTCGTAGCTTCGAATCGGTTCTATTGTCGATGTAACTGTAGTTGAACACTCTGCCGCAAGATGCCACCAGTAGCGAGCGCTCATATATTTCTCATAAGGCCGGGTGGCCATCAAATGCGGAGCGGACCGCATTCAAAATCTATCTAACCTATTGTTTTTAATGTATTTGCGTCCACTGAAAGCGCAACGGAACTGAGTGGAGTCAAGCGGCGACGCTAGGATCTACTCCTCGTAGCTTCGAGTCTGTCTAGGTTCGGTTTCAAGCTGATTCCGCTTTCCCCCCTACTGTGACCACGCATCCAAACTTATTATTACCTAAATTATAATCTAGTGTTTAAACATAGTAATTTCCTCGAATCTAATAAACATTAGGCCTAAATATTTATATAAAGGATACAAACGCGATCTTTAAACCGACTGAACTCCGCTTCCGATTGCCGTTCACCTTCATTCTGCTCGGCTCAGCGGCCTAAAGGTGACATTGTAGTAGGCTATACGAGTGAGCATTGCGCTCACTGTTTTTTCAGCCACTCTGTATAAGAATATATTGCATGTTTCTTGTCGTCTGCAAAGTATTTTTGTCTTTTTGAGCGTAATCTTTTCGTCGGAACTGTGACAGCGCGTCGCTTGTATGTACGTAGAGACAAATTGAAACTAAAGATACAAACATAAAATATTGCATTTCCGGTTCCGTTTGCCTGTCATATGTGTCGCACCGCGTTCATATCGGGTATTGTACTTCGAAGTGCATCTCAAAGTGTGACAGCGGTAGACAAGGAGCTGGATTGACTCGTTATTCATAAAAACACGATTTATTTTGTGACGGAACATTTCATGCGCGAGCTACTGTAGACAAACTAAACCCGCGTTTTTACTATGGTTACCGTAAGTAACCTAGTGAAATGAGGTCACTTGAACAGCTCCACCGCTCGGCGTTTGGCTTGTGTTTGTCAAGCAGTTTTGGCCAAACGCATTGACCGATTGTTTTGAAATTTGGTACTATGGTACCTTATGTAAAGGTACAAATATTACGACGTATCTGTAATATTTTGTTTCCATTCACTTCCGTTTCAATATGGCGGTCTCTGATTTAACAATAAAGACTAACGCAGTTTTGGCTAAACGCATTGACCGATTGTTTTGAAATTTTTTACGAATGTACCTTGTATAGGCTAAAGTCCGAATAACATCGGTAATATTTTTTCCATTGACTTACGTTTCAAGTTAGCAGCCTCTGATTTAACAATAAAGAGTGTAATCTGTTTTGTCCAGAAAGCATTAACCGTTGTTTTGTAATTTAGTACGAAGTTACCTTGAATAAAGTCCGAACGACATGTCTAATATTTTTCCATTTACTTCCGTTTCAAGATGGCGGCATCTGATATAACGATGAAGAGTGTAGGTGTGCAGTTAAAGCCAAACACATAGACAGATTGTTTTTAAATTTGTTAGAGTGTAACTTATATATAGCCCGAATAACATCGGTAATGTTTTTAACATTCACTTACGTTTCAAGAAAATGGCCTCTGATTTAACAATGGAAATTATAGGTACGCAGGTTAAACTAAACGCAGTGACCGATTTTTTTGAAATTCGATACGAAGTTACCGTGTATAAAGGCCAAACGCCTTATCTGTAATTTTTTCCCATTCACTTCCGTTTGAAGATGACGACCTCTGATTTAACAATGAAGCGTGTACGAAGTTTTGGTCAAACGCACTGACCGATTGTTTTAAAATTTGGTACGAGGTACCTTGTATAAAGCCCGAACAAAGAAAGGGGGAAGACGTTCGAGAAAATAAACAGTATTATTATCTGTTTAACTGTAGTTGAATACACTGCCGCAAGATGCCACCAGCAGCGAGCTCTTACATCTGTCATAATTCTAGTACGTTTATATTCATTCAATGCCGCAGAAGCATTGAATATTACCAAGGATCAAAGATGTTGTTTTATCAGGCAGTGTATCCCTCTAGCACTTTAACGGTAAGTCGAATAGGTGTAAAACCCGTTGCTGTAGAAACATTGTTATTTTTTAGTGTCCATAGGTAAGATGGACGCATATAAATTCGCGCGCGTGTCCGTCTGTCTGACTGTCAGAAAAGCACCTCTTACTAGTGAACAATATTCAAATGGTAATTTCTGTTACCCGCAGGGGGTGCAGACTAGCTGCAACTATTGAGAGGATTTAGACGTCCCTCGCGGTACCCGAGTCTAACACACACCTACACTTACAACACTACACTTACGACTTTAACACTTTACACTCACACTTACATTTAGGGAGCCGATAATAGCCTCAAGGTGCTTTTCGCCTTAAAATAAAAATAGCCAACAAATCGAAACTTGTCAGCTGAGTAAATACTGAGTAAATTAAATTTAATAAATAACAAAAACTGCCATAACCTAAAAATACATGAAAATAAAGTTATACAAGTCAAGGTATATGAAATTTTTTGTTCATACAATTTGTATGAGGTGATGTATCGTGATTTGTCATTCATATATCCTAATTTCAACGAACCATTAGGATGAAAATTTGAAATTAACTAGAATTTCTTTTGCAATACGTAGCCAATTTTGCTTTTTAATCGTTAAACTGCTGTCATTTTTTAATTCTACCAAACTTCATTTTGCCCGACTTACTTGGAAGTCGTGACGTAGGCAAATTCTGTCGAAAGCTCTGTTAGTTCCGAGCAAAGATGAATGAAAGCCTATTTGCCTTTGTAAGGGGACACGAAGTCAAGGTCAAAACGGAGAGAATGCTAATGTAGTGAGGGCTTACTGTGATTAGGTTATACTTGATAGTCAAGCGAGAGCCTACTGCCTGGTGAATGACGAATTGGCGCATGCGCGGATCGCTATCTCCGTCGGCGCCAGTGTCGAGTTCACAGCGTTAAACCAACGTTTCAAGCAGTCAGTTGCGATGCGTTCTTCGAGTAGTGAAGTGTGCGTACTACGATTTGTGTTCGCGTAGTTTTAGTTTTAAAAGTGCTTTTAAGTTTTACTTGTTCAAGTTTTTTTGTCGAGTGTTTTTTGGAATTAGTTCTGCTTATATGAGTTAACGCCGTTACTTCTTGCGTAAGCCTATAAACGTTATTGTAATGCTACCTAAATAACCTGTGTCCATAACCGTTCAAGTTGGAACTTTTTATTCGCAGTTACTAACAGAATCGTTCATTAGCATTCGGCAGTAACAGTTCTTCGGAATTGTTCTTTTGAATTACGTAAAAGTCTGTTTTTTGTCCAGCATTGTTTACGTAAGATTTGTTGCACGAATTAGTTTTGCAGTTATAAACTAACTTTTAACGGTTTCGCTTTACAAAATTTTGTAACGATTGTAATAAAATAAAAGCGTTAATTTACCGGTGTTAATCGGTGTTAACAAAAACGTACTCGAATAGTTTTATAAACTTTTGAATAGTCTATTTTTAAACAGAGCCTATTTGTTTTGGAACAGAAGGTAATATTTTTGTGAAAAGTGAATAGTGAGGGTTTGTAATTGAACGGGGAGGGGAGTAGGCCTATATATCATTCCAAATGTTTTGAATCTTTGGCACGAGAGGGTATTTTTGAATGACTAAATTAAAAATGTTCTTTTGTTACGTATTTATTGTTTTTAAGGCCTACGCTCCCAAACAGTTAAGTTTTTTTTTGAAATATGATCCAAATGAAACTACTTTATTTTTTGGCAGAACTAGGCCTATTGATTTAAACGTTTTTTTTCGGTTACTTGAACGCTAAATTTGATTAAAACCATTAGAAATAATTTTAAAAGAATCTGAATTTTTATCTTTTAATACTTCTTAGATCTATAGACAAAAAGATTCGATGCCAACCTATGTTATTTGATTGCGTTTGATTTCCGATTAAGCAGGCAATAAAAATTTTGTTTCCAATGGGAATACGCTAGTAAATGCAGCATAATAAACTGCTGACAATTGACCACTGTCTCCCGAAATCCCGTTGGATCAATTGAGCAATAACTTTCTACTGTTGCTGGACCGGTGAAAGAATAGTCGTTTAGGATTCCGAGAATCGTAGGCCTACGTTCAACCCATCATTAAATTAAACGGCAATTATTTCCCCAAAAAAATCCGTTTCGGAAGGTTACAAGGAAAAAATAGGAAGGCCTAAGGTCAGATTTTAGTAAAATATTTGTCACATATATAGATTCCCAAATCAGTTAATCGAATTTAAAATTCAGAGAACATCGACAAAAAAGCTGAGGAGAGTTTTTTGTTTTTCTTGATTTACTCTTAATCAGTAAATTCCTTTTTTTCAAATTTGTTACTGAGTTGTGTCAAAAGTCTTTTCTTAGTTCATACGCTATATAATCAAAATTTGAACTTCGTAGATCGATTTAAGAGAAAATGCGATTTTAAAAGTTTATTTTTTGACCGAAAGTGAGCTTCAGCAGTTTTCCCGAGTTATGTGCAAGCCAGACATACATGCCAAATTTCAAAAACAAATTGTTAGTTTTTTGTGCAACGATGTAAATAAGTGCGCGCGCACACACTTTTTTTTAACTCAACGGATCAAAAATGTGAAGTCGAGGGCCGAAAACTTTGAATATTGAAGAAATTGTTTCGTATTGGTATAATCATTCATGTTATTGATCCTAATACTAAGTGGCCACTTGTACACAAATATAAAATCCAATTTTGGACCTATAAATAATTGTGCTGGCTGGGCTGGGCATTTAGTATAATGTGCAAGATGTAAATTGTTTACAACGCTTACAGTTAAATAACTGTAAGCGCTGTAAAAACATTTCTGCTTCATATTATGAAATACATCATTTTAAACAAAATGTTTATATAAAAAAAGTTTGTCAGTATCATGTTTTGCACTCGCGTCCCGTAGTTCAGTACGCAAAAGTCGTAGCACGGATACTGACTAGCTCATTGGTAGACTTGCATTCACTTCTAGAATACTAAAAATGAAGAATGCATGAGTTTTTATGTTTTAATAGGCTCGCGTAAATAAGTTTGTACTTCAAAAAATGAAATACTTTGATAGGATTTGTAATTTTCCTTCCTTTAGTAGGCCAATATTTTCTTGTATACGATAGAGTGAATAACCTTGATGCTTTACGAAATCATAAACTTTAAAATCATCTGATCGTTAAATTTTAGTAAACAAGCTTGTGGGAAGTCACGATAATCAGAAGTTGTTAATAGATAACCTAGGATACCAAAAACAATACCAAAAAACACTTAAAAGTGGTAAAAAAAGTACAGTTAAGATAAATAGTGTACAATATTGTATTACCAAAACGTATTACTGGAGAATAGTGCGATCACCGATTTTTTGAAATATTTTTTTATTAAATTAAACGTTATGGTGAAAATATTTTATGGGGACTCGAAAATTGCACTAGCGGTTTTTTTTAATTGCTAGTTGTGTGGAATAACATAGGTATTTCAAAAATTGCTTTCCTTGCTTTAAATATTTTTTTTTATTAAAAAAAAATTGTTTAGTAACTTTTTCGCAGTAGCCTACTTTTTTCTTACAAAACCGTGTTAGTTTCATTTTTGAATTGTTAAAAAAATTCTGTCGTTTTCATTAGAAATTTATTAATTAAGAAACAAGGAACCAGTTGGCCGTCACAAGGAAGGAATAGCGAAACAAGATGGCCTCTGAAATAAATCGTAAACACTTCTCAAAATGAAAAAAAGGCTTTAGAAATTTTAGTGAAGTAAAAATAACGTTTAACAAAATTACAAAATGTTTTTAATAGACGTAAAAAATGTAATATTTATACTATTCAGTGAGCACTACGTACTATGTAAATGTATAATAAATCTTACACTTTATCTGATATCTAATATTCACGCAAGGAAGACGATTTTCAAAAACCGCTACGGCGACAATTTTTGTAAACCCACAAATATTTTTCACCATAATATTCAAAATAACGTATATTAAGCAAATAAAATGTACACGTGTAGAACTCGGGGAGTTAGGCTACTGACAGAAGCGAAGTTTTTAATATCTTTGCTGAATACGTTAGTAGTTTGAAGCAATGTTTACACATATCTTGTTTGTTTAAATAAATAAATACGTGAACCTAACATAGATATTATTTACTGCGGTTATTGTAAAATATCAGTTGTTTTATATTAATTCGTAACGATCAGCTGATAGGCTGTAATAAGTTTCAGGTTATGTTGTTAAAAACTAGCAATATTAACAATTATTATAAACGTTTATATTAATTTCGAATGTATAAACGGTTACAACGTGCACGTGTTCTTCAACTAAAGAAAAATATCGAAACCAAAGCGACATAACGTTTGAATATAATACGCGTGTACTGTATTCGAAAAGGAGGAAAAAAAAGAAAGAGGCAGAAATATATAGACGAAATTCGTTTTCCCGTTCGTTCCATATTTCCGTTACGTTCTTCCGTTCTGCAGATTTATTTCAATTCACTCGTCTCGCCAAAGCTAACATTAAAAGCTTCGCTTCGGTAATAATAAAATTTTCCTGTAACCGTGGTCACGATATTCTTCACAATTACCACTCTTTCTCTTGAACCTCAGTTTATCATCTATACGCCTATCTAGAAAATCAAACGTTGTGTACGTTTGTCCGGAATAACAATTTAAACTACTGCTTGGATTGTCATGAAATTTTGCTACGTTTACTTTATATATCGGTTCCTTGACGCATCTCTAGACATTTACATCCTGAGATGTGCACTTTGCTGGACACTGGTACGGGAGGTAGAAGACTGCACAGAACAAAGCCACTGGACTTAATTGTTAATTGAGAGTAACCAATGGGTTATATCTCTTAAAGTGTTTTTCATAATAAAACTAAATTACTAAATGAGTAAATCCTCAGTTTTAATGTATATAATAAATAAATATATATATCGGATCCAGAGATGTCAATGCCCACTAATGGCTTTGGCGCATCCCCCCCCCCAAAGTCAGTCCCTTCCTCAAAATTTGGTAACTTTTTATCTATTGTTCATTGGCAAAAAGATCTTTAACCTTTTATTTTTCACTCGATCGATTTGTTCAGGGGAAAAAGATAAAATGAACAAAATATCAAATTTTATTTTTTATCCTATTAAATACACTTCATACTTTTTATAAAAATACTTTTTATATTTGATTTTTGCATTTTTAAAGTTGGAATATAGATAATAATAAAATAAAAATTAGTGAAAGAAAATTATAATAGCATTATTGAAAAAAATATTTTTTTTCCATTTAAAAAGAAATAATCAAGAATTAATCAGTGGCAATAAAAGTAATTTCAATTAATATTTCTGAGTCACTATAAAATAAATATATTATTTTAATAACGATGTAATAATAATGATAAAGATAATAATGACTAAACAATATTTATTTTATATCCTTTTAAAATAATTATTGTACAAATAAATTTTGCCCCCCTCCCAAAACAAATGCTGATGGCGCATTTTGCACCATGTGCCAACCTCTGTCTGACTGGGTCAGGTTTTTTCTGAGCAATAATCGTTTAATCACTACATTAATTATTGCAATTATATACGTGTGTAGGCTGGCAGGAGCTTGTAAGTGCTCTCTTACGATCTGACTGAATTGGCAAATCGTTATCGATCAATCTATGCTATTCATTATACGTTCGTTTAAACATAACCTCGATATTTTTCATTGACTTTAACTGTATGCCTACTTTTTAAACGTTTACCGATTACAATTCCATAGCGTAGAAAGTTTCAAGTCTAGCTCATCGCGGAGGTAATTTAAAATTGATTGCAAAATTTGTACCGAACAGACAGACAGACAAGAAAGCTAGTTAATAAAATGTGCTATAAAGACGATTTTCACGCAGTTTTGCTTCTAGTAACTTACTTTGAAGGTTTATAACTTCGCCAATTTTCACTACACAAAAATGCTGTTCATTATGTTGTGTTATAGACTTTTATTAATGTTTTTTGAATTTGAAGAAGTTTAGTCAAAAATTATGAAATTATGGCGAATTTCTTTTAAAAAATATTCACTTTCTCACCAGTAACTTTACTGAAGTAATTATTTAACACACGTCAGTAATTTTACAAAGTGTTATAAAAACTTACGTTCATAAAAATTGATAATTAATTGTAATTAAATGAGTAATCGTGAAGTTATTGAAACGAAATTTGTGTATTAATCTTGCAGTAGGCCTATTCGCTAAGTAAGCCTAGGCCTACTTTGACTTGAATTGTTGACAAAACAAAAGAGCTGCTACATTATTTTTAGTAACAGTAAATTGTGACGTGGCCGCTCTGTCTGATTTGAATTTAACCTTGGCTGGTTTCTCCGCGGCACAGTGGCATCTTCACATCACGTTATCACACAACGAACACGTAGTTTTATTTAAACTACCAGATAATGTAATTAGGCCGTTGTATTACGTAAGCCTTAGTGTATACCGTTGCTAAAGCGATATTACGCCGGCATGGTAAGAACTCCGGGAACTTGGAGCACTGTGACGTTCGCTCGTTCGATCCGATTCGATACGAATTTGGCGCGAAAATCGATTTCGGTAATAGCGGTCGAGCGGTTTGTTATATGGCGAAATCCATTAGACCGTTTCAAAATGGCGTACCTAGGAATCTTAAAAAGTCGTAATTTTTTGTATGCCGTCGTAACAATCTGTTTAAATTAGCATTCTTTTTACTGTAAATACGAAAATGAACCGTGACCGCTTTCAGATTCATTTGCTTACTGGAATTTGAAATTTGAAAATTCTATGTACAGACGTGTACATCATATTTTCAATGAAATGCAAGATAAAAGTTTGTTTTAGATTAAGATTTTTGAATGTCCCCCACACACTCACTCACTCACTCTCTCTCTCTCTCTCTCTCTCTCTCTCTCTCTCTCTCTCTCTCTCTCTCTCACACACACACACACACACTCACAAAATATAAAATTTTAACGACATTTTAAAAAAATACTGTAGAGGTCACGAGCTGTATCGTACAATGATTATATAGATTTGCTTTTAAGTAGAAATCTGTATTTTTAAAATTCCGAATGTATCACGGCTTGTCGTTTTTCCGTTTCACAATAGCTGACGCAGGCAGCCCAAGTTTGGTTGAAGATCCGCGTATTGGAATGTTTGCTGTGACATCACGTAATCACGTGACACTGTGACTACTAAAGCCGGCGTCTCCGGTAGCCTGCGGCCTTGTCGTTATCTGGTCTACGTTAACGTCTACCATATTCGCCTCCAGTCGTGTAGCGATCGGCAATAAATAGATGACAGCGGTAAGGGTTCATTTTCGTATGTTCAGTGTAATTTGACCGTTTAAAATGTTCTGTACATGCAGATTTCAATGCTGTCCACGACGATGAAATCAAAAGAATTAAATAAAGAACAAACATGTTAAGATGAATGAACGAATGAATTTTTAGGGTTAATATTGCACCGATACCTCGTATACCTATCGCGTCCCTTTTCTGTATTCCTGAGTTGCTCAGTTTACAGCGCCTTCTCCGGTTCTAGTCTAGTTAGTGTCTAGTATCTGGATTTTTTTTTTTTTTTTTTTTTGTTAACGTCCGACTATTGTGCACACTTGGGCTAATGCAGACGGTGGGATGGTTTTATAGCGTATGAAAATGCCAAGCCCTCGCCGAGAAATGCCAAGCCCTCGGTGGTATCCACTAGACCTCTATCTCGGTGGCTCTAGTATCTGGAGAGAATTCATGGTGGGTAAATCTCCCACTTCTAATTGGTGACTTCCCATATCATAATAGTTGTACTTACAGATGCTTGCTCTGCTAATTGCCCCCTGATCACGAAGGTTGCTTCTCATTTGGCCAGCTTTTTGTTGTGCGGTGAGTTCCTGCTCATTCTGTTTACATTCTTATTCCACGGGAACGTAATTAGCTAGGGAAATTGTGTCCCACACAGAGCCCCGCATGCATGGTAAGGCTCTGTAAATACAGTGGAAGGTCGCCAGGTAGCCCAGCGCTCCGTTTGATATACCATTATGCCGGTGTCGTTCATTCTATCAGCACGGGTCGCTTTACACTTTAGGGTTGGCCAGGGTATACAGATGTGTGTGCCCCCGCGCGCGCGCGCGCGTGTGTGTGTGTGTGTGTGTGTGTGTGTGTGTGTGTGTGTGTGTGCGCGCGCGCGCGCGTGAGCGTGAGCTAGAGGTACGGTGGGATCACACAGCCCATCAGCTGCCTCCGACGGCAAATTGTAAGATAAAAAATTGTTTTTAAATTCGCTTGTATCACGTCAGCGAGATATCAGTGTTTTTTTGTTAGGCCTATACAAGTTTTTTTATTATAGCGCATTTACAAAATTTTAACTGTGTAGGCCTAAGTTTAAAAAATAAATAGGGTCTATTTTTTGATCACATAATCAGCGCTTACATCCTTACCGTTACTTTGTAATCAAACTTAATCACTAGAACACCACGCCTAAACATGATTGCGCAATACTTCTGCTCCCTTTTAAGTTCGTTTCTTTCTGTAATTTCAGTTGCAGTCGGTTATAAATCTTGGAAAATCGAACATCAGTTTCGGTTAAAATACGCTTCAAAATCAATTAAAAATATCGGTATAGAGATAGTGATTAAAATTGACGATAGGAGCGCTGTTTTCGCACAATTTGTGGTCTATATGTAGGTCGGGCTTGGTTGTATTTCGTGTGTAAACACAGTTAAATCATAATAAACAGGTCGTTAGAAGAACAGTGGCTGAATATCGATGACGTGAAGTTAATTGTTTACTTTCTTGGCCGTTACGAATTGTTTACTTTGTCTGTGGTATGCAGTAATAATGTGCGTTGGCCAGAGTGTAAACAATGCTTTATACAGGATAAAAATTCTTTGTGTAAAACAGGTTATTGAAGGTATTGTTGCTGTTGTTTTACTGTAAACAGTGCTAAATTTAACGCGGTGGGTTAAACGTGATGAAATCATAATTTTAAGAGTCCATTATTCCGTTCTTCGTCCAAGGTTGGTCCACCATTCGGGCTAGGTTTTCGTGTTTACCATCCAGACCTTTTTATAATTTTTTTGGATTCATTATGTCAAAGTTAGAAGGTGATATGAGAAATTAGTGCTTGTGTAAAACTCCTTGTATGCAAAAACTTGTGTGTGTGGCTGCTGGTTGAACAGTTGAAGTTTCTGGTAACAAAACAAGTACTTTTTTTTAAAGAAATCACCAAAATTTCAATTTTTGTCAAAACGTTTATCAAATTCAGCAGACACTTTAACAGATGTCTATACCATAAGGTACTTGAACAGCATTGTTGAAAAATTGCGTGAAAATCGACGTTTGAAAATAAATTAACGGAATTAACATAGGCCTATACTTATAGATAAAAGAACAAGCTTTAATTTGGTGTATCTGAAATTTCTGTACAATCGATTTGAACGTTATAACGTCCTAAAGTCAGTTGTTTTCTTTCGTAGGCCAGACTATAGAAGCAATACCAACAGTCTTTCCTACGGCTACCCACCCGCACTAAATAAATAACAAAACAATAATAATAATAATAATACTGACCTTTACATTTTACTCTTAACTATCCATAAATATTTATTGCTTTCGCCACCTATATTTTCTGGGTTCAGGTAGCTAGAGACCATTTTCGCCAGGTTTTATAGTGATCGGTCGCGTCGTTTTCGCATAAGAAATGCGTTACCGAGGAACGGACGCGCACGCCAATTAAAGCTGAAAAATTCTGTTCGGTTAGTACCAAATGTTAGTATAGACAAATTGAGTGCGAAAATGTTAGAACAGTTAGGCCTACGTCCGCATCATCGTATAGGCCTACTTTCACGTTAGCATCCATTGTGTCACGGAAGTGGTGAAAGTGTCTAGGTGGCCCACCGGAAGTGTTATGTTTCAGTAAGAGTGTGTTTGCATCAGACATATTTGTCCCAAACATTTGTGTCAGTGTTTTCATAGGCCTACTACGTTCTGCAACATTGTATTACAGGCATCACTGACCGAGCGAAAAGAAATGTATATGGTTTCAATTCGACGTTCGATATTTGGTTTGTGTGTTTGTTACGCAGTTTTGGCCAAACGCATTGACGATTGTTTTGAAATTTGGTACGAAAGTAGCTCGTATAAAGCCCGGACGACGTATATATAAGATGTTTCCCCACTCACTTCCGTCTAAAGATGGCGGGCTCTGATTTAACGATGGTGAATGCAGTTGCTAGTTGTTTCTTGTAATGGTATATAAACTTGAAGATTTACCATAATTTTAACCGCATCACGGAGAAAGAGCATAAAATTTCCTATAAAGTAGGTCCAGTAACATTTGTCGTAAATGTAACGGTTACCAGTTAAATTGGCGGAAAAAGTTATACGAGCGCGTCAGAGCGCTGTCGTAGAGCTAACGATGAGGGAGTTGGTAAGAGGGAGTTGCGAGGTCTACTGGCATTGAATATAAACGTACTGTAATAACTTTTATGAGAGATTTTTGAGCGCTCGCTGCTAGTGGCATCTGGCGGCAGTGTTTAACTACAGTAAAATAGATTATAGTACTGGCTAGTTTCTCAAATGTTTCCCCCTGTCCTTGTAGCCTGCAGCGATCGTAGCGGCAAATAATCCAATTACTTGGACTCTAGCCTCTGATAACGAGCACGCTTTTTATAATGGTGGCCGTACTTCTAGTTCGTTTATATTCGATGCTATTAGTATAGACTGACATTAGTTAAAGTACAGGCGCGCCTGTAAATAGAAGCATCACGCGAGTAGAGAGAGAAAGCAATAGCAGGTGGGGTCTCTGTCTTTATCTAGCACACAGTTACAGCAGCAGCTTATAACAGTTTACAGTTAACAGATGATAACTTTTGTGCAACGGCGCAGGCGCGAATAAAAAGAGATAGATTTACCATAATTTTTTTCTCATTCTACCTACTAAAAAAAAATACATGCGTGAAACTCGAACGGCTGTATTTCCCAGTACACACACACACACACACACACACACACACACACACACACACACACACACACACACACACACACACACACACACACACACACACACACACACACACACACACCATGTTCCGGAACTTGCGCATGCGCATTGCAACAAAATTAAGGAATGCCTGTTTTCCACTCAAATCGTAAACAAAAAATAATATAACCTGAAAGATATCGAGTGCTGTTTTTACAACATGTTATTTACAATAAAAATATAATCCACTTTACATTTTTTTAAAAAATACGCTTTATTTTGGACATTTGGTTACACTAGCGTAAAATTTTAATTTATTTTCTCACTAAGACAAGTATAGTAATGGTGTAACAAAAATTGGTCTTCAGATTTTGATTGATCTTCACGTTTTTAGATGGATTTTTTATGATTTTTCATGAAAGTCTCTCTTTCTTTAGCCCATATTGGCCATCATGCAAGATATATAACCGGGACATTAAATTAGCACCGATCATGACGTTTATATCACTTCTTTTATATCGGCTTCGTAAAAAAATGCGTTTACAATTTCGATCCGATTTTTTCGTTGTCCTGGAAAAACGGTTTCAAAATTTGGATATATTTTGAAATTCAAAATCCCCCATTTAACCGTTGTAATCGGCGTTAAAATTATTGTTTTGAATTTTCAAAGTCGTAACCGAGAAATTGAATTTACCGGAGGTCAGGGCCCGTTTTGGTATTTACAGTGCGATTGCGAAAGTTTAAAACGCCGTTTTTTTAATGCTGATTATGATGTGAAACTAGAAGTTAAAAAAATTTGAGATAAAAAAATACTTTCGGAATTCGTTCCAGCGATCCAGCTGCGTTTTGCGGTTATGTTGTTATTGGTAAATATAGTTACTGTATGACTGCGATGCAGTTTTGCGTTGTTCAATATTCCCGTAAAAACAATGTTATCTGAAGGTCGGCAAGAAATGACTGATGACATCAGTGGCAGAAAATTGAAATAAAAATTGTTTCCTGATATAAAACCAAGTTTGTTACCTATGGGTAAATGTTCTTGTACGTTTTAATGAATTCTTTTCTTAACATTAACATCAATTTTATGGTAGGATAAGATTTTTTTTAAGGCGAAAGACACATTGAGGCTATTATCGCCTCCCTAAATGTAAGTGTGAGTGTGAAGTGTTAAAGTCGTAAGTGTAAGTGTGTGTTAGACTCGGGTACCGCGAGGGACGTCTAAGTCCTCTCAATAGGTGCAGTCAGTCTGCACCCCTGCGGGGTGGTTGGATAAGAAATAACCAACTCTGTCTCAAAGGAAAACGAATTTCAAGCGGATGTTGGTGGGGTTGGTGTCATTTTTAGTTGCTTGCATGTGAATTGCAATTTGAAAATACGTTTTATTATGAAAAGAACTCAATTCCGCGTCAGGGCACGGACTCTGAAGTAGTAATGCATTTAAAATAAATTTCGTTATTGCAACATAGTCGCCGGACCACATATTTAAGTAATTAGGATTATTATCTATTTTTCCTTCTAGTGGTCTTTTTACTCACCACGTAAAGACTAACGCGGTTCGCAACCTGTTTCATCTTCAGGCCGCAATACAAAATGTCAGATCCCTCTGTCGAGGTCGTCACAAAGTTAAACAAAACATTGAAAGCACACGTCACAAACACAATTACACGATTAAAATACACACGATAAAATTTGGTTTGGCCAAACGATACGTGTAACTCATATGTCGTTACATTACGGACTGTAAGCAATTCAGCAGTCAGCTGTTTTGGTACACACAATTGCCCGCGTTATGCTGTACTCTCACGGGGCACTTTATATTGCTCCTGGTATTTTGTGTACAGCTGTAGCTTTTATCGGTTTTAAGTCGGTTTTATTTTATTGTATGAAAATGGAAAAAGTATGAGGCGTGAGAGTTTCCTGGTGTTCTGAAGGAACCTGTAGGTACCCCATATATGTAGTTTCGATAACTCAGGGCCGCCTCGGTGGCCTAGTTGATAGCGTACTAGGCTTTCATCCCGAGGACCCGGGTTCGATTCCCGGCCAGGGCTTGGCATTTTCATAAGCTATAAATCATCCCATCGTCTGCATTAGCCCAAGTGTGCACAATAGTCGGACGTTAAAAACAAAAAAAAATCGATAACGCAGGTCCTTATTTTTGGTACAAAACCGATCGGAATGCTTAGCGTAATAATGTATGAAAAATTTTTGTTAAACAAAATGGCCACTTAGGGGAAAGTGATGCGTTTTCGGATATAAGTTTATACGTACTTTTTTATTAGTTTCGATCTGTGGCACCATCTTTTTTCATTTTTGAAACGTTTTTTGGAAACACTCTGATACAGCGAGTTGTGTGTAGAGTTAGTGATATATTGTTAATAGAAAGGAATGTGTGTTCAGTATAAACACTGCAGACAGGAAACAGCTGTTTCCTCGTTGCTCTTGAACCAGGGGGAAGTACAGCCAGCGCTCCGAGCGGTATTCATATGAAATTACAGTCTACAGTTTCAAACATGAATAATACTGTACACTACAGTTAACAGGGAATTATAATATGAAGTTTGCGGACCGTTTATCTTTCAAAACGTAGGCCCTGTATAAAATCGTGGCACGCATCTGTCTCGCCAACGTAAAGGAAACGAATTTCCGAAAATATTTTTTATTTTGATTTTTTCTAAATTTTACTTTCACCGTAATCAGTATTAAAATCTGTGTAAGACTCTACGTGATGTGATATTAATTGAAATATACCTTCTTTAACCCAAATATTCATTAGGTTCACCACAGAATGCAGCACATATAGGCTAACTGTTTTATTTTATTGCCGGTTGTTTATGTTTACGCAGATTTTCTGCGAGGTAAACTCGTGTAAATATAACAATGTTTCTTTAATTGTATTCCCAAATACGTATATATTTCAGTATTAACAATTAAAATGCAGTAATTGTTAAACATTAAGTTTTTATTTACATTAATGGTAAACAATAGAAGAAAAAACGTAACTCAGTAGAAATAGTAGAAACAAGAAACTGTTTGTAGCTCAGTTGGTAGGATAGTGGGCAGTTTTTGAGAACGCGGTTCTAAATCTATACTTCTATACACGGATTATAGTTACTTCCGGAACTACAATATAGAACTACACTATACGATGTAACACTACAATGTCCAATACAGAACTAGAGTAGGCTGTACAGTATAGAACGATAATATGAAACTTAGAACTACAAAATACAATATAGAACTACATTATACAGTATAACACTACAATATACAATATAAGACTATAATATACAATTTTTTTTTTTAAGGCGAAAAGCACATTTAGGCTATTATCGCTTCCCTAAATGTTAAGTGTGAGTTTAAAGTGTTAAAGTCATAAGTGTCATGAGTAAGTGTATTATCACTTACCCTAGGACGTCTAAATTCTCAATGTGAGTTTGAAGTGTTAAAGTCAATAATATATATATATATATATATATATATATATATAACACTGTATATATATATATATACCATATAGGGACGTCTAAATATATACTCAATAGGTATAGCTAGTCTGCCCCCTACCTTTATATCAATATACATATATATATAACATGTGCAGTACATATATATATATTTAACTAAAAATATAATATAACACTACAATATAAACTATAGACCTACAGTATACAATGTAGAACTACAATATACAATATAGAATTACAAACTATGCAGCAGTTTATAGTTGTTAATCTGGCTAGTTAAACTTGTGTAATTGCTACCTTTACTATTTATAGGTTTTGTTTTAATAGTCAAAACAAATTTAAACTGAACATTTTTTCCTTCGCACAGTCACACTAGAAGACAAATCGAAGTTGTGACAATCACAGATTTAAACTAATCACCGGTGTACGTAACGATTTCATCACTTCCGTTTCAATTTCCATGAGATGCTCCTCTAGCTCGTGTCAAAGTAGTTGTGCTGTGTTAATGACAGTGTGTTTCTTTGTGATGAACACGGCTGGCGATGACTTAACGTCTCCGAGGTCTGCCCGATGGGCCAGAAGCATAGCATGTGCCACCAAGGATACCGACAGAAGAAACGTACGTACTGTTGTTGCATGCTGTGTTCAGTGTTGAAGCTTCTGTGTGTTGTGTTAGAGTTGTAAGAGCTTTGACAAGTACGTGGCACTGAGGTAGTTACAAATCGTTCACTTGACTCTCGGGATCAGAGGTGGACTGGTTATAACGATTCCAGATACACAGAAATCTAACAAGTACTGATTCTAAGTACTCGTTCACGGTAACTTCGGTTTTGATCCTGTAATACTTTATATTATATTAGTGCAGTATTTATAGATCAGCTGCTTAGAAAACGGTCTCCTAAGAGCACTAGTGGGACAATGAGAAAAAATGTGCGAGAGAGAGGTCGAACCCTCCACTCTCGTCACAGCCCCTCCTTTTACTTCACTATCGCTGAGTGTATGTCAGCATCTTAGAAAACGATTTGCTAAGAATATCAGAGGGGCAGAAAAAAATGTGCGAGTGAGAGGTCGAGCCTCGCAATCTCTTACCACAGCCTCCCCCTTTTCTTTCACTATCGCTGAGTATATGTCAGCCGCTTAGAAAACGATTTGCTTAAGAACACCAGAGGGGTAGAGAGAAAACATGTGGGTGAGAGGTCGAGCCCCCACTCTCTCACCACAGTTCCTCCATTTTATAGGTCAGCCGCTTAGAAAACGGCCTGCTAAGAACATCAGAGCGACAGAGAACAATGTGCGAATGAGAGGTCGAGTCCCCACTCCCTCACCACAGTTCCATCCTTTTCCTTCATTATCGCTGAGTAGTAACAGTTTTGTAGACTCAGATTGGCAGACTGTCATTGGATTGTTTGAGGGATCTTGAGGGGAATTCTTCATGCACGAGAAAATCTCGCGTAGGCCGTTTACTAACTGGCTGGACTATAACTGAAACCAACTGAACTAGAACTAACAGTATTATCAACTAATTACCCATTTTAATTAAACTCTATACAAATAATAACAAAGCGAGGGCTAGAAAGTCAAACTCGTACAGTACATCTGAATTATTATTTGTGCAACCAATGAATAACTTTAGAGAAGACTGTGCGCATGCGCCGCCTTCCTTCAGTCATTCTTTGATTCGCAGTCTGATAACGTCGTCCGAGCTGTTCAGATGTTATCTACATTTCTAAAAACATATCGTAAATACTAAACAACCGAAGCTTAGTAAGATAAAAAATAACAGGTGGCCCGTGCGACCTTTATAAACAATGTTCGAAATGATCCTGAAATATCTGGCAATCATAACTTTTTTTGTTGGTACACGAACGAAAATGAAAAGAGGTTAGATTTTTTATAAAATCTCTATCCGTAATTAAATGTAAAAAGGCATGAATTCTGTAAATAGTAGGCCTAATTCAAATAATACCACTGGATGTTGTTAAATTACTGTAATACACTAATCTTAAATGCAATACTTGCATAGTAAGATATCTTCCTAAGTAAAATTGTTGCAAAAACTATGTATGTGCAGAAACTATTTCTTATCAATATGAACTTTGTTAAAATACGTTATAGGTTTAATATCGTATTCAGTACTTGTACGACCTGTTAATTAAGCAGCGTCATTCGTTAATTATTAATACAACGCAGATCGGAATTTTTTGGTACAAAAAGCGTAGCGTAATATACGGAAAGATTACGAAGAAAATTGATTCGTTAATCATCAGGTTTATAATAAATCATATATTATTTCTTGATTCAACATCCCTTTTTCTCAGCACATACTGATTCCATTATGTATATATAGTGGAAGATGTATAAATGAGGTTTAAATTTTAAAGTTTTTATCCCACATGCCGCTTTAGACATTTGTTTACAAAATCATTTTTTCGTTTCTAACGCGTTCAATACTGTCATAGGTGGGAAAATAATTCGATCAAGTAGACATAACATTTATTGGGATCTCGCAGTTCTGCGCGGTATACATATATCATTCGTACAATCCTTTAGGTTTTTTAACCGGCTTCTGACATTGCATTTTTTGCGCTAACTGTCATTTACAAAGCTAACTTATCATAAATCCCATAGTTTTACTAACGAATAGAGTTTAACGAATCCAGTCCCATTACAAATGCCTGTTTTTTGCATATCGTGCTTAGAACAATTTCAATATTTACTTAAAAGTCATTAAACTTATAGATTACGTGGCCCTACTGACAGTCCCCTATCCCTGTCCGTCGTACAAGCTGGGACAAGCATTTAAAATACTAAACACATGTTTTGAACACTTTTTTTACAATAAAGTAAGTAATATATTTGATTCCTCTTTCCATCGTGCATTTATCTATTGGTAATACCGACGTCATAAAATAGAATATGCAATTAAAATGTCAAAGTACAGGTAGGGGTTATCAAGCAAGCCTTTTCAATTGACAAGGCGACAGTTGTTTATTAAAATTGCTTTTGCTTTTTTTATTTAAAAAATTTTTTTATTAAGTCAAAAAGCACATTAAGACTTATATGGCTTAAAAGGCACATTAAAGCTTATCACCTGCATAAATGTAAGTGTGAGTATAAAATGTTAAAGTCGTAAGTGTAAGGGTGTGTTAGACTCAGGTACCGCGAGGGACGTCTAAATCCTCTCAATAGGTGCAGCTAGTCTGCACCCTGCGGGAAATTGCTTTTGCTATCACTATAAACATGTTGCACTTGAGAAAGTCGCACAAGGGAAAAGCACTTTAAAGAGCAGGATTGTATTTACCAAATACCGTCTTTACTCACGGACAATTGTGTGTAGCCTTTTCAATGGTAACTAAATTAACTAACATGTTTGTATCCATTAAAAAAATAAAATACAATTTTTTTAACGTCCGACTATTGTGCACAATTGGGCTAATGCAGACGATGGGATGATTTATAGGGTATGAAAATGAAATATAAAAAGTACAAGGTTACATTCTTTCATCAAATATCGTTTACAACGAATTATTTTAATGCCCTGTAAAAATTGCTATTAAAAACAACAATTAGCTGTATTTAAATGTATATACTACAATGATTCATAAATTTGTGATCACTGAAACCGTTCGCTTTCCGATTTGTTTTTAAAACATGTTTTCCCTTCCTTCCAACTACCGCCCTCACCCCAACGACTACTCTTATTCAAAAGGTTGTGTTTACTTCCATAGTGCGAAATTTCGCACGGGCCCCTTGGTATGTTATATTTAAGCAAGTATAATATTTTTGGGAATATATACTCTGCATTAAATGTATTTAACCAGGATAATAGTCCAGTTCCCATGTTCATCGCATAATGCTCGTAATTGGATTCTGTAGCACAGTGTTGAGAGTTAAATGTTGTGCCTACAGGCGGCTTCAGTATTATTGATAATGTATCAATAATTTGATTACGTTGTACATTCCCAACCTACAGAATAGATACGCCGCAAAGCGCTTTGATGTGTTGTACTGATATACTGATTAATGCTGTACCAGTTCAACCGCACGAGACCTTGTTCTGCCAAAAGTTGTACTAGTCACGCAAAAAACATCGTCATCGTCTGTTTAATTGTAATCGTGAAAGTGTTTTTAAAACAACGTTTGCGGCCAATAAATAAAGAATAATTGTATTTTTACCAGTTGTGTTTGTCACACTAAACGAATTATCTTGCGGTATCGATAAAGAAGAGTGAATGTTTTTGGGAAGTTCGTGGATTTCCCCCGCACGCCTCGCTCTGTCCACACCCTCCCCGACAAGGCCACGCGCTCAGATAAACTGCGTCAACTGTACCTTGACTGCAAGCTTCGGACTCGATAAATTGGAACTAGTTTTTACCGCTGTTTAACCAAATACACAAAAAAATTAGTATTTCAAGTAACGGTTACTTGCGGGACAGATAAATAACGAGTACAGTATTTCGGAGACACCTTATTGGAGATCGTTACGTATTTATTTGGCCACTGTTATCTAGTTTAGTCCTGCAATTGAGCCAAGTTTTGACCAGTTACTTTGAAGGCCAAGCTGGCGGGTTCATTGGAACGTAATAATTGAACAATTTACTTTTTAAAACGCAACGGAGTCGAAGTGTAGACGATACGCTCTCGTGTGGAGGGTAGTGAAGAACCAATTCATTCCAAATAACCGGTCCTTATACTGAACAATTCATTCTAAAAATACGGTTCTTTTTACAAAATTTTTCTTCGAAAATTAATTTTGTATATCTTTGTACTTTTATCCAATCAAAAAACGGCATAACGAAGTTTCCCTACAGTTGCTATCTTATAAGGGTTTTGGGCATCGTCTGTTTTCCGAGATATTGTAAGTTTGTACGCGCAAATAGTATAGAAGAGATGTGACTTACTCCGTCGGTGTTGTTTAGAAAAAAATAAAGAAAAATAGAATCATACGTTAACAAACCTGCGCGCGCTTGCGTATGGTGTGTAACGTTTGTGTGTTTGTATGTGTACGCGCTCGCGCGCGCGCAACCAATTAAAAGACCACCTTAAATTTAGCTAGTTTCTGGAGATCGAAAAAGTGTTTTTTCTAGTTTTTTTTCCAAGAAAGATGGGCCAAATTCTGGATGCGTGAGAACACAAAGGGTTTTTATAAAAAAAAACAGGAATAAAGATAACTTAAAACCAAGTGACTGGGTGGCTCGATAAATTTAAGAAACTAAGCGGAATCCGTTTTTTGTCTGTTTTTGGTGAAAACTATCGTGCGATGTTAGGTCTAATGTTGTTGTTCCTTCCGTAGGTCTACAGAAGTTTAAAGAAACAGTAAATAGTTTAGGTTTGGGTCCGAATCATGTGTACAGTGCGGACGAAAGCGGTTTATTTTGGCGGATGCTCTACAAAAACTATCGTGCGATGTTAGGTCTAATGTTGTTGTTCCTTCCGTAGGTCTACAGAAGTTTAAAGAAACAGTAAATAGTTTAGGTTTGGGTCCGAATCATGTGTACACAGTGCGGACGAAAGCGGTTTATTTTGGCGGATGCTCTACAAAAAACTATCGTGCGATGTTAGGTCTAATGTTGTTGTTCCTTCCGTAGGTCTACAGAAGTTTAAAGAAACAGTAAATAGTTTAGGTTTGGGTCCGAATCATGTGTACAGTGCGGACGAAAGCGGTTTATTTTGGCGGATGCTCTACAAAAAACTATCGTGCGATGTTAGGTCTAATGTTGTTGTTCCTTCCGTAGGTCTACAGAAGTTTAAAGAAACAGTAAATAGTTTAGGTTTGGGTCCGAATCATGTGTACAGTGCGGACGAAAGCGGTTTATTTTGGCGGATGCTCTACAAAAAACTATCGTGCGATGTTAGGTCTAATGTTGTTGTTCCTTCCGTAGGTCTACAGAAGTTTAAAGAAACAGTAAATAGTTTAGGTTTGGGTCCGAATCATGTGTACAGTGCGGACGAAAGCGGTTTATTTTGGCGGATGCTCTACAAAAAACTATCGTGCGATGTTAGGTCTAATGTTGTTGTTCCTTCCGTAGGTCTACAGAAGTTTAAAGAAACAGTAAATAGTTTAGGTTTGGGTCCGAATCATGTGTACAGTGCGGACGAAAGCGGTTTATTTTGGCGGATGCTCTACAAAAAACTATCGTGCGATGTTAGGTCTAATGTTGTTGTTCCTTCCGTAGGTCTACAGAAGTTTAAAGAAACAGTAAATAGTTTAGGTTTGGGTCCGAATCATGTGTACAGTGCGGACGAAAGCGGTTTATTTTGGCGGATGCTCTACAAAAAACTTTCGTGCGATGTTAGGTCTAATGTTGTTGTTCCTTCCGTAGGTCTACAGAAGTTTAAAGAAACAGTAAATAGTTTAGGTTTGGGTCCGAATCATGTGTACAGTGCGGACGAAAGCGGTTTATTTTGGCGGATGCTCTACAAAAACTTTCGTGCGCATATACTCTGTACTGTTATGTAAATAGAGACGTTTTAATGGTTTTCTACGGTAACTTTAAGAGTTTTTCACTTTGTTTTGATGTTTTTTTCCAATAATAATTCTATTGTAAACTCAGTTGTTAAAATAAAAGTGTTTTTATTGTATACAACGGATTACCGCGAGCCTAACGTATGACCTTCTCGTAAGCAACAACAACCTTAACAGGCCTGATTTTAACAATAAGTACTTTCTCCACTTTGTTGTTTTTGTTTAATATCGGCTTTGGTTTTATCAGTTACAGATACCGTACTCTTGTACTCCAGTTAATTACTTTTAAATATTAACTCAGCTGTTATCCCACATGCCGCTGGGTTAGGCTATTTGTTTACCGCATCACTCGCGTTTTTCGTTTCTAACGCGTTCAATACCGGTTTCTAGTGGATTTCAGTGGGAAAATAATTCGTTCAAGTAGACAGTAACGGGTTTATTGTACTTAGGCCTATATTCGGATCTCGCAGTTCTGTTTGTGGTAGGCCTATACAGTAAAACCTCTCTATTGCGGATCACTTTATAACGGAAAAATGTGTTGGTCCCTTTCCATTCCTGAAGCCCCGCGGGTGGTGCAGACTAGCTGCACCTATTGAGAGGATTTAGACGTCCCTCGCGGTACCCGACCCCAACACATACTTACACATACAATATTACACTTACGATTTTAACCCTTTACACTCACACTTACATTTAGGGAGGCGATAATAGCCTCAATGTGCTTTTCGCCTTAAAAAAATCAATTCCTGAAGTAAAAATGTGTATAACTTCATCTATTGAGCCCAACAAAATTCCAGCAATCTCTCTATAGCGGCGAAACACGTACGCACTTCCTACTCTTCTACCCTATTTCTCAGTATGCCGACACGTCATTCGAGTATTAAAAGCAGTGCGTAGTGCGTCACCTGAATCCTGTGTTTTGTGACTAGTACATTTTACAATACAGTGTATTGGCGTTTAAACGGAACATTTTTATCATTAGAAGTAAATGTTAGAGTGTTGCGTGAGTTAGACAAAGGTGTGAAGCAAGTAGATGTTTGCCGAAATTTAATTTAGCTAGTTCTTCCGTTGGCACGGTATTAAATAATAAAAATAAATTAATGAAGGCCTATAATGAAAGGAATAGTTTCAAGCAAATTCGAAAGCCAGAATTTATGAAGCGGTTCTGAAGTAGTTTCGGCAAAATAATGCCTTTTCCTCACAATTATAGTATTTTATTAGTGCAGTAGTATTTGATAAATATTGTTTTTTAAATACTGTAAGTCATATAGTTATTTCAATAATCTTTGCTCACAATACTTCTAAATAAAAAATAATGTATAACACGTTTTACAAATAAAAACACATTCTACACAAGTTTTGGTTGAGCTCTCTATATAACGGAAATCTCTTTATAGTGGCGAAAACTAAACTTCCCTTCTATAGAGAAATTTTACTGTACGACACTATACCAACGGCCGTATGAATGGTTTGATCGCAGGTATACGTCTTGTTAAAGTGAGCTTGGCAAGTCGATTTATCTCATTACCCGTTCTTGGTAAGTCGTTTTTTGAGAAAGCTACTTAGTAAAGCTTACTTGATAAATCCCATTTAATAAATCGAACTTTTAAATCCCACTTGGTAAACCTTACTGGATAAATCCCACTTAGTAAACTGTACTTTCCCATGCTTGATAAATCCCACTTGGTATACCTTTCTTGATAATCCACTTAGTAAACCGTACTTGATAAATTCCACTTGGGAAACGAATTTTTTTATACCCTTCTTAGTAAACCAATATGTAGGCCTATTTGATAAATCTCACTTACTAAACCTTTCTTGATAACTATTCTTAGTAAATCTTACCTTATAAATCACACCTGATAACCTTATTTGATAAATCATGTTTGGTAAATCTAACTTGATAAATCATACTTGGTTAGGGTATGATAACCATTCTTTATATGATTTTTGTAAACATTATTTGATAAATCATATTTTGTAAACCATTATTTTTATCATATTTGGTAAACCTTATTTGATAGATCTTATTTGGCAAACGGTAATGTTACTTGTATATCATGTTTGGTAAATCTAACTTGGTAAACCATTCTTGATGTCATATTTGGTAAATTTTAATTGATAAATCATACTTGGTAATTTTACGTGATGAATGATGTTTGTAAATCTAACTTGAAAAAAGTTCTTGATATCATATTTGATAAACCTTATTTGATAAATCATAGTTAATAAACCATACTTGAGTAATCATACGCGATAAACCTTACTTGGTAAATCATACTTGGTAAACCACTCTTATAAATCATACTTAATTAACTGTACTTGTTTTATAGGCCTGCGTGGTTTTTCTTGATAAATCGTATTTTGTTAAACTTCCTCTTTAAATCGCACTTAAATTTATCTTAATAGCGGGATAATATGAACTTGTTAATTAATTAGTAGTACAAGGAATAGATTCAGTATGGCCGACAGGGTCTACAGACTCTTTAACTACTGGTTTTGGTTCGGATCCAGTTTATGAATTCACCTTGAGCCAGCTCGGCCTAAAGAATAAACGACTTTATCACTAAGAGATAATAAAAACTCATCGATGCTTACCTTGGCAGTTTATTCGTTTGCCTGATTTCCTTTAAAAATATCGAATAGTTTTTTTTACTAATACGGGTCGACCTTGATAGATTTTAATCATTAATTTTTGGATGTTACTGTTCAAAGCTGTTTCGAGGGGTGGTGTTCGACGAGTTTTGGTGTTCACTACTGCCTTATTTATTTCGAATTTGGTTAAATGATTTCAGTTTTTAATGTTAGTGTGATTTTTGTAATGAAGTGGCGACGAAGCATATGTTTTTATGGCATTTTTGAAGATTCAAAAACGCATTTTTTTCTCCTTGTAAATTGGTATTGACCGTTGAATTGTAAACTTGAGTACAAAAAAGTTAGGTTAGGTTCGAGCCACAGTTACTCTGGTTGCTTTATCCTTGCCGTTATCGCTGATCTCTCGTCTCACTAGCCTAACTGGCGCAAAGTAAGAAGTATGGTGATTTTCGTGTCTGCACTGCAGTACTAAGAACACACCGTTGGTAGCGAACGATTTGTGACCTTGTCGGCCATATTAAATCTATTCCCTATAAGACTAATGTTAATTAACAAACCAGATTGAATAAATGGATGCGTTTATACGGTTATTATAACCTAAAGTGTAGGATTTGGAGAGGATTCAAGACGGGTAGCTCCCACATTTCTAATTGGTGACTTCCCAGTTCCTTATTGAGGTGCTTGCAGTTGCTCGTTCTGCTAATTCCCTTTCAGTTTTCTTTCTCTTGACCCTCAACACGGAGGTCATTTGGCCAACCTTTTTATTGTGCGGTGAGATCCTCCGTATTATATTTTATATTTTTACTACGGAAACACCCACACGTAGCTAAGGAAATAGTCACAATTATAAAAAACGTGCTCGATATCAGTGCCTAAAGTCCAAGTAATTGGACTATTTGCCGCTACGAACGCTACAAGTTGCAAGGACAGGGGAAGACGTTTGAGATAACAGACATTACTATTTATTATCTATCTATTAATCTGTAATTAAGCACTCGCCGCAAGATGTCACAGCAGCGATCGCTCACATATCTCTCATGTGGGTTATCATCTGGTACGTTTGTATTCAATGCATATGGTTAAGTTTGAGCCGTAGGCTTGTATTGAATGCACTTAATTCTATTTATGTTTGTTGTTTAGAAAAGTCATGCGGTTTTTAGTGGATGCAAAAAGAGGGTTTTGAATCAAAATCAGATGCATTTTTTAGTTTTTCCGTATTTTAATTTTTTGTTTTATTAAGAACTACATTTTGAGCCGCTCTTGAGTGACCGAAAGGCTGGAAAAATCAATGGAGAAAATTCATTCGCGTACTTTGTTTTCCTCCTACAGGTCGTTTCACTAAAAGAGTTCCGGGGAAAATTCCTAGACTCAATCTTATCACGGTCACTTCCGGCAGTCGGAGGAAGTGCGAGTTATCTCTCCACCAATCCGGGATGTAGGTCATTCTTACAGTATTTTTAGCGTGAGTAGTGAAGCTTCGCTGTTTCGTGTAAACAGATTAAATTTATAGCGGCAAAATTGTAGATGTTTGCGCGGGCCTTGCCAGCTGGCAGCCGCGCCTGGCTGTTTCGGCCTGGAAGGTAAATCTGCCGCCGGTGAAAATAATAGTTATGCTTGTTTTTTTGCGTAGTTTCCTCCAAAGGTCTGGTGCACGCTTGCAGAAGTTATCGGAGCGCTGAGTCTTACCGTCGTTTCAGTGCCACATATACTTACTCGTGGTGATAGTTCACATATAGAAATATGACAAGCGTCTTAACCTAACCTAACCTACGGTAATCTCGATAACTATCAGGAATGACACCGGCGTCAGATGGATATCGGTGTCCCGTGTGAATCTTGACAGCTTGCTCTGCAGCTTATGCGACTGAAAGCGACCCGTTAACGTTTGTAGTAAGTGTGCACCGTGCCTGAGTTTTGTCACAACCAGCTTTCCTTGTATTCAAATAGGGCGGCCGCGTAACGAAAGATAGCTTGCTTCAAGGTGAATGAGCAACATTTGGTGAGTTCGTTGCGCGGCAAAATTTGGGAGCATTTTGAACTGCGCACACGCAGGCTTGAGATTGGTGGTAGGCTCAACGTGGTCCTTATCGCGTTGAGGTCGTACACTGTAGTGATACGTAACTGTTTAAGGTATTGAAACTAAACACAAATTGTCTCGTAAGCGTTTTCCTGTTAACAGTGATTATTATTAGCCGTGAACAATGGCAGTGATTTAATCACAGTATAGAGAACAGTTTAGTAATAAGACAACGTGCTGCTCAATGCTACTGCTCAGCGGTGAGCAGTGATGGTAGGCCTATTCATAGTCTCATCTCTACTTGAACTATTTGTAGTTGCTGTTTTTTTGTTGCTGTGAATTATATTGGACATTTGAACGTCTGCAATGATTATGTGAAATTAAACGTTATGGAAACGAATTTCCAAAAATATTTTTTCTTACTTTTTTTTGAAATTCTGATTCTGCCGTCTTAACCACCGTTAAAATTGCTTATATTAGCATTTTAAAGTTAAAACTAACTTAAAATTTTTTTGGCACCTCCCCATTGAAAAGACGATAATAAAATTATGACCGCCGTTAAATTTTAACGGATTTTGAAAATTCAGAATGCTAATTTAATATTTTTGACTCTGGTTGCAATGGTGAAATCAGATTTTTAGGACATGAAAGACGGAAAAGATAAGATTTTGTAATGATTCGAAATGACCGCCATTTTGAAACTATTTAACAGATTTTGCTGGGTAACAAACTTGTTCAGGCTATTATAAAAGTTTATTTGTGTGCTGTTTGAATCAAATAGGACCGACATTTTTAAACGAGAGTGCTGAAAAACATACGTATGCACGCACGCGCGCAAATAAAAATTCTAGATTTCTTTAAAAGTGATTTGGAGGTCAGATCGGTGCACATTTCACTGTTGCTGTTGCGAGTTTTACCATAATGGCCGCTGCAATAATTAGCTCATTTTCCAATGGAAGTAGGCTCCATTGAAGCCAATAAACACCGATGTTTAATTGAGTTTGAAACCGTAGTGGTATAAGCTAAAGTGTGGTTAGACATATAGAAGGAAGGTGTGAAGGGGCTCAGCTGCCAAAAGTGTCGCGCCGCTGCAGGTTGCCGCTGCGGCGCTCACAACGCGTGGCCAAGTTCGGAGACAGCGGCGGCTGAGGATGTTCCGCACGGATTTACCGGTTTTGCGTGTTTTTACGTGTCAGGTGTTTCGTGGTTTTTTCGCCAATCCAAACAGGTTGAAACATAAACATCGGCTTCGCTTTGGAACGACGCCAAAGCGTAGAACGCAAACATTATTCCGGCGATTTCACGGAGTCGCACGGCATTCTTGAAATTTTTTTAAAGATAAATGAAGATGGTTAGTGAAACACCATGGTCTGTGTTGTTTGTAGAAGAACGGTTACGGAGTTATCGTTTTCTCTGTTGTATTTTGTGTTCGTGGTTCGTTTTCTGTTTTGTAGAAGAGAGACACTTTAGGTTCCTGTTATATTTTGTATGTGGTCAGTTAGGGAAACTTCTAGTCTTCTGTTATATTTTGTAAGAGGTCAGTTAGGAAAACATTTTATTTCCCTGTTATATTTTGTAAGTGGTCAATTAGGGAAACTTCTAGTGCCCTGTTATATTTTGTAAGAGGTCAGTTAGGGAAATATTTTAGTTCCCTGTTATATTTTGTAATTGGTCAGTTTGGGAAATATTCTAATTCCCTGTTATATTTCGTAAGAGGTTAATTAGGGAAACACTCTGGTTCTTTGTTATATTTTGCAAGAGGTCGCAATAACTTTTTTATGATTTACATTTTTGGAAATCGAATTTCACTATCGTAATCGGCGTAAAAAGTGTTATATAAAAAAGTGATGTTATTGGAATTTGTTACTTTTGGAAATTAGCTTCCATCACTTCAAGAAGACTTACGTGCCGCGGTTATTTGAATTATCGTCGTTCAATCGTGACTTCACTTGTCTAGTAGCGGATTTGGGCGTGAGCAAAGCGAACCAAAACTACTTGTGTCAGTTCGAATTTTGTGTCAAACCCGAACGTTTACGTGTTGCATGAGCAATCGGTTTTTTATCACGTTGATGTTATGTATCCCTAGTTAGGGCTTGGATTAAAAGACTGTTCATTTACCCAAATAGACCCCTAATTATTTTCAAAATATTTGCAATAGATTTTTGTTTTAAGACTATTTTGGAACTGTTAAAATAAAAATAACGTTTTGTAAAAATTACAAAAGCATTCTACAACGTTCGTTGTTGTAGGAGATTGATCAGGAGTTGTTTTTAGGGGGGAAAACAAATTTACGGAAAGACAGGAAACTATAAATACATCAGGCATTTGTGTCCATGGTGTTTTATGTGTTTTGTCTCTTGCGCCGGAACCGAGAGCTCGAAAACATTCAGTAGGCTTTATATATATATATATATATATATATATATATATATATATATAAAGCACAGTGTGTTAGCTACTTATCCAATAAATATTAATGTGCCTATAATAATAAAACCCGTGATAACTCCTTGTTACAGGTTATCTTGGAAGAGATAATTCGTGTTTAATGGAGATACAATTAATTATGGTGCTGGAAGAATTTACTTAATACGTATGTGTACAGTATTGCCTATAGTTTCTCCTATCTTGCAGTACAATAGTTTCAAATGGCCATTTAAGTTTGTGGGACTATATGAGCTGTAAAGCTCGCCTTCTGGAGCCTACAGATGGGTCAGATTCTCGTGCGCGCAACTCGATGCTACTAGGCGCACCAAAAACATTGCCTGCTACTTTAGTGGTAACAGCGTTGGGCAGTGACGCTGGGCATTTTAGAAATGTACCCCCGCCACCCTCCCCGTTCTAGTCGGGTAGATCACGTGCATATGTGTATAGCTGAAGTTATGGAAGTGATTTCCCACATATTAACTACATTATGTCGTAGTTAATTATTATTTTAACGATAATTAACGTTAAAATATGTCCCAAATTATCGAAATTTCAAGTTTTTTTTTAAAACGTTACCGCCGTCAGGTTCATTTTCAATGGTAATATGCAGATTTTAACGCTGATTATGTGGTAAAATCTCATTTCAAGAACGTGTAGGCAAAAAAAATATAATTTGGAATGGCAGTCATTTTTAAACGGTTGATGGTGTATAACAATCTTGTTCGAGCATTATAAAGTGTTATAGAAGTTTTTTTATAGCACTATAAAAACAAATATTTTGGTAATAGCTTTTTGCCGAAAATTCAGCAAAATATCAGCAGTTTCAAAATGGCGGGCATTTTAAGTCCGTAACAGTTCGTAACTTTTTTGTTAGAGGTTTTTTGAAATCCTATTTTACCAGCGTTAAAAACTGCATTGATTGGAATTTTGAACTTTCGAAATCCGTTGAAAACTAAAAAAAATTTAATTTGACGGCGGTCAGGGGTTCGTTTTCTTATTTTCGGTGTAATTTATAAAAAAAAGTTCGAAATGATTTTGATAGTGAAATCGTAATTTTAAAGAGGTGTTAAATGTTAACGGATTTTCAAAAAAAGGCAGAAATTACTTTTGGAAATACGCTTTCATTACGTCAGTGAGCCGCCTCGGTGGTCTAGTGGATAGCGTACTAGGTTTTCACTCCGAGGACCCGGGTTCGATTCCCGGCGAGGGCTTGGCATTTTCATACGCTATAAATCATCCAATCGTCTGCATTAGCCCAAGTTTGCATAATAGTTGGACGTTAAACACAAAAAAAAAAAAAAAAGTCAGTGAGACTTTTGCGAGTCGCGACTATTTCAAATTTTTCCATTATTTAGACCGGGACAAGACGGATACCTACGACAAATATAAAATAAATTGGACAAGGCACATTTGTCGCTTCATTGCGGTACTATTTTTTTTCGGAATCCGACGATTTCGATTAAATTTATTTCTTACATTGTTCACAAATCACGAGCGTACATTTCCGTTAATCCGTAGAACGTCAGTTTGCACCTTCCAGTTTCATTGAACTCAACAAGTGTGATCTATACTATCGATTCGATAGCATTGACCTGAGAGTTATACGCGATGTGTTATCTATGACAAGTTCATTGACAATGCTATTGAAATACTATAATCTTCACGATTAAATTTGTATTTGTTTCGTTGAGTTGCACCAATCACCGAAACGTTTTACGTGTAGTATACACAAAACCCCGCAACGGATTATGTACGTATCACAATACCAACAACGCTTTGTGGACATATTGCAGCGCTACAAGGCGTATTGGGGACACATCACAATACCACTGAATAAACGTACTAAAATGATAATCCTTATGAGGCTTTGTAAGAGCGCGCTGCTGGTGATATCTTGCGGCATAACGTTCAACTACAGTTAAATAGGTAATAATACTGTCTATTTCCTCAAAAGCCTCCATCTCCCTGACCTTACAGCCTCAGCGTTCCTAGCGGCATATAGTCCAATTATTTGGACTTTAGCCGCTGATATCGTACACGCTTTTTTATTTTAGTGGCTGTTCTTCTAGTCCTTTTATATTCAGTGAATACCTATTAACGCCTTATGGATATCTAAAAAAATCACTGAGTGGTAAAAACTTCCCCGCCAAATCTACGAAATACGGTTTTTTTAAATTTTTATTTTAAAGCGAAAAGCATATTCGGTTATTATCGCCTCCCTAAATGTGTGAGTGTAAAGTGTTGAAGTCGTAAATGTATTGTTGTAAGTGTAAGTGTAAGTGTGTGTTAGACTCGGGTACCGCGAGGGACATTTAAATCCTCTCAATAGGTACAGCTAGTCTGCACCCCCTGCGGGGTCCAAATTAAAAACCTAACCTGTTATTTTAATGTAAGTGCTGCCACTGAAAGCGTAACGGAGCTGAACGGAGTTAAGCGCGTAGCTTCGACTCTGTCCACGTTCGGTTTTATAGCTAACTCCGCTTCCCCTCCTAACTGACCACGTCTCCAAATTTATTTTTAAACAGCATTTTCCTAAAATCCATTATTTAATGAATTCTTATTATTTAATGAATTTATGAATTCTCTATCTCTATTTAATGGATATCTCAAAATAAGATGAAAACGCATTGTTTTGAAATGACTGAACACCGCTTCCGATTGCCGTTCGTCTTCATTTCACTCGGCTCCGCGTTTAGTGGTCACTCGACCGTAAAAAGGTCGTTAAATCTCCTTCGAATTCCGCTAAGAACCAACCACCTTATTACGCAGTTTACCGAACAACAGTGATCTTCGCACTTGGCGGCGGCGGTGGCCTTTCACCACCAAAATAGCTATTTTTGATTTCAGTCGCAGATATATTTGAGAAGTAGGTATTTAATATATTAAAATGTGCTTGGATCAAGCGATCTCTTAAAATTTTTACGTGAACTTATTTTTGTGTGAATTACTAAGTAACGGAAAGGTAGTCGGCCTCGTTAAGTAATGTGATTTTGTTTTGGAGTGTAATGCACGGTTTGAACTCAACTTGGTTCTAGAGTAGTAATCTTATCTTTACTAATTTCTTTACCAATACGCTTGGCGTAAGGAAAAACACCAGTCATTACAGTCAGTAAAAGCACGGGATATTCTCGAAGACTTGCAACTTAAATATCTTTGTATTGATATGTTTTGTTTTAAAAAAACGACTTTGCACCTCTTTACAAACACAAGCGCACATGTATTTCTCAGTGTTCACACTTCCATCGAATGTTATTATAAACACATTACACTTACAAGTCAAGAAGAACCCTAATGTATTTCTGATGTCATCCAAAAGAGTTCCCTTATCCTATGTTTACTATTTAGTAACCAACCGTGTATGTATAAAGTATCGTACATAATATGGTAACTGTAGTCCATTACTGCAAGAACAAACAAATGTGATAATCAATAATGCAGCACGCAACTGTCTCGCTGTCGTGATGTACAATAAATATGCCACCCTCATTACATTTTCATTGTACTCTAACAATCTTCTTGTAAAATTTGGAGATAATAGCATAAAAAAATGAAAATTTCTATTCGAAACTCTCTCTCTCTCTCTCTCTCTCTCACACACACACACACACACACACACACACACACACACACACACACACAAACTTTCAGTTTTATATAAATTAAAATTTTCCTTTCAAATGTATTGGTTAGACTCCTTTCCATTTATATGCAAATTATCTTTTTCCTGTTTGTATTAGACATGAGTGTGGCCTTATGTGCGTCTGATTGAGTGAATTTGCATCCGATTCGATTTCAGTGCGGTAAAAAAGTCATAATTTATAGTCCAGCGAATTTCTCGCGCATGTAGGAGAATTCCCCTCCAGCTCCTTCCAACAATCCAGTGACAGAGTATGGTGAGAGAGTGAGGACTCGACCTCTCACTCGTACATTTTTTCTTTCTGGCGCTCTGGTGTTCTTAACGGACCGTTTTCTAATCGGCTGACCTTTACTCAGCTATAGTGATGGAAAAAGAGGGAGCTGTGGTAAGAGAGTGAGGATTCTACCTCTCACTCGCACATTTTTTCTCTCTGTCGTTCTGGTATTCTTAGCAGGCCGTTTTTTAAGCGGCCGACCTATACTCAGCAATAGTGAGAGAAAAGAAGGGGGTTGTAGTGGGTTCTCGACCTCTCATTCGCACATTTTTTCTCTATGCCTCTTGGTTTTCTAAGCGGTTGGCCTATAATTGTCTTTTGCAGTTCAAGGTTTTTATACGCGCATCTGTTCCTACAATCTGGCTCTACCTTTTTCGAGAAACTTCTGTTTTTGTTTTATAATTACTTTTTTTTCAGTAGAAAGACTCATACAATGAAATCTGGCCATTTGAGGTAGATTGTGCGAGTCGGCGTATTGTATTTGTGTATTGTGAATGATGAACCAAGACTTTAGTGTTTTGTGATAAGAACAATGTCAAAAGCGTCTTTCGGACTTGGCACTGCGATCAGGCGCACCAAACAACGGTGGATACGCAAGTCTTTGGTAGCTCTGGGTGTACTTCCTAAATGTGGTAAGTAGGCTACTGACCGGTGCGAATTAATTACTCAAACCAGGTCGTTTAGTGTAACTTATTATAACGTAAGTATTTGATCAGTTTAATCTGTACATGATCGCATTTTCTTTCACCATGTGCAACAGTTTACAAGAAATTTTATTGTTTTGTGAACGGTAAGTGTCAACCATAGCGTAATAAAAAGAAAGATATTGTTTCTTTTAGTTGTTTTATCAGTGGTATCTTTCTTGGTTAATATTTTGTTATTAATAACTTCCACGTATCACAAACTGTATTGTTTTACCAAAGGCATCGCTTTGGCATCAACAATTTTATTGTTTTATCAGCGGTAAATATAAAACATAAAGTAGTAAAAAGAAGGGTGTTTTTTAGTTATTTTGTCAATGGTATCTTTCAATGGTACAGATTGTTATTGTTTTGTCAGTGGTACAATGCTGTCACAACAAATTATATTGCTTTATCATTCTGTAGCCTTCTTAATTAATTTTGTTTATGAATGACTTCGCTGTGACACAAACTGTATTGTTATATCAAAGGTTTTTTACTCTGACAATACCTATTTTATTGTTTTATCAAAGGTAAGTATCAACCATATCGTAATTAAAAGGCGGTTATTGTTTTTTTATTTTTTTGTTCATGGTATATTTTTTTATCAATCTTTTTGTCAATACAAATTCTATTGTTTTATCATGCTACAACTTTATTTTTAATGTTGTTTTGTAAATAACGCCCATGTGTTACAAACTGTATTGTTTTATCAAAGGTATCTCTTTGGCATTACCAATTTTATTGTTTTATCAATAGTAAGTATAAAATATAAAGTAGTAAAAGGAGGCTATTGTTTTTTTTAGTTGTTTTATCAATGGTATCTTTCTGTCATTACAAATTCTTACTGTTTTATGAATGTTACAATGCTGTCACAACAAATTATATTGCTTTATCATTCTTTAGCCCTCTTAATTAATATTGTGTTATGAATGACTTCGCTGCATCACAAATTCTTTTGTTTTATCAAAGGTAAGTACCAACCGTATCGTAATAAAAAGGAGGCTGTTGTTTATTTCAG
Organism: Callitettix versicolor; assembly: GCA_022606455.1. Lineage (NCBI taxonomy): Eukaryota > Metazoa > Arthropoda > Insecta > Hemiptera > Cercopidae > Callitettix > Callitettix versicolor. Next base: position 40,883,044 of record CM040184.1, read on the forward strand.
TTGTTTCATGAGTAACTTCGCTGTGTCTCAAACTCTATTGTTTTATGAAATGTATCATTACCGATTTTATTGTTTTATTAATATAACATTTCTGCCATAACGTATTGTTGTCGCAGCAAATTGATTGTTTTATCATTCTGTAATTTTGTTAATTAATATTCTTTTATGAATAATTTCGCTATAATGTCACATCGTATTGTTCATCAAAGGTAATGTATCTGTCAAAATTTGTTATTATTAGTATACTACATTCACAGCAAATTATATTGTCTTTTCCAGTTAATATTGTTTCATCAGTATGATAATAAGTATTATTGTTTTATCAATTGTATTTGTCTGTCGTAACAAAACTTATTGTTTTTACATAGATATATTTTAGTCGTAATAAATTCTATGATTCATTTTATCAATGGAATCATTTTTTTTCAACAAATGGCATTGATTTTTTGATAGTGATATCCTTTGTCCTAACAAATTCAATTCTTTTAAACATTTTTGTTTGCTATTTTTTGTTTAAATGGGGGACATTTTTTCCGGAAATTAAAACAAACAGCCGTGAATTAATTGTCTTCTAATCGTATTTCTTTGTTTTTGGAATGAAAGTGTTGTTAGAAAAACACAATTCAAGATGGACGCTTTTCATCCAAATTGATGTACATTCCAAACAAGTAAACTTGTGCAATTAATTGTTTTCGCGGGAGCGTAACCGATTAAATTGTTTTCGATTTGAAAATACGTTTATACAGTATTGTGTAAAAAGAATTAAAGGATGAAGTTATGCACACATTTTCTTAATTTAATACAGATTTTCTTTGTTGTTTTGTATTGTTTCGACGTAAAAAGTGGGCAATATTAAAACACTTCAGTATTTTCAGTGTTTCCATTTTAAAATGAGGTATTTGAACGACCATCATGGCAACACTCAGGCACGGAATATTGAAATGAGCTCAATCATGACCTCTGGATCGCGCAAATTCTAAAGAGCCCTTAAAATTTATACATATGTAATTTCACAGAGGAGGTGTGTGTGTGTTTTGCACTCTCACGTTCACAATGTTGGCTCCATTCAATTAAAACTTGGCACAGCAATCGAGTTTGATTGAACTAGTTGGTTTTGAACGAAATCTGTTCGAGAATTTCAAACTGGCGGCGATTTTTAATTTGTGGCAGAGTGTTCAACTACAGTTAAATAGACAATAGTTTGTGCTGTCTGTTTTCTCGAACGTCTTCGTTCGAGCTTGCAGCGTTCCTAGCGGCAAATAGTTCAATTACTTGGACTTTACCTTCCGATATAGATCACGCTTTTTATATATCTGCCCGTACGCTGTACATCTTGCCCGTTTATATTCAATGGTTTAACCAACTTGCCATTTAGGAATAGATAAGTTCGGATAACGGACGTTAATCGAATGTATATTTTGTATAAAAAAACAAGTACTGTAACGACATCAGAAGACCGTTAACGGCTAAATAACGTTAAAAGCGTACAATTAGGCTGCAAGCACGTTAATTAAGATAAAGATGCAGTGAAGTTGAGACGTTCTGTCGAGCATTTGATGCGGCACTGTCCCTCCCTCTCTCCCTTCCTCAATGTACTTAAACGTTCTTTTCGTTGTATTTAATATCAGTTCCAGTGACCTGAATAACAGATAACTTTAACCTTTTGTGCGTGACTCCACGAGTAGACAGTTCGTATCGAAGTGTATCGAAGAGTCAGCGAAAATGTGATTTCTGTTGATTGCGGAAGTCGACCTTGAGCGAATTCATCGCGAGTTGTGCTGATTAGTTTGTTTTTTCCACTACAATACAAAGACAAACAAACGTTAATTGATGTAACAAAAATGGACAGGAAAACCACAAGAAAACCGTTTAATTTCTCAAAATCGGTTCATTAGATTAAAAAAAAGCAAATTGGTCACATACAAAGGTATATTAAACTAAATTACCAAATTTGAAAATAAATAATTGAAAAATGTTATTGGAATAAGTCGGAGAAAAGAAAACCGAAAGCGATTTATCTAATCTGAATACTTTTTATGTTAAAAATTGATAGAATGGCTACATGTATTTGTAAATCGCACGCGATATATCTTCCCAATGTGGGTGATTTCATTGTGTCTCCACTGTATTATATCGAGCAACCAGACCTGAGAAACAAAATGGTGTTGTTATATTTGCCGTATTTCGTAATGGAGAATTGAGTGTTTTAATGAGATACTGATAAAGTGAAGGGGTTAGAGTCAAAACCAACCTCAGGAAGTTCATTTTCAGGTAATCGTCAAAACCCTGACTCATTTGCTTGTGCCATTTCTGATGGGCAAATTATTGGTTATTTGTCTTTTAGTGTTTTAGTCCTATGTAATGATTTTATTAAAAGTGGTATTAAACAAAAATTGCGTTATAAATTATCGTGCAATGTCAAAACTGAATCAAAAATGTAATATGAAAACATAGTGCATTACATTAAAATTTTAAAAAAATATGAATGTTTTCATAACCAGTTTGTTTTTTCATCTTTATACGAGGGTTGTCCGTAAAGTAAGGTTCCCAAGGCGCTATAGTTGCTGTGAACGTTGTTATGCGGGATCCGGTGACCTTGGCTTGCAGCTTGGTTCCTCCACTCCCAATCCCCACTCCGCGAGCGGTCTGCGACGCACAGTCTTGGCTTGGTAGCCGTTTATAATGGAATTGCTTTTTCTGTCTCCTGTCAGATGCGAATTACTACCTGTAATTTGTTTTTTGTGTGCAAAAAACACTGCGCCGGTGGACATTCATATCCAACTGTGCGGAAGACTACGGAGAAAAATGTATGAGCATACAACACGTGCGCAAATGGTGCAGAGAATTCAAAGACGGACGTACAGACATTCTTGATGAACAGCGTTTCGGACGTCCATCGGACGAAACGATTGCGAAAGTGGAAGAAACAATGCTGAAAGATCGGAAAGTCACTTTTCGGCAGCTCTTCGAGATGATCCTTGATGACAGACCATTTAGTATAGGCCTATAGCAAGGTTTGCGCAGAATGGGTCTCAAGACAGCTTACAGTCGACCACAAACGGCAACGGATTGATGCTGAACGCAAATTTCTTCACGCCTACGAAACCGATGGCTTGAAATTCTTGGACTCTGTTGTCACTGGGGACGAGACCTGGGAAACAAATATGACACCGGAAACAAAAAACAATCACGTCAGTGGAAACATCCAGAGTAGCCGAAGCCGCGAAAGTTCAAACAAACACTGTCTGCCAGCAAAGCCGAGCGTGTTTTCGGACAGGAAGGGGTTATTGTTGTGCTAATTCATGCATACCGGCACAACAGTCAATGCTGATCGCTACTTTGAGATGTTAAAGAACTTCACAGCGCGATTGAAAACAAGAGGAGAGGCATGATCACGAAGGGAGTTTGTTTCCATCAAGACAAAGCTCGTCCGCACACCGCCCGTTTAACAACCGACTCATCAACCAATTTGGATGGGATACTGTCACACATTCGCCCTACAGCCCCGGACTTAGCCCTAAGTGGTTACCATCTCTTCCCTAATTTGAAGAAACACTTAGTTGGTACTCATTTCAGTACCTGAAATGAGCTGAAAGAAGAAGTTTTAATCTCCTTCGCAGCGCGGCAGGAGAGTTTTTCGACTCAGGCATACAAAAGATGGTTCACCGTATGCAAAAATTCATCGATCTCAACGGCGATTATGTCGAAAAGTAGGAAAAAGTGTAAGCTTTCCAAAAATGTTTAAGTCAATGCAAATAAATATGTTTAAGATTGTGAAAAAATATTGGGAACCTTATTTTACGGACAACCCTAGTATTTACAAAAAAAGTTCTCGTAATAAACAATTTATGGATTATATAGGTAATATTTCAGTTTTAAGAACTTCTTTACAGATATTAGTAACCACATGGTGATTGCCATTTTGAATTCGATCTGTAACATCTTAAGATCTAAAACTTTAGATCTTTGTTTTATTTCCACTGGTCTCTTAAAAATGAGTTTTTAGAAGCTTTCCTGCATCTATTTTCTTATAAGTGTACAGAGTTTTGCATCTCAACGACCTCAGGATTAATATTCTTGAGATTCTATCGAATTTAAAGATTGATTTATTCATCACACAGTCATTTATATATTCAGTAGTTTCAGTGAGTAAATTTCTTAACTTGTCTTAGGGTCCTTTTGCGTTTTGTTTTTTGAAAACGCCCATTCTTTTGGTTCAAACAGAAAACAGCTGATATCTAATTGCTTGAAAACTGTGATTTGTTTTCACAGTTTTGTGAAAACTAATTCACGTGATTTGTTTAAAACAGCTGGTGGAAAAACTCGCAAGTTGTTTTGGAAGAAGTCAGTTCTGACTCCAAACCTCATATTTTAACGTTATTTCTTCATATGATCTAGTTAGTTTTGAGAACTAATTCCATTTTGACATTTTTGGAACATGTGAGTTTTGACTCCAAGCGCTTCAAATGTTACCGCGTATCACCACGCGACAATTTGGGGCATGCAACTTCTTGGCAAATCGCGAGCGATATATTGCACCAGTGTAGACGGTCCTATTAGTGACAAAAGGTTTTATATCGATACTGGAAAGCGTTCGTTGTGAGTAGAGCTTAACAAGGAATTAGGGTAGATTGTTAATAATTATTTATTGTATTTTTTTGTTTAATATATAAGTGTTATCTAATTTAAACTTTTTTGTTCACAGGTGAGTAAAGACCAGACTAGTTGAGAAGTTGTCGAAACAGGTAGTAACAAACTTGTATAATAAGAATAGCTTATAACTAGGAGAAATATTTCCTGAAACGTTCACAATTTTTTGAAAACACTATATTAATTAGGTACTTCGCAAAAAAAAAAAATTATAGTAGAATTGAAATAAAAAGACTTTTGAAGCTATTATTTTGTGAGAAAAATCGAGAAAACATCAATAGTTTGCATTGTCAACCACAGGGTATAAGTCCTCCAGTTTTGTAGAACGTTTCCAGTCAGCCCTATAAGGGTTGTGTTTCTCATTCTTAAGGTTTGATCCTTGAAAGGTTTTCCGCTTTTGGGCTTAATTGGAAGCTCCTAGCTACCGTCTCATCTCTTCCAGCTTGCGATTTTAAGCTCTCCAATAGATATTTGTGTGCGGCATTACTGATTTGAAATGTTCTAATCCATCTGTCACATATTCCATTGCAGGTCGGGTACAAAACCACGCTATGGCAGTTTGTGATAAGTGTTTATCTGTGTAAAATAATTTATCTGTAACGTATTTTTTGAGATATTTTTTGTCATATTTGGTTTTTTACGAGGATTATTCGAATTTTCAGCTTGATTTGAGTTCATTTCTCTCGTGGATTTCAGCGAAAAAATTGAGGCAGTGTGGTTTTGTAAAGGTCCACTTAGTTCTTTCATTGTCTGCTGCGGTTCAGTGTTCGCAGGTTCCATTGGGTTAGATACAGCTATGGTTCCCTCTACCTCTTCGCTATTTTCACTCGAGATACATTTTTCACCTAGGTTTTTCCGGATTAAATGTCCATTCTTACAGAGTTCCTCATACACAGGTTAGGTTTGATCGCCTATTATCCAGAGTCTGCCTACTTAAACTAAGCCCCCCCCCTTTCATGCACTGCTCCATCTTGGTTTGGAATGAACAGATCCAACCCAAAAGCAGATAGATGAAGAAAGATTAAAGGCAGCTATGACAGTGTGTGAAAAGTGTTAATCTGTGTAAAGTAATTTATCTGTGACGTATTTCTTTGGGATATTTTTTGTTGTTTTTGGTTTTTTACGAGGATTATTCGAATTTTCAGCTTTTGAGAACGTTGATTTGAGTTAATTTCGCTCGAGCATTTCAGCGAAAAAATTGAGGCAGCGTGGTTTTGTAAATAATTCGTGTAAGTAGTGATTGAGCGAGATCACGCGCAATTCAAAGCGTGCAATAAAAATGAGATAAGTGTTATAACAGTGGTTATCAGTAAAGCGTGATAATGCAGTTGCTGCGAGCCATCTTGCTCACCGTGAAGCCACCGAACCACCAACTTCCGGTCGGGTTTTTAATGAGGAAACAAATTGTTCATCAAACCGAAACGCAACCTATGTTTTTACCTTACGAATTTTGAAATAATCGCGGCACTCTGTCTTTGATGGAAGCGAATTTCTAACATATTTTTATTTTGAAATCATTTGGATCTGGTATCACGTTTATAAACTGATCTTTCTGCATTTTGTTTGTTTGTTCCGCAGTTTTGGTAAACGCATTGACCGATTATTTTGAAATTCGATACGTAAGTACCGTGTACAAAGCCTGAACTACGTATATGTAATATTTTCCTTCATTCATTGACGTTTCAAGATGGCGACCTCTGATTTAACGATGTCGAATTTATTTGCTGGCTATTCCTGTAAAACTAGGTGAACGGTAAGACCTATCATAATTTTTGATCGCTTCGTGAAAAAAAACAAAAATTCCGATAAAATTAGGCCAGTAACTTTTTTTATAAATATTACGATTACCGGTTAAATTGGCGGAAAATATTACGAGCGCTGTCGTCGAGCGGTGGCCCTGAAATTAATTAAGGATATACTGCGAGATCCACTGTTCTTTGAACTACTAATTTTAGCAGATTTTAACGCTGATTACGCTGGTGAAATCGGATTTTTTTTTAAATGTAAGATAAAAAAGTAATGTTTACTTTAAGATTTAAAATAGCTGCCATTTTGAAACGGATTTTGCTTGGTAACGATCTTGACCAAACTACTACCAAAATCGATTTGTGTACCAAGTTTTAATCATATCGGACCAGAATCGCGAATGAGAGTGCAAACGCTCGCGCACACACACACACAACCACAAAACGTTATCTAAAGGTCAGTATCGGTGATGATTTCAGAGTTGCGGCCTTATTCTTACTACGATGGCAGCTCGAATGGTTTATTTTTCAATGGAAATAAGCTAATAAATTCGTAAAAATCACAGCCAGACAAAGCGAGATGCGTCGCTTGCGTAAATGATCGTGTTTTTGCCGATATAGTCATCTCCCTACGTTTTGGTACATAATGTTCTGACACTTGCACGGCTAACCGGAATTTGTTGGCACTGCGAACATAACTTTTAATTAAAAATACAGCGGTCGAACAGACATAACCTAGCCACTGCTGTAGCCTATACTGTGTGGATTTATTTAAGGGCGGGTATGGGAGGGCGGTAAACGTACTGCAGTTAACTTTTGGCTGTATTCCAAATACAGCTATACGCAAAGTTTTTGAATTAACCAACCCCGGATTTATCTGCTTCGGTAACAACTTCGTGGTTCTGCGAATATTTTTAGGATGGACGAAAAGAACCGAGTAAACCGAATTCGTGTATGCGTGTTAAAACGTTTCGGAAAAGTAAGTTATCAGAGTTTTAGTTCTGACAGAAAAACAACTTAATTTAAACAGCCGGGGTTGTTCTAACGATGTCGTCTCTTCCAAATCAACCTCTATTAAAATTTACACGGTTTTTTGTTAAATTTTAACTTGGCCAAAGTTAACTTATTTCATAAAAATAAAGGTAAACATGCAGTGTATGTTGTTTTCCGTTTTTCGGTTATTTTTAAGTGAAAATTTCTTTTGGCGCGTTTAACACTTTGTGTGGGTTAAAAAGCGCTCGCGTCACGCTAAATCTGTATACGGTGAGTCATATCAATTCAATATAGCTGCCAGCCGAGGCACGCCGAGAGTGCAGTACACGTGTAATATTTGTATTAGTGTATATGTGAACTGTGAAAGTATAAACAGCAGACAACCCATGCGTTGCACAGTATATACATGTGCAGGTTGTTAGTATTAAAGCACGTTGGTGGAAATACACGCAACACGATATATTATACGCAGACCTTTAGTTTATTTATTAATTATTATATTTGTAGTGTGTATAATATAATAATATATATGTACGAGAAATACTTGTATACAGAAAAGTTAATTTCACCTCGTGGAAATTATTGAATGCATGTGTAGCTTGTAAGGATATATATTCGAATAGTGCATTAAAATATAAATCAATATGTATTAATTCGGTTTCATTTATCTCGGTTTTCACTTCTGTCGGCCAGACTGAAATTTTTTTTTACTAAAACGCTATAGGCCTATTTCGGAAAGCACGGGAAAAATCGAAAATAAAAGTGACCCGCATAACCTCAAAATTTGCTACCGCATCAAAGTAAACCCGTAAATGGTAGATGGTGGTCAGTGGACTGGGGTTAATTTTTGTATTGCCAATTTTTGAAATTTAAAAACGCCAATTTTTGCAGTTTTCGACGCTCGTTATGACGGCGAATATGATTCTTAAAATTGTGTAACATGTTGGAAATTCGCTTCCATCACGTCAGCTGCTGGATTATTTCCGTTCCTTGTTTACATATCCTAATACTCAATTCTCTTTTACCATATATTTTATATTTAAAGGTAATACGGTACATTCTATTGCTGTATGTTTTACATTGTATTTTCTAGCGATTGATGTCTTAATATATTCAGTTTGAACATTCCCTTTAAGAACTTAAAACTTCAGTATGCACATCTTAAGTGAAAAAAACCACGTCATCTTTAGTTAGCGAAGTTTTTTTTAATCTGAAAACATAAATGGCTATAGTACTCCTCTTTTCCCCTCCGTTGCACTGAAATTGCGGACCCATACTAGATGCAAAGTATGCCTAGGAGCTCGTGCGCCTATTGCTCTGCGCATGTCGTTGGCCTTCACATTGGCTGTTTCCCGCGTTCACTAGAGTGCGCGTAAGGATGTGTTAGAGCGTTCCGTGATGGTAAACTGAATTTTCCCCTGTGTAAAATATACACCCGCACACCGCAATAAGTAGTCACTTCAAAAAAAAAAAAAAAAAAAAAAAAAAAAAAAACGAGCTTAGTAGAGAAGCTGAAATAGTGTAAGGTAAGGTAGGACGAAATGTGCCAGCCACACGCCCCTTATCTGTATTTATGTCCATTCTCACCTTGTATGGAACGAGTCATTATAACTGATTGTAGATAACTAGATCTGTCCGCACGATTATGTGTTTATTGTTTGTATGGACATAAAATTATTATATTATTCATTTTTCATTGATACTTACGGACATTGTAATGTCTCACAATCAGTTTACTGCATATTAAAAGACCGTTTCTGTGTGTTAATGAGTTTTTATGTTCGATTTCTCAATTCTGAATAGGCCATCGATCGATCGCTTATACAAACTGGGAACGCCATCGCATACATAGCACTGCTAAGACAAATTAAAATATTGTAAATTGTAAACAGCGCTTACTGTGTTGGCTGTTTAACAGCGCGCGGGTAAGGTTACTGTTTGCTATCGGCCTAATTAGCGCGTTCGCTATGGCCTCGCAGTGGTTTATCTAAAGCGCTCGCACCGCGTTATTAGCTCACGTAACAAACAGTATGCCCAAGCAGATAGCATTGTGGGGTTTTAGGTCATACGGTATTGTGCTCAGCCGTTTCAATGGAGTTATGCTAATGTTTGTGTAGATAAAGGCGTTTCCTGTTTATCAAGACCTCGGCTGCGGCTATTGTTTTTCGTTCTGCAACTGTTCCTGTTTGGGTGGGATCACGAGCAGGGAAATCTTACGTTTAGAGCGAAGTGCAACGTGGAAGTCTTTTCTATTTGGATGGGTTCACAAGAGAACCCGGCGAAATGCTGTCTGTAGATTTAGTTCTGTTGGTGGGCTCACAAGAAAACTCGGCGAAATTCTGTCTGCAGATTTTCTCTTTTTGGGAGAGTTCAAAAAAGAGCCCTGTGAAATGACGTGTAGATTATGTGATTTACTTCTGTGGCTGGACTCATGGAGAAATTCTGTCTATAATATTCCTTTTTGGATGGACTCAACAAGAAACCTGGTGAAATTGCTGTCTAGATTTCTTCTTTATGTGCGCTCATTTTGGCCGAGAGGCCGATGAGCCATTTTGGCCGATGTTTGTTCCCCTCCCTTCTGGGCGTAAATGAACATTTTATTTATCTAATAACAATATTAGTTAGCAAAAAAAAAAAAAATTATATTTATATAATTAATCTATGTTCTATGAAATTCTGTAGGCTATTCGCCAGCTGTTACGCATTAGGCGTCAATACACGAGTGTGTAGGTAGGCTTATCTATAGACTAATCTGTATCGATTGTTGCTAACGAGTGTTTGTCGGTGTCAATCACTGATAACAAAAGCCAGGACCCTCTTCTAGGAATTGTTTCGCACGTGGTTGGATACATTACGCGTCAATACAAGTGATGCGTACACGTTGCTAAAACAGACATCAGAAATTGACTGCAGTAAGTTTAGGTAAGGCGTTCTCAACGGGGTCCACGTGGACCCCTTGGGGGTCTGTTGAGATTTGAAGCGGTCGATTGAATTCGGGAGGGGGGATTGATTAAATAAATTCCATTTTTGTTCACAACGTGCTTGTTAATTAACAAGAATAACTGAAAAATATGCAGTTCTTCGACAGTATTCACAAGAATATTTAGAATTTGGTTTAATTGCGTCTCCAGGGAACGATTTAATCTGCGAGAAAATATTCTCTAACGATTATATGAAACCATCAAAGATGAGAGGCCATATGATAAGAATGCATCCTATCAAGCAAAATAATAATTTGGATTATTTCCAAAATTTTAAGGAAAAGTTTGAGAATCATTCCAAAACGGGAATTAAATCATTTGTTAAGCTGTCTACGTCTACAAATTATGCAGGGGAATCGAACAAGTGGATATGCCGAATTTCGGGAGTTGCAAAGACATCTGCACAAAATACGTCAGATTAACAGCGAACGACTATTGTTAGCATTTCCTAGTTCTTACTTGGTTGAGGCAGGATTTAGCTATGTAAATAATTTATTGCGAAAGACGAGAAAGATATCAGAACGTGGTGATTTTCGATTAATATTAACAAATATTTTCCCGGATATAAGTGAGATAATCGAAGGACATCAACCGAAACCATCTCGTTAAAATGTTATGTATTTATGTGATTTATATTTTAATTAAATTTCTCCTTCTGTAAATATAATTATATCTTTAATGTATATCTAAAAATATAAATTATTTAAAAAAAAAAAATTGTACTACTGAATTACTCCTAATAAAAGATTTTTTGTGGTGATATTTGTGAAACACATTGATAACATATGGGGGTCGAAGCAGAAAAAAGATTGAGAACTTCCCTGGTTTAGGTGATACAGGACAGACCATCGGTTGTTGGCAACGAGTGTTTGTCGGTATCAATCGCTGATATAACGAGGAGAGGATCACCTCGTTGCATTACTTTATAGCCTGTAGGTTATAACTTCAGAAGTTCTTGACGCCTGCCTTCCTTGCTGTACACACCTTCCTTAAGAGATTAGTTATGACAGTTGGACAGATCCTTCCGACGGTTGTAACACTTCTCAACTGACAAGGACTCGAGTTATCGTCTTGACATAGCCTATCTGATGGTATGCCCCGTTAAATGCGTAAAGCAGGATCGGAGGAATTATACAAGTTCCTTTTTGTGTTTCAAAATGTAATTTGTAATACGGGCGAAGTAAAAGAGAAGTTTGTTATTTACTTTCGTGCGGTTTAAATGGATACGTTTTGTAATGAGATAAAACAAATTTTTATAGGAAACTGTATGAGAAAAAACACTAAGAGAAAAACACTGTAAGGGAAAAAACAATTGAAATAATCGTCATCGGTACCAGTGATTTTTATTTAAATTTAGTTCGAATGTAGCCCTTCCATGGACGGATCGAGCCGGTAACTCATAAAATATTATTATAATTTCCAATAGTTTCATGCACATATGCAAGATGATAGCTCGGCCATTGTCGTGTAAGTAAAAGCTTTTTTCCCTGTCGTGTGGGCACATTTAATAAAATTTAGTTTTTTTGGCCTCCATACAGCCTACTTTTTTATTTACTTGATATATTTATTATTATTTGTTACCTAGATGTTATATTGTAGTTTATAAATTATTATTTAGTTAAACATTTTTTTCGTTTTCTTTTGTAAGTACTTGTATACAGCCTTGTCGTTTAGAGTTCATTTGTTTTAAAATTAAATTGTTTAGTTGTAGTTGTAGTAGTGTTAAATTGTTTATTTAATTATTTAAGTAGTAAACGTTTTTTAGGTTTTTCGCCATAAAAAAATCCATACGGGGCTAAGTACACTTTTGATCTACTTCAGGGTAGGCCTAATAAATTTAATCTTTATGATAAAATCTAAAAAAAAATATTATTTATTGTAATACACATAGGTTTATTTTGGAGTGTCTCTGTCACATGGAATACTTGAAATTAAAAATGGAAATTAATAGAAATAAAAATTATAAAATAAATAAATGAAAATACATTTTTTAAATTTTTTACCAAGTTCGTGTTTTAATTGACAATTCACTTCGGGTAACGATATTCATTCGTTAACAGGATATGAATGGTGCTGTACAGTATTGGCTGGTGGAATATGAACAAAAAAGATAACAGCTTTTTTTCAACTTTGCGAATTCACCAAAAATATTTGTTCTGCTGGAGCTGCCAGCGACCAGCGCGCCTGTGGCTTGCGTGGAGCGTTTACACGGTGCTAGTCGCTGGCAACCACACCTGGAACGCCGACTGGCATCGTGCAAGTGGGCCTTTATTCGTGCCAGGACAGTCAAGGTTCCTGTGTCACGTGATTGATTAATTAATGCCCATACAAAAGCTATCCTAAGAATAAGAACAACTGTAAAACTGCTGAACATTATTCATAAAACAATGTCATTTCGCAACAGCACCCGGCCGGTGACAGGTCTGTTCAACACGCCACGTTACAATAACAAACAGATATTTCAAAACCTAACCTTTCAGTCGGCAACACAATAAGAAAGCAATAAACTGCCGTCCGATCAAATAACAATAAGTTAGCAGTTCAGAGACTTCACTTTCGTTGCCGATAACAAGGCCACGGATTGGCGCGGTGGCGCCGGTTATACAACCGGTCAGCGGCGCGGACTTTCACACGTCGGATCACCGGAAGACAAAATAATTCGCCTTCCGTTTTGCGGGGAACAAATAAATAACAAGAAACTGGGTCGTAACCTATATTTTAAGTATGCTCTCGGCACAGCACGGGTTGCCTTTATTTAGTATGCATGTAATGTTTTCGCATTGCATAGTAGCTCGGTGCTGTACAGTATTGGCTGGTGAAATATGAATGGACTGACCGGACGGCGTTGATTGATAGCCGATGATGTGACGTTAACAGGATTCCGTGTGTCGTTTTATTCGGCGGGTGAACAGTGAACAGCTGATTAGGGTTTTGCTATGAAACCGAAGCGCGGCAAACTCGAAAACAAACGGCTTGGGAAACTTCAAAACTTTATTTAATTAATAATTTTGAGTTGTGAATACAGTAGTTATACCTGTATAATACTATTTTGTTAGGTAAACTTTTGTGTGCGTGCGAGTGTTTTTGTAATGCCAAAAAGGTGGACAAATCTTATATAGACTACTTGGGGTAGGGTACTAACACTCCCCAGAGTGTGCCACTCAAATTAAGTTCAAGTTATTGTTACCCGCTAAAAAAATCACCAAAGCATCCCTTTTCTACAAACCACCCCACGGGACCGCCGCCAGTTATTATTTCGCGGGGAGGTGGACGTTTTAGCATCATTGGTCGAGGGGGATGATTTTCAGTTATGTGTAAATTGCTCCAGTGAACGGGGAAAGATTCTTAGACAATGTGCAAATTGCGCTCATTTGGAAGAATACCCTTAGTAATAATTAAATAGCGTTTTGTTCGAGGAAATAACGTAATAATGTTTAAATGCGTGAATTTTGGGAAAAATACAATGGTCGGTAAAAAATTTTGTTTTAGAATTATGACCAACGATTCATTTTATAATTGTAACCAATACCATTGAATATAAACGTACTAGAATGATAACCTTTATGAGAGTGTAAGTGCTCGCTGCTGATAGGTTTTTGCAGCAATCAACTACAGTTAAACAGATAACAGTTCTATTTTCTGAAACGTCTCTATAGACTGTGCTTTGCAGCTTGTAGCGTTCACAGCGGTAAATAGTGCAACTACTTGGACTTTAGCCTCTGATATTGAGCACGTTTTTTATAATGATGGCTGTACGTCTAGTACGTTTATATTCAATGCCAATACGCATCCAAATGACTTCACGTTTCCCCGTAAATTATTTTTTAAAATAAAACATGTAAATTATGTGTTATTTGTATATAGGTCACCGTTTTCAAATACCTATCATAATTTTACGGCAAAATTGAAAAGGATATTTAACATTAGTCTAAGGGCACCTAAACCAAGCGAGCTTTAGCAATACTGTAGTGTACTGTTCAGGCGCTAGGTGTAGGACTGACTGAGGTGTGTACACTGTACGTTGGAAGCCAAAGTTATATTTTTTTTAAAACCAAACGGAAAATTATTTAATATTCATTGAAACTGGTGAAACACGGGCAGGAATAAGATAAATAACTGAGAAAATTCCGTTTCTGTCAAATCCATTCTGCTCTGTATCTTTTTGTTCGTCCTTCCTGATTTATCACCTGATTTCTTCTTCTTTAACTGAAGTGACGTGTGTACGGTGTTCCCTTACCGGAAATGATTGTCTTTGTAGCAATTCATTAGGCGGTTTGTGTACTTAATTTTTATCTTCTGAATGACCTAATTCCGGATCAGTTCCGTATATTAATGTGTTCCCCTTTCAAATGATAACGACTTCTGTGTTGACTTCCGTAATGACTTTTGGCGAATTGCTATTGGAAAATGAGATTCTAGAGCGGCCATTTTCGTAATTACTTTGAAATGATCGCCTCTGTGTCACTTTTTTGTGGAATATGTAAAACCATTGAATTATAAACGTATTGGAATGAGATGTGTGAATGCACGCTGCTGGTTAACATCTTGCGGCAGAGTGTTCAACTACAGTCAAACAGATAATAGTATTGCGTATTTTCTCAAACGTCTTACTCCTGTCCTTGCAGCGTTCGTAGCGGCGAACAGTCCAATTACTTGGACTTTAGCCTCTGATGTCGAGCTCGCTTTTTACAATGATGGATGTACGTCTAGTACATTTATAGTCGGTCATATTGCATACGCACGCACGTGTATATGTGTTAGCATTCACTTAAAAACATTTAACCCGATTTGTTTAAAACTTGGCAAAACGATTTTATGAAAATGCGTTATCTAAGAGGTCAAAATTGCTAGCAATTTGATGTTCCAAATAAAAAAAAAATCTTAAATTCGTAACTTGTTTGTCTGATTGTTTTAATCGATTATAACCGAAGGTAAAATCTGCGTAAATGAGAATTTTCAAAGGGGGGACAATATGGATTTCTTTTAGTATTTTTAGTGTAGTTTGATAGTTTTTAGTATCTCGTTTAAAGGAAATGAGATTTTTTAAATTTATAATTCGTTTTTTTAATTAAATATTTAGCTGAAAATTACAAGTAACGTTATCTAGCGCTTTTTTTAAAAACTGTTACAAATTTAGCGATAAGGCGAAAACTATTGTAACGATCTTATGCTTATTGTTTTTTTTTCACCGGCAGCGTCGTGCTGGTATTGCTAGTGTTTGAATGAAAAGAAGAAAGTGTGCGTTTCGAATAAAGAATATCTGAGGTATTCTTAACAAATATTCCCACATAGTATCTTGTATGTGGGAATGTGATCAGCTTTTACGTTTTGTATATATTTATTGCTCTTAAATATACAGCAAAGGTCTTTAAAAACAACACACACGCACGCACGCGCTCGCGCGACTATTGCAGTAAGATGTCAAACACAATTTTTATCTTAACAAATAGCTGAATAATCTGTATAGTTAATAAATGTTAGTTTTTTTAGGGAATAGATTAAATATGACCGACTGGGTCGATAGAACCATAACCGTCAGAATTATATTTTAAGTATTACTAAATATAAAACAGCTGTGATGATTATATTAGTTCACGTGACTCTCTATAGAGCAATAGTTGAACAACCCTTAACAGTGTAAGGAGAGAATAATACGGTGGTTAACTGGAAGTCGTTTTTATAATTCAGTTGCACAAAACGTGTGTTCTCGTGTAACAGCGGTATATAGCTGAGAATAGGTCAAGGCCGAACTTGTGTAGAGTGATAAGTCGCATTATCTGTGGTCTGACTGATAGGGTGCCAACTCTTGTCATCTGTCGTCACATCGGTAGATGGTTGCTGTCAGGCATTAGTCGCGATGTGGTGCGTTTACATTGGGATATACAGTGTGTCCCACTACAATGGAGGTTTTTGATCCTCCATTATTTTCTCAATCCTCCATTGATCATTTTGAAACTATGCACACTTTTTAAAGAAAGTATCAGAAATAGTATGTGATAATTTCATCTGGCTGATGTTTGTAGAAAGAAAATGGCGGCCAAAATAAAGCTTAAACATACTATAGAACTGATTTTTAACATTTGCTCGGCGTTGTTATCAGTGTATAGCTGTGGGTGGTTTCCAGTTTGAATTTATCTGATTTATGAAATGTTCATTGCTATTTAGTTTTCTTTTAATTAGTATGTAATTGATTTTTTTAAAATTAATAATTAAAAAATAAAATTTTGTTTGAAAAAAATAACAAAATCAGTTATATACATTATTTAAACTTTATTTTAGCCGCAATTTTGTCCTTTCAAAAGGATCAATGGAGGAATGAGAAAATAATGGAGGATCAAATGCGTAAACCTCTTCGTGGGACGTATCGTATGTGTAAGGAATTCAATGAGACCATACTTGTATGGTCATATACTTTTTGCACAATAGGTCAATCGATCGCAGTGCCTTGGATTGTACTATCCTGTCCTCTAGTCTCTAGTTACCGTAAAATTTGTATGAACATACAAAGCCTCATACATGTCAAATAGTTCGTAAAAATACTCCTTTACAGTTACAAAAGTCATTCCATTTTTCAAACGGTAATTTCTGTTGGCCAGTGGCAGCACCTTTAAGTGCAAATATTTTGAATTTGTACAATAAAACTGTCTATAATGAGAAGTGTAGGGCCTATATATATATATATATATATATATATATATATATATATATATATATATATATATATATATATCAAAATGTGCACTGATGTAAATAAAATTAAAATATTAACTCGTAGGTGGTGGCAACAAGAATTTTTAAGGAAAAAGTTGGTTAATGGACATGTTCAATTGTGTTCGTAAAAGTAGTTTGGGATGTGAAAACAAAATTTTAAAACAAACTAGCGTATTAAATACAACTGAATTTGCCAACAAATCAAAACCGGTCAGCTGAGTAAACAGCTAATTAAATGTAATGAATAACAAAAACTGCCATAACCTAAAAACATGAAAATAAACTCGTAGGAGTTAAAATCATATGCATTTTTTCCTCATACAAAATGCGAGGAAATCTTGGAGCGTATGTAATTTGTATGAGGTGATGTATCGTGATTTGTTAATTGGACTTGTAACTCATACAGATCCTTATACATGTGTCCAAATGTAAACGAACCCATACAGTGTGTCGTGTAAGATCTGGATTTGCGATTTACTAGAATCAGAAAATTTTAACAGTTATTAATTTTTGGTTTTGTAATAGGAAGTTTTATTTGTACCGTTTAAAATACAGTACTGGGTAACCTGTTGGTCAAAGTATTTCAAATTTTATATGAAACACGCCATTTTTACAGTGTCTCTGCTACAGTTGACAATATTTAGCGGCGCTCGACCTTTTCTGGCGAAAATTGTATTAGTCACACAAAAAACATCGAATATAAATGTCTCTTTTAGAACAACTAAGTTATCAACATTATTAAAGAAGCCAGTTGCAAATACAAGTGGAGATAACTTTGAAAAAACTGGCATATACAAAATGAAATGTAGTGATTGCCTAAGCTTCTAATCGGTCAGACATCTCGCTCTTTTAAGAAAATATTTAAAGAGCACATACCCAGAAGTGCATTATCGACAAACTCGGCTTTCGCAGAACATCTTATGGACAAAAACCATAAATTCGAAGACATCCATATCAACATGGAAATATTACATTTGTGTCATAAAAGTAGTTATATGGATGCGATTGAAAAGTTTGACATTTACAAGAGCAAAAAATCAGACCCCCACAACATCCTCAATGAAAAACTTTCATTTAAATCAAATTTAATAAATGGCATGGCTCTAAGGATAAGTGATTTGAGTAAGTAACAAAAACCAACAGACGCACCGTAACGGATAACAATGACGGGGGCGCTACTAATGATGGAGACTCCGTAGTCCGGAATGTAACGACGTACGAGTCGCGTGTGTAGCTTGGCCAAGCCGAATTTCATGGTGAATATTTTAAACGTGTAATTGTGCTCAGTGTTTGTCATGTATGTTTTAATGTTTTGGTTGATTTTGTGACGACCTCGACAGAGGGATTTAACATTTTGTATAACGACCTGAAAATGAAACGATAGAGTTTTGAAACCGCGGTAGCGTTTATGAGGTGAGTGGATAGATCACTGACTGGAAGAATAGGTCATAATCCTAATCATTTGAACATGTGGTCCGGTGGCTATGTTATACGAGGGTTGATCAAATATAAACGAGACTGATTTTTTAAAAAATTTATTGCTTACTTACAAATTATTCTTGATACAACTTATTTTTCTACATAGTCTCCCGCACGAGTAACACATTTTTCCCACCGGATTGGAAGTTTTTAATTCCATCTTCGTAAAAAGTTCTCGGGCGTTCATTGAGCCATTGGAGCACGAAGGTCTCCACCGCAGAATCGTCTTCGAAACGCTGGCCTCCAAGCGCCTCTTTGAGTGGCCCAAACAGGTGATAGTCGCAGGGTGATAAGTCTGGACTGTATGGGGGATGTTCCATTGGTTCCCAGCCAATTTTATCGAGTTTAAGCCTCGTAGCGTTCGCCGAATGTAGTCGGGCATTATCGTGAAGAAGAATGACGTTTCTCGCCGGTTTAGATTTCCTTTTCCTACGAAAAGACTGTTTTGCGGCCTCTAAAACATCGCAATAATATTGTGCATTTATTGTGCGTCGTTGATGGAGGAAATCGACGTGAAAGGCGCCTTGATTGTCGAAAAATACAGTGGCCATTACCTTCCCGGCCGCCATTACCTTCCCGGCCGACGATCGTGATTTGGCCTTCAGGTTTTCTACTGCTTCCCGTCCTTCGGCGAATTCCTTGTGCCAAGCAAAAACGCGAGCTCTTCACAGGGTCCTGTCCCCCTGAACCCCACCCTTTAGAGTTCAATGTCCAACGGAAAAGTTTTTAGAAAGTCAGTCTCGTTTATATTTGATCAACCCTCGTAATAATGAAAAAAACATCGGTGTAATTTGGTTTTGTCCTGCAGTACAGGTCGCAAACATTGTCCGTTCGACTTCAAATTTTATATTTTCAACCATTTACATACTGCAAAAAACCTGTATAATTTTGTATTAAAAATCCTCTTGGTAAAGTTTTGTAGCCAGCTTTTATGTCCTTGTTGTCATCGCTTACAAGCGTAGGAAATGTGTTTCACAACTTAGTTTCGCTTACTAGCACCGAAAAACATCCACCCTAAATTCCCGAACTTCACTGTCGGCTTTCAAACAGCCTACGCCTGCGAACCTAGTTCACAATTCTCCCATCAGCTAATATTAACTTCTGATTGGTTCGCAGTGCTCGCGTATCTCGAGTCTAAAGTTTGTTAGATTATTAAATTACTGCCGGCACACCGCATCGCATCCTCCGTACACGGTAGCTTCATCCTGGTTCTTTATCTGGTTTTAATAATGAATTTCTGAGAAATTATGGTTCTCGCAGGTCGAAAATCGTTGTTCGGCAGAACATCGAGGAGGACCACCCACTATAGAACGACTATACGACAGCCTGCCAACAACCGGAACAACTGTACAAGACACCACAACTTGCTCGGGTGGAAGTAGGAGGAACCGGCCAAATTTAAGGAACAAACAAACTTCTTTATCATTCTAAACCGGAAGAGTGCCTCATCAGCCAGCGGTCGATCTTGTAACCCATATACTGTAATGGTAACCGCCCGGACTTCCATATTTCTCCCGGAGACAACACTGTGTATTCGCTACAAAAATCACTCGATTGAAAAAATGTTTATACATTGAAATTGAAGATAAAAATCCGAGAATTAACTAATTCTTTTGGATTCTTCTTAGCGATGTTGATACTCACTAAACAAAATTAATAAAAGAATCACAAGCGACAAACGAAACCGTGGGGAAAGTAACGTCATTAAATATAAACGAACTAGAAGTACAGCTACCATTTTTAAAAGCGTGCTCGATATCAGCGGCTAATGTCCAAGTAATTGGACTATCTGCCGCTAGGTGTGCTGCAAGCTGTAAGGACAGGTAGTGGAGACGTTTGAGAAAATAGGCAGTACTATTGTGAATTTAACTGTAGTTGAACACTGTGCCGCAAGATGCCACCAGTATCGATCGTTCATGTATCATAAGTTTTATCATTGTAGTACTTTTATTTTAATGTTACCGTACAGTTTTAGTACCGAAAACGATGGAATTTCATGGGCAACGCTGTAGTAGTGTGTTACAAAAAACATAACTTAAGAAACAAAATTTGTTCAGTCGTTACAAAAGGAAAAGTTTGAACTTTGTCATCGATTTTTTGGAAATATCGTAAGGTGTTACACCCCCTCCCCAATTCCCACAGCTGCGCACAGACTGGCATGTGCAGCGCATTGTGTGCGTGTAATTGTAACAGTAGAATTGTAAAACGTGCTTCAAGCCCGTGCGTCCAATTGGTTGTGGCCTTTCGTTGTGTTTGTATTGTGTTGTTCAGATTGTAGGCCTAATTAGTTAGAGTATACAGGAGCGTGAAGAGAAATATGTGCTGAAATAAAGGCCTAAACTAAAGGGCTGTAAAATAATAATAATAATAATCGCCGCACGCGGCTGTCTCGCTGACGTGATGAAAGTGAATTTCCTGCAGTTATTTTTCATCTTAATTAATATCCGCATTATTCGTATGTGTACCGTAGGCTACATTTTGTTAATCTAATAATAGATTACGTGTTGCAAGTGGACAGTTTAAGTCTGTGGATGTTATCGGCCATTTTGAATCTCTTCCTATCCTAATGGGATTAGTAGTTTGACATTGAATCTGTATTACGAATGTCGAATAACGGTACAGATTACTATGCTGTTTGTTAAGATAAAATTATATTTGGTATCTCGTTTTGAAGGTCTAGTATGTGGGCATGTCGGTCCGCTTCTTACATTTATAACAACAATTTTCCATTGTCCTTTTTACGTCTGTATTTTTAAAAGCAAAACTTGTACAGAACGTAAAAAATTGTGCACATTTGCAGAAGAGATTTTCGGCGAGCGAGACGTCCACTTTGTTTTTACCTATCTGTACATGATTCAAGCGATCGGGAGAGAGTTTGTGCAATATTTTTGTCTATTATATTGAAGTTAAAATTGAATGGTTTTAACAAAATTGAATTTAGCAAGGGAAATAATAACTGCTTTTTTTGTAATTAAGTTAAATGGTTTTAACAAAGTTGAATTTGGCACGAAAAAAGATAACAATGTTTTTTTTAAATTAACTTAAAAGTTCAATGATTTTTACATTAGTTTGGTACGAAAAAGGATGACGTTATTTTTTAATTAACTTAAAATTCAATGATTTTAACAAAATTGAGTTTGGCACGAAAAAGGATAACTAATTTTTTCTTTCTTATTTAACTTAAAGTTCAATGATTTTAATAAAATTGAATTTGACACGAAAAAGGATATTTTTCCTTTAATTAACTTAAAGTTCAATGATTTCTACAGTAGTTTAGTAGAAAAAATGATAAATTTTTTCTTTAATTAACTTAAAGTTCAACGGTTTTAACAAAGTTAAATTTGGCACGAAAATGGATAACTTTTTTTCTTTAATTATCTTTTAAGTTCAGTGATTTTTACAGTGGTTTGTTACGAAAAAGGATATATATTTTTTTTCTTTAATTGACAACCTTTGTATTAGTTCTTTGTAAACTTCTTTGTAAAAGTTTAATGATTTTAACAAAATTGAATTTGGCATGGGAAGGGATAACTTATTTTTTTGTCTTTAATTAACTCAAAGTTCAGTGATTTTTACAATAGTTTAGTACGAAAAAGGATAACATTTTCCTTTTAATTAACTTAAAATTCAATGATTTTAACAAAGTTTGGTTTGGCACGGGGAAGGATAACTAATTTTTTCTTTAATTAACTTAAAGCTCAATGATTTTAACAAAGTTAAATTTGGCGCTAAGTAAAAGATAACTACGTTTTTCTTTAATTAACTTAAAAAATCGTTGTTCAACGATTTTAACAAAGTTGAATTTGGCAAGAAAATGGATAACTTTTTTTTCTTTAATTAACTTTTAAGTTCAGTGATTTTTACAATATTTTGCTGCGAAAAAGGATAATTTTTTTAAATTAACTTAAGGTTCAACGATTTTAACAAAGTTGAGTTTGTCACGATAAATGATAATTATTTGTTTATTTAATTAACTTAAAGTTGAACGATTTTAACAAAGTTGAGTTTGACACGGGGAAGGACAACTAACGACATGAATTATTGCCCGGGCAGACGCCCAATGATCACTGGCGGCGCATTGTGTTTCAAGGTGTATAATATCGCACGCTGACGAATGCCCCACCATTTTTTATGCCGGGGAAAAAAATAATTTTAAACACGTGCGAAACGTGTACAAACGCGTGATAATTCTTTTACTAATACAAACGCGGTCATTGTGTTGGAGTGTTTTGTTTGTGCCATTGTAAGAAATCATTTCCGCTGATAATTTCAACAATACCCAATAACAACGGACAAAGAAACAGTACTGATAACCTGCATTTTAGTAACTAATGGAGGGAAAATTTGACATTTTTAAGAACGTATACACGGTGTTCCACGAAGAAACTTGGATACTTTCAAGACTTGTTCTACTGGTGAAAATAACAAAATAGTTTAAAATACATTACGGCATTGAATGTAAACGCACTAGAATGATGATTCTTATGAGAGATATGCGAGCTCTCGCTGCTGGTGGCATCTTGCGATAGTGTTCAACTACAGTTAAAAAAGGTAGACCTAATAGTACTGTGAATTTTCTCAAACGTTTTCTCTCCTGTCCTTACAGCGCTCGTAACGGCAAATAGTGGAATTACTTGAACTTTAGCCGCTGATATCGAACACGCTTTTTATAACGGTGGCTGTACTTGTAGTTCGTTTAAATTCGGTGGTTACGGCTAGCGAAAGATTTTGTCCAGGTTCCTGATCATAGAGTGAAACAAAGCCATAGCGAAGTCCTATAAACTTATATTAAGGAGTAACTGTGGTTTTTTTACCACACAAATTGAATGAACCAGATCTTATGACTACAGTGTGTGTTGAGGTATTTGACTTAATACAGGAAATTCACTATCGGAAACACTTTTTTTGCAGGTTTGCAATAAAATAACTTTGTTAAATTGCTGATAAACACGTAGAATGCTTAAAAAAACTGTAGAGACCTAATTTGTAAAAAGAATGAAATAAATAAAAATAATTACATAAAAATTAAAAAAATACGACTGCTAAAACATAAAATACAAAAAAATATACGAAAAAATTATATATTTCATAATTAAAAGAAATGAAAATCTGAAATACAGTTGATTTAAAAAATGAAAACAAGGTATTAGAATAAATGTTCAAGAATATTTTCCGAGTATTTAGTTTGGTAAATTAAGAATTTACATGTTCATACAATAAATGCAGCGGGGGCTGCAACTCAATATATTTGCACTAAACAGCCCCTGACTTAATTTATTGTTTGAACTTAAACATATAAATATTTAATTTATTAAACTAAATACTCGGAAAATATTCTTCAACATTTATTCTAATACCTTGTTTTCATCTTTTTAAATCAACTGTATTTCAGATTTTCATTTCTTTTAATTATGAGATATATAATTTTTGTGTATATTTTTTTGTATTTTGTGTTTTAGCAGGCGTGTTTTTTAATTTTTAAGTAATTATTTTCATTTAGTAATTTTTAGTGCCACTAAAAATACCTTTTTCAGCCATTTTGCCCATTTTTTGCGATTTTTAAAAAGAACAAAATTATAAAGTAGGCACTGCGAAGTCCTGGCGCTGATCTGTGTTCCCTCTTATGGTCCTGTCCCCATGTACGGCACACGCCGACTGGAGTTAGCATGTATGGGGTTGAAAATTTTGTATTTTAGTTTAAATCAATTATTTGTGATTTTTAATTTTCGAATTATTTAACTTTTGTCGCGTCTACGATTGAACGTTGTTCACTATTTACTTTAATCTGAAAAGCCAGTATGGTCTCCGGCCTCACCTTCGGACAAAGCCTATCGCTAGTTTATCTACCATTCCTTCCGATTTTCATAACACCGATTTGGCTCTACCGATTTTTGTGTTCAGGGTGTAATTTTTCCCAGCTCAACACCCAGAATCAGCTGAAACTTCAGTGGTAACTTTAGGTTTATTGCTTCCGAAGTTAGTGTTTTTCTGTTGCTTTTCGTGGTTGAATCTGAATTATTCCTATTGTATAGTCTCTAGTAATTATTTTTTACACTCGTACATCAGTTATTGAAGAATGTATTAGTACTTAGTTATTTAAGAATTTATGATTTCATCATAGCAACTTATTTATCGTATATGAAATTAGTTATAAGTTCATCTTATCTATTTGACCCCAAGTTTACCCCATTGGGGGTGGTTTGGGTAAAAGTTATGTAGCCTATGACACTCCTGGTGAAGTGAGGAATCCAACGAGCTAAGGTTGATCAAAATCTGACGAGCCTTTAAGAAGTTATGATGAAACAAACAAACATACATACTTACCCAGACACTGAAAATATAACACTCCTTTTTTGGCATTCGTGTAAATAGGCCATAAAAAACAAGTATAGAATTTAAAAACAATTGTTTTTCAGCCCACTTTATTGTTTGTACCTGCTGCCACTGAGCGTATTTACACTGTTTGGCACGCGACTGTCTCGCTTACGTGATAGAAGCGTGTTTCCAAAACGTAATTTGTTTACACCCGTTTTTTGAAAATTGATTTTATCGAGTTAAATTTACAATGAAAATACGAAAATGAACCGTGACCGCCGTCAGGTATATTTTCGTGTATCCAATTTCCCAAGTGTATTGTGTTAGAATTATTTTTTAATGCCATATTTCTGCGAATTTTCCCAGTTAATTTTTCTATTTAATTTTTGTTTTTTAATCTATAGGCCTGATTTTGGGTCAGAGCAGTTAAGTGCCCCAGTCGGCTTTTGATCTGCCCGGAAACGTGTTCCGGGCGACAGTATCAGTACACTTTTCACAATCTAATATCTTGTTTTCACCGTAAAAGCTACATATAACCACGGCGTAGGCCTATAGACAGAACAGGAACACTTTAAATAATTGCAACAACAATTACCGAGCGTATTGCCTTAGAATTATTTTTAAAGGCGGTTAATAAACGTACGGCACCGACTTGGGGATAATAAAAAAAACTAAAACTCGTGGTTGGTTGATGTCTTCTTCGCATGAGCGGCCGTTATTTCCCCAGAGGTCGTGCGGGTCACGCTACGACAGAGTGTAGCAAACAAATTACCCGATAATTAGTTTTCTAGTTTGTGTACAGAAATTCGTAGCCAGTGCTTTGCTCGTGTATTCGTCGCGTAAACCAATAATTACCCGGCTAAAATTAGCTCTCAACTGAAGTCTGTGTCTATATAGGCATGCGTGCAAGACATAGGGTAAATAAATGTCATTACAAAGTGATGTTTGTAGATCGTGTAGTGTGGGCGATATTTGTTTTCGCAAATTTGTACTGTAGGGCGTCGGGGGGTTTCATTATGTATATAAAGTACAAAAAATTGTTTTTAAGATGTTTGTGAATTCTTAATTTACGGTAAGCGAAGCTTTTAATGTTAGCTTTGGCGAGAGGAGTGAGTAGAAAAAATCTGCCTAACGGAAGAATATACCGGAAATATGGAACGAACAGGCAAGTGAATTTTCGATAAACAGTACACGCGTATTAAATGAAAACATTTTGTTGCTTTGGTTTCGGTATTTGGGGTAGTTGAAAAATTTGTGCACGTTGTAACCGTTTATAATACATTTGAAATTAATATAAACGTTTAGAATAATTGTTATTAATATTGCTAGTTATTAACAACATAACCTGAAACCTATAGCCTATCAGCTGTTCAATGAAATCATCTGATTGTTACGAATTAATATAAAACAACTGATCTTTTACTATAACCACAGTAAATAATATGTAAGCTAAAACAACATACTTGTAAACGTATCTTAAAACCAATTATATATATTCAGCAAAGATGTCATTAACAAAAGCTTCGCTTTTTTCGGTAATTCTTCGAGTTCCACACATGTACTTTTTTTAACATGTAACGTGTTTCAGGGCTAGTTGTGATGGATTTTGCGCGTCGCGTGATGCACAAATTTATATTGGTAGTTATAGTAAAAGATCAGTTTGTTTTATATCAATTCGTAACGATCAGCTGATTTCATTGAACAGCTGATAGGCTGTAATAAGTTTTAGGTTATGTTGTTAAAAACTATGTTAATTTGTCGTGTTTTCGAACAAGTTATCGTAATTTAAATAAAAAAAAGAGAAAACATGATACGTGATTTTATTTTTGGTTCAATAACAGAAATTAGTTTTTTTGCTTTATCTATTTCTTTTTCATAGAGTACATATCTCTACCTTCCCTAGCTTCAAACACTTTATATTTGTTAACTCGTTTCGGATAATACAATTTTCAAAACGTTTTACTATACGTTCCCCCAAATCTAGATTCGTTCTTTTAGAAACTATCTTAAAACCTCCCCTCCCCACTTCTACCGTCTAATCAGCTTAGGTACCTATTCAGATTATGACGTTAGTAAATAGAAACCTGACTAGGCGGTAGAAGTAGGGAGGGGAGGGGGAACGAACCGAAACTTGGGGCAGCAGTAAGAAGTTTTGAAAATGGAAGTATTTCGAAACGCGTCAACAAATATAAAGTGTTTGAAGCTAAGGAAGGCAAAGATATGTATTCTACAACATTACAACATTCCTAGTGTAATTGATTACATTAAGAATTTAATTTTTTTTTATCTTAACCTTTTTCTTAATTCAGACATTTACTAACATAAACAGCATTTTAAAATTCGTTGAAAATACGGAAAATAAACCCTGACCTCCGTCAAATTAAATTTCCAAATTTTAACCGATTTTTGAAAATTCAGATTGTCAGTTGTGCGGTTTTTTAACCCTGATTACTATGGTGAAAACGGATTTTCAAAAACGCGTAAAACCTGAAAAAAGGTAATGAATATTTCATTGATTTAAAATGGCCGCCATTTTGAGTTGAATGAATTTTACAGGTCTTACCGAAATCGATTTTGGCGCCAACTTTAAATCGGTTTGAAATTGCGAACGGCGAGCTTGTCGATACGCGCACATAATAATTTTAAACTTTCAAAAAGTGGTCTCGAAATTTGCGTAAATTAGCTTTTTCAATGTTCAGAATCTGTTGTAATTAAGGAATCTCATTTGACGGCGGTCAGGGTCCGTCGTGATACAAACACTCACGCTGATTACAGTAGGCTAGTGATTCGGGAACAAATTAAACGGGTTCTGTTGTATAGCGTTTATTAATATTTTTTCGGATCTTGTCGGAGGTTAGGCGATCGGTGAAAATATGACACGTGCTGTTCCTATATTGTAATTATCAGCTTTCTCCCTGTTATTTTGCTCTACACAACGGTTACTTTGACAAATTGCAGCTCTAATTAATGATGTTGTTAAAAATGAAAAATAGCTCCATTATTTTAATTGGCTGCACTAAATTAACGGGAAACACCGTCTACCTTTGGATCACAAAGACGTTCGCTACTGTTTTTTCTTTTTACATTTTGGCGTTTTAAAGGTGAAAATGAAAAAAAAATATTTATTTTTAGTACTTACATAAATGATACTAGCGTTACTTCTCAATATAATCCACTATTACTTCTGTGCATTTAGTCCATCTCTTAACCGGCGTTTGAATTCCTTCCTGCTAGGTTGTTCTGAAAATTTTGCACCGTTTGTATGGCCACTTCTTCAGATCGATAATGATTCCCTCGATATTTGAATAAGGAAATTTGATGTTCCTGTAATAGTGTAATCGCCCCTAACACTGACCGCCTTCAGGTTCGTGCAGATTTTCGATCTGAATATGATGGTAGAATCTGATTTTTTTAAAAATCTTAAGATAAAAAAGTTTGTTTTTTCCTTTCACATTTCTTTTGTTTTTAATTTATAATAGCAGCCATTTTTCTAACAGTTGAACGGATTTTTCTGGGATACGACTAGTGATGTGAAATTCACGAAAATTTAAAACGGGGGAAATTTAAATTCCCTGGGAACATTGCCGGCAATATTTCTAAAATCCATAAATTTCCAGGAATTGAAGTTTTATTTTAGATGGACAGACTATATCTAACACTATATATTAAAAAAAAAAATCAGTACACCAGTTTTAGTTGTTAAAGTTGTTTTTACTAAACTCAACACAGCTACATAACACGTTGATGTTTTTGGAACAGGTAGTACGTTGATTGTTACGCTTGGCTCACGTAGTGCGTCTAAATCCTGTGCAACTTGCCACTTCCCTTACAAACTTTACATAATTAATTCTACGAACACAGATCACGTGCGATGTTTCCATAAGCCGGGATTATTGATCGGCGTGTTACAATGTTTTAATGTGACTGACAGAATAGCTTGGATCTGTTGCTTTTTAAAACTGAGTAGCCTAACTCTGCTCAGAAAGCTCGTACAGGTTAGAACTAGCCAAAACATGTTGTCTAATAAATGGCGCGTTACAGAAACTGTATAACAACAGATCTCACTAAATATAAAGGTCGCACACTTTAGCTGTGCTCACAATGCTGACCCATAACTCGTGCGTAAAACAGTGTGTCGTTAACCACTTAAATAGGTGTGTGTGTGTGTGTGTGTGCTCGCTCGCTCGCGTTTTCCGATACTTTCGATACTAGTTGGTATCGATATTTTAACATGTATCAGGTTTTAGGGCCGGTTGTCATGTGGATTTTGCGTGATGGGAATGTACAAATTTATATAGATATGTAATAGTATATTTTGCTTAAGTCATATTAAATTAATTATAATTTAAAAAGTTTCTGTGTTTCCGCCAGAAATCGAAACGGGAACCTTGTGCGTGTGAAGCGCACGTGATAACCACTACACTACGGAAACCACAAAGACGTTCGATCTATGTAAATATATGAAATGAAGCGTTAATTTAATTTTGAAAAATACGTAATAGTAAAAGATCAGTTGCTTTATATTAATTCGTAACGATCAGCTAATTTCATTGAACAACTTAAAGGCTGTAATAAGTTTCAAGTTATTTTGTTAAAAACTAGCTATGTTAATTGTAATTATCGTACTTAAAATAAAAAGGAAGAGGAAACATAATACGTGATTTTTATTTTTTGTTCAGTAACAGAAATTGTTTTTCTTTTTATACTGGCAGTATCCGGTATCGATATTGGTGTTTCGGTAATACCGAAGAATCGATACCAGTACTGATATAAATATATCGGTACGCATTATTGAACTTGTTTTATGTACGTAATACTAAAGAATCCTTCTATACTAATTATACAGTGTGAAAGCTTCCCAGACGTATTTGGTCGAATGAACTTTTGGTCGTATGATCCAGTCTGTTAAAACACGGTTCATATGACGAAATGTTCATTGGACCAACATTTTAAAATATAATTTGGTCGAATGAACTTTTGGTTGTTTAATCTTTTGCTCATATGAGCTCTTCGCTCCGCTTTATATTTGCGCTCACTTCAGACTGTGTGAGTGATTAGTTTTGTTTTGTTTGAAGAACAGTACAAAATGATACCATCGCTACGGCTAATCACTAACCTCCTCCCCACCCACGGTATTGTCAAAATAGCAGACTCATAGTAGTTGCAAAGTACGCCTCGTCGCGCAGCTGCAGCGTGGAGAGCGGACACGCAGCGACCTTGATTATGCCGAGATGTGAGTCACGGACTTCAGTCTACTTCGCCACGTTTGGTCGTTGCCCGCCTCCGATATGCAATCTGCATTCTTTGTCCGTGTATCGGTCCCCGGGGATCGCGATTAGACCGCGTGGGCGTAAAGCGCGGAGTTCCCAAAACAAAAACGAAAATCGAATTTCGACAAGGTTTGTTTTGTTACGTTAGTTCTTCAAGTTAGACAGATGATCGCCTTAACAAACAAGGAAAAAAGGGCAGTAGTATCTAGGCTCGAACCTGCGCACAGCTCCGAGTTGTAGCGATCTCGGGAGTTCTCGCTACCTCGAAAGTGTAGAGAAGTGACCGCTAAAAAAAAATCTATTTAGAAATTTCGATAGATCTATCCGTTTTCACGTCTATTGAGTATAAAAAGCGACCTTTACTTAGATCTGTCTAAGTTTGTATATGCTGGAGGGACTTGTTGCACCGATTTTGATTAAATTTAGTATGCAGATCTGATAAGTGAAGTACTTTTTCGTCAAAAAAGTTGACGAATTTCGACACCAACGGTTTCGATGAAATTTTCTTCAATTGCAGTCCGTGAATACCCGAGCAAAACGTATGAAACGCTGTAGCATTGAACATAAACCTACTAGAGTGATAACCCTTATGAGAGGTGTGAGCGCTCGCTGCTGGTGGCATCTTGCGGCAGAGTGTTCAACTACATTTAAATAGATAATAGTACTGTCTATTTTCTCAAATGTCTCCACAATCTAACCGTGCAGCTTGCAGCGTTCGTAACGGCAAACAGTCCAGTTACTAGGACTTTAGCCTCTGATATAGAGCACTTTTTTTATAATGGCGTACTTCTAGTCCGTTTATATTAAATGATTGTGGCCACAAAACGTACGGTTGAGAAGCTTTATTCGGTTTAAAGAAAAGAATGTAGCAAAATTTAAAAAGCTGATCACGTTCCCGCATACTCTTTAAAATATGACAAAAAACATAATTTTATCATAACAAATAGCAGAGTTAATTTAAAGTGTACCGTTAATTAACGTAGTCTTATAGAGAATAGATTCAATATGGCCGACATGATCCACATACTATTAAGTGCTTCCATAGAACCTCTTAAATAATTTGTAAGATAATATTCGTACCATTTACTTACATTTAGTTAAAGTAAGTTCACCTTTAAAACCAGCCTCGTCATCGAAACGTTATTATTATACGATTTTAAGCATTTACAGGCCTATAAATGGTCCGTCCACTTGATCCAGTGTCAATTTAGCCTATGTGCAATAAAAACTGGGAGTCGAATACAGTGTTAAGGTAACAAGAAAACGAATTCTTCATTTATCTGAGAAAGTTATTTCAGCTTTTTATACAAAATAATAGTCTTCGTGTTATTGTTCTTTAATGTAATTACAGATAACCGCGGCACGCGTCTGTCTCGTTCGCGTGATGGGGACGAATTCCCCCACAACGCATCAAGTAAATGAACATTTTAAAAGTATTACGTAACGAAAATTTTATTAAATGTGTTTACATTTCATATCGTACCCTTCGTACAAGTACCTCCTTCAAGTGCTTTAATAAGACATGTTAGAATGTGTATAGTGTGAATTTGTGAATTACAAAATTACTGATAAAGAAGAAGAAACACAGCGGAACCGGAAACGAAGATGACTAAAGGGCTTTAGCGCTTTCAAAGCCCTAAAATAAAAATGTACAATTCTAGTAACTTATTTGGATATAGCGTACAATTTTCGATATATTTGATACCGTTAAATGTTTTAGTCTATATATATATATATATATATATATATATATTAACGTCCGACTATTGTGCACACTTGGGCTAATGCAAACGATTTATAGCGTATGAAGATGCAAGGCCCTGGCCGGGATTCGAACCCGGGTCCTCGAGGTGAAAGCCCAGTACGCTACCAACTAGGCCACCGAGGCGGCTATATTTTAGTCTATACAGATTTAAGCAAAATATTCCAAAATTTACGGTCTTTTGTCCTTTAATAGCATATTCGAATTCAGCGCTTTTTTCCTTCAAATTTGATACCTCACTCGAAATAACAGTTACTGAAAACTCCCCTTTTAAAAATGCTCATCTCCCTCGTAATTTTTCTCTAGTTCCTGCAATTTTCGTCAACAATGCTGAAAAACAACGGGGTCCAATTCCAAGTAGTTTGTATTTGGACCGGGCGGCTACAAAATTCGAAGCTGCGTGGAATGTAGACGAACGGCAACCGGAAGCAGAATTGGGTCAGTTTAATGAATGCGTTTGTATCTTTTAAATTATTTAAATATATCTTCTAATATATATTTAAGCCTACTGTATTTATAACCGGTTCTAGGAAATTAATATGTTTAATTATGTAATCTAGGTAACGATAAGTAAGTTCGGAGGCGTGGTAAGAAGAGCGGAGTCAGCTTTAAAATCGAACTAAACAGAGTCGAAGCTATGCGGAACGCTGCCCGGCGATGCCGCTTGACTCCGCTCAGCTCCGTTACGCTTTCAGTGGCCGCACTTTCCGCTCCGGCCGGGGGTATAATGGGCACACGCCCGGGGATACCCTCTAGAGCATTGTATATCAAAGCTGATAAATGAAAAAAAAGTCCACTCCGGCCAGCCCAACTCCACTCCGCATTTTGTGGCCACCCGGCCATATTGTTACAAATTTTTAATCGATCGGCCTCTCTCTCGTATCGTGCTTACAAATTTCGTGAAAGTGTTTGGAAATCGATTCTGTTTTTCATTTTGAGGCATTTTTTACGATTTTAATATTTTGGCTGGTAAAAACAATATACTCTTTCTTCGTCCTTGATTAAGATGATTTTAAAACTGTGATGTTATATGTTCTAAATTCTCAGCTTTTCAGCATTTTCGTTCTGTAATGTTCTAAACAGTGTAGGCCTACTGTACAACGAAATTATTGATAAAAGGGGCTCGGTGAAGCATCGGTGTACTGCGTCACTCAACTGCGCATCTAATTTTCTTAGTTCGAGCCGCAGTTGCTCCTTTACTGTTAACACTGATTCCTTGTTCTCATTGTTTAACTGGTATAAAGTGTAAAATTTAAGAAATAATAGTGTAGGCTTATGTAACTACAGACCACATTGAACTGAACGTCGTAATTTCGTATTTCATTCTTTTTATATTTTTACCATTGGCATTTCTCTGCACTTTCTTCGCTTGTAATTTATCTTCCAGCTAGAAGTTACCTTTTAATCTTTCTTCTGTCTGTCTTTCCTTTAATTGTTTCTGCAACGTTCACTTCACTTTCTAATGCTGTTGGACATCCGTATCTACTTCCATCTAGCACAAGGGTTGAAAACTTTTCATTTTCTTGGTAATTTGACGCGCCATCCGAACACCGGATGTTCTGTAATTCGCCATAGATGCGCGGAGGGTCCGAGGAAAATGTATATTAATCGCGGAACGCAGCTGTCTCGTCAGTAATTTTCTTTATCTTATTCTCTTTCCGAAACTGATTTCATCATCACAAACAACATTTAAGCCTACATATTAAAATTAGCATTGTAAAATATCAAACTGCATTGAAAACACGAAAATTAACCCTGACTGCTGTCAAAAATAAAATTTCTTATTTCAACGGATTTTCAAAATAGAAAATGTTCCTTTATACAGGTTTTAACGCTGATTACGATGGTGAAATCATTTCAAAAATATTTAAGACAAAAAAGTTATTCATTTGTAAAGTATTGAGATCGCCGCCATTTTGAAACTGTTGAACGAATTTTGCTGGTTAACGTATTTATCCAGCGTATTATGGAAATCGATTTTTCTGCAAAGGTTGAGTCAAATCGGACTGAAATTGCGGTCGTGAGCATATAAAATTGGTTTCTAAATGATAACTTTTGAGGTTTTCGAAGAAAAATATTTTTTGTTCTTTGGTAATGAAGTAAATGCATAGAAAACTTTATTATTATAGCGTTCCTTTGGGAAAATGATCTGTTGGAGCTGCCATCATGGTAAGACCCAGGACCTTGAAATAAGCATCACCAATCAGGATTAAGATTACTTCTAGATTACTTTTTGAGGGGTTATTAAAATTTATATGTCGATTTTTGTAGTAGCTTAAACTAGTTAGTTAACTAGCAAAATAACTTTAAAAGTTTGAAAATGGCGGCCTTTTCAAATCATTAAAAGTTCACAGCTTTTTGTCTTACTTTTTTTTTAATCCGCACCATCGTAATTAGCATGAATTACAAAATCTCTCTCTTTACTCCTCTTAATATACTACTTATTTTCTCTTCTTGCTCTGTCCTATTCTCTGTTCTCTCATTTCATTAGTCTTTTTCCATATATCTCTTCTCCTTTCCCCACCTTCTTCTCATTTTCTTTATTTTCTCCTTTTAGCGCATTTTCATTTGCTCTGTTTTTCTCTTCAGTTTTCCATCTCTATTTCTCTTTTCCCCTCTGTACTTCCTCTTTCTCTTCTTCCTTTTTATCTTTCCCTCTGTATTGTTTTGGAAGTCTTCTAAGGAAGTTCTTAGGGTTTTTAGTTCTGATATTAACACAAATTGCAGCGGTTAATTTTTTTTTTAATTCTCCCATTTATATAACGATAATAATCGTCTAAATTTCGGACACGTGTTTACAAAACTGTCTTAATTTCCTGATTTATCGTTTAAACGCTAGCTTTACTTTATCCGTACACAACGCGATAACGTAATTTTTATTACCTTTAGCCACGGGGTGAAACTGTTTTATTTCTCGTTAAAAAATAAATAATGGATGGTATAATTGTGACGTAGGCTACAATGTTTGGCTATTTGAATGATGTGTTCAGTGTCGATAACAAGCTTACTGTAGGGGAATTTTGTTTGTCAAGGTTGGCATGTGATGAATACAAAATAACGTGTACTTATTGGTGTTTTGTTTTAGTTATGTATTCCGAGACCCGAGACAGACACAATATCGCTCCAGAATGCTAAACACGCCTCCTCCCTTCTTCCCCTCCCCCGCTGTCTTCTCGTACTGTTTTCTACGTTTATTAAATTCGCTATACATTCTATACAGTCTGTATTCACCTTTTACCTTCCACTTTAAGGGTATTTTTTTTTTTTTTTGTAAAAAGTCTTGCGGAAATTTTTGCTCGGAGTGTACATAAATAAAAACAATGTGTTCGGCTAAAATTAAAATACGGGAGTTGAATGAACTGTGAAGACGCAGTATTGTATTCTTTGAATGATGACGGCGCTTCGGGAATCTCAGCAATATCTTTATTAAAAAATATTATGCATGAGTGTCCACGGAAAAGTTATAGGCACTTGGTTCTTTACTCACTCACTCACTCTCGCCCCCCCTCTCTCTCTCTCTCTCTTCTTCGTTCTTTTATATTTTTATTTTGAGTATCGGCGATGATAACCACATCGGATTTTCGTCGGCAAAAAATCTCTCTCTTCTCTTTCTCTCTCTCTCCCTCTCCCTCTCCCTCCCTCCCTCTCCTTCGCGCGCGCTCACGCTCACGTGAGTAATTTTTAGTCAGATTTGATTGAAATTTGTCACGAAGGTCAAGTCTGTAATAGACTTGCTCGTTACGAAGCTAAGTAAGTTGTACAGTCTCAAAATGGCAGCCAATTGAAATATTAATTTTTTAAAATATGATAAATGGGTATTTTCAATTTTAAAATTCCGTTGAAAGTACAACAACAGGTGACGTGATGGAAGCAAAATTTCAACAATTTTTTTCACCTCCCCTTTTTCAAAATTATAAAATAAGCGTTAAAATTTGCGTATATTAGCATTTTAAATTTAAATTACATTAAAAATACGAAAATAAAACCTGACCACCGACGAATTTCAGTTTCTTAATTTCAACGTATCTTGAAAATTCAGAATACTAATGTACGTATTTCCAACACTGACTACGATGGTGAAATCAGTTTTTCAATGTCATTTCACTGAACTCATTTCAATGACTTTTTCAATAACTCGAAAAAGTTGTGCATTTTTAAAGATTTAAAATGCCTTTGAAACTTAAACGGATTTTACTTAATGACGAATTTGTACAGGCTTTCGATAAAACCCAAATCGATTTTTTTTAAGACAATTAATAACTAGTTGATAGCGTACTGGGCTTTCACCCCCAAGGACCCGGGTTCGATTCCCGGCTAGGGCTTGGCATATTCATACGCTATAAATCATCCCATCGTCTGCATTAGCCCAAGTGTGCACAATAGTCGGACGTTAAATAAAAAAAAAAAAGATTTTTTTTTTGCCAAGTTTAAATAAAAGCGAGCGTAAAAGTGTTAGCACATAACTATATAAAAAATTATGATTTTTCTGAACACTAGAGGTCAGGATCAGCGCTAATTTCAAGATTCCGGGACTAGGTCTTACTATGATGACCGTTTTATTAACTCCTTTTTCAGTGGGAATTTGCTACAAATGAATCAGATGGCGGTCAGGGTTCATGTTCGTATTTTGTATGCTGGTTGTAGCTTGTAGTAAATTCAGGTCGCTTTGGTGTAGAGGCATGAATGTGAACGAAACCTAAACGAGGTCATTGCAAAAACAGCTGTTCTTTGATAAAACAGCAGATTTATTACAGCTGATTTGTTTAAAAAAAAAAAAATATATATTTACGATAACTTTGAGGTTATGTTCCGTACTGTTTCAGTCCAGATCAGGTCTGGCCCGCGGAGCTAGCACAGGTATCTCTTGTTTTCAATTAAAACGAAACACTACAAATGGTGACCACCGATGCAGCTGTTTGATTAATAGCCTCCTAGTGCCTTTAAAACATATTTTACTACCGCTAGTTTTAATGTCATCGTGATTTATATGGAAGTAATATACTGAAGTGAAAGTTTTAATAGTCTATAGCGCGCCTGTAATAGCTAGCAGCTAGCCAGCTTCGTAACGAATGCTCGCATCGCTTGCAGATTTCCAAATTAATTGTGAAGTTTAAACTATACCCGGCATCCGGTAAAACTACAGTGTTGTTTCTGAAATGATTACCGACCTTTATAGTGTAGAGTCTTGTCATTGAATATAAACGGACTACAAATACAACCATCATTATAGAAAGAGTGCTGGATATTAGCGGCTAAGATCCAAGTAATTGGATTATCTGCTGCTATGAATCGCTGCAAACTGTAAGGTCAAGAGGCAGAGACGTTTGAGAAAATAGACAGTACTGTTGTACTGTAGTTGAACACTTTGCCGCAACGTGCCACCTACAGCGTTATAACTTTTTCCTTTCCATTTGGTCCTCCTAATCCTTTCCTCTACTGTCTGCATTCGACGCCTTTCATCTTGTAGATCTACTTTCACCCGATCTTTCTGCTCTTTATCCACCTAGTGGTCTCCCATTTCACTTTTTCCCGTCTTTTTATCAGTCTACCGTCGCCCATCCTTTTCTTCATACTCCTTTTGTAAATCTGAATCTTCAAAACTTGCTCGAATCTCCTCTTTTCCTAATCTAACTACTACTACTACTGCTGCTGCACTAACTTTTTCGTATGCGGAAGTCGTGTTAATCGGAAATTCAAGTTCGCAAGGTACCAGTAATAAAATAATCGCGCACGCAGCTGTCTCGCGGACCCTTTTTGAAATTCTGATCTCACCGTTGTAATCATCATTAAAATCTGCATGCATTAAAATCTGAATGTTTGCAAAAAAATACGAAAAAGAACCTCGACCATCGTGAAATAATTTTAAAAATCTCAACGGATTTTGAAAATTCATAATGCTGATTCGTGCAGTTTTTAACGATGTTTACGATAGTGAAATCGGATTAGAAAAAAAACATGTTTTGAAATTTCCGCCATTTTGAAACTGTTGAACGGATTTCGCTGGTTAACGAACCAAGGCTAGTATCGTAATCAATTTTTGTGCCAATTTTGGATCAAATCTGATCAAATGAAAATTTTAATGACCCCCTCCAAAAAGTGATTTAGAAATCATGATTGGTGCTCATTTCAAGGACGGATCCTGGGTCTTACCATGATGGCCATTCCAATAGCTCGTTTTCTCTAATGAGTGAAACACACACACACGCGCGCGCGAACGCGTAGGCTACACCACCGGCTCCTAAGTCTAAGGATTAAGGACACAGTGTTTTCAGTCGTATTTATTATCTCAATACCGGCACCTCAATAAAGTCTTCCGTACAACGGCGCACATTTAGGACGAAAGGAACTGGCCTTTTAGAGATATGGCACCGCGCCAAAAACGTTGTTCCGAAACAAATTCTTGTCCAGCTTGCCGCGGAAAATAAAACTCAGATTTTAACGTTCCGCAGCGCCTGGATTATCCAAAACATTGCCAAGATAAAACCATCATATTTCATTCAGCTCTATATTGGATATTCGCTCAGTTTCAATTTAATCAGCTGTTCTGTTGTCTTGTGCAGTACGGCGATCATTGAAAACATTTTAAATTTAAAATTCAATGATTTAATCAGTGTTTAGGTTATCTGATTACAAAATGCGGATTAGGATACTTTGAGGTATGTCGTATAATTTTCCAAAGTGTAATGATGTCACAGTAATTTTGGAAATCTCGTTTCACTATAGCCTATAACCAGCGTTAATATGTACATTACATTTACATTTTAAGGTTTTTAAATTCCTTAAAAAATATTTTCAGATTTATATTCAAAATCCGGATTTGTTCAGATTTTTTTTTGAAACACTGGTTTCGACTGTGAAGTCGTATTTTCATACAACTGTAAAATATATTTATAAATAACAAATTGTGGTAATAGACAGTGAAAATATTTTTTATAAAAACAAATATCATGAGGAACTCGTTAATATTGTGGACTTAAAAAGAGTCAGTTCTGAACAAAGAAAACACTTTTTTCAAATGCAAACATTTAGTCTACACGTGAATTAAAACTATGTTTTTAAGTGTTAAATTTTCAAAAATTTTCTGGAGTGGAGCTTTTTTTGCTGAAGGTCATTCCGTACCCACTCAAACACCTTTCCCCGCTATTACCTCTTTTAAATCCGCCAATGAATGTTCAGTTTCCGCCCTTATAGCTGTTACCTCTTCTAAATCCGCCCATGAATGTTCAGTTTCCGCCCTTAAAGCTGTTACCTCTTTTAAATCCGCCCATGATTGTTCAGTTTCCACCCTTAAAGCTGTTACCTCTTCTAAATCTGCCCATGACTGTTTAGTTTCCGCTATTAAAGCTGTTACCTCTTTTCAATCCGCCCATGAATGTTCAGTTTCCGCCCTTAAAGCTGTTACCTCTTTTCAATCCGCCCATGAATGTTCAGTTTCCGCCCTTAAAGCTGTTACCTCTTTTCAATCCGCCCATGAATGTTCATCTTTCGCCCTTAAAGCTATCACCTCTTCTAAATGTGAATGCTTACAGATTCTTAAACGCAGTTGGTTTTACTCTACAGTCAAGTAATCGAAATACGTCTGTTACAAAGTAGGTAAGCAGCGAGGCCAGGACAACTGTCTGAGAAGAATTCGTGAACGCAGAGCCAGCGCTGCGTGACGGCATGGTGGCGAATGGGCGTGACTTCCTCTGTCGTTACTGGCCCCGACAGTCGAGAACACTGTGACCAGCTGATGCGTGCACTGTACCGATAATTATGTTGTAATCCATATTTCTCTTCAGCGGCGGTTACTTTGTGACTTGATAGAGCTTTATTTTACATATTTTGAGTTTCCCGCCATTGCTAAGAGTCTAAAAGAATAAAAAAGTTATTGCGTCAGTGCTAATATAACAGACGAAACAGTGAAGCGGTCTTCGCGAGGTTATAGAACATATTTCTTGAGATATGTTCAGTTCTCCATTTTTTTGCATTTGAGAGAACATTTCAAAACAGTTTTAAGCCGTCCGCCCCTCCGCGACCCGCAGTGCAGGAACCAAGTTCTGTGCACTTTACGTTATCCAAAATTCCACTTAAGAAAATCCTTAGAAGGTAATTATTTTTTAAAACTTATTTGTGTGGTCTACTGTTTTAATTTTATTTGAACTGAAATATTTGCTTTGCTTCTTACAATGTAAGCAGATGAACTGAAAACTGAAATTTCGCAATTTATGTCGGATTCGATTCAGATTTGGCACTAACTTGGACAAGTTCGTTATCCGTTAGACAGTTTCAAAATGGCGGCGATTTCAAATCATAATACGTTTTTCCTTTACAATATTTCAGAATCCGATTTCACCCAGCGTTAAATTTTCGAAAATACGAAATTAACATGACAGCGCTCAGTGTACTTTAAAAGGTTAATGTTACAAATTCACTTTTTCCATATCAGCGAGACAGCTGCGAGCGTTGATTATTTTGCTGTTTGCTTATATTGCTGTTTTCGGGTTTGGTTGTGTAATTTCCGTTTATGTTTTGTTTGGGTTTTAAGTTTATTTCGGGCGTTATTAAATAGTTCAATAATTGAACACGAGAAAGTTACTGCTTAAATCTGTAACGATGTAAGGAATTGCAATCAGTTTCTCACAGAATCCTTTCGTAACTACAAACACTACTATTGTAGTACTTAAGCCTAAATCCTAATCGATTACGAATGAGTCAGACGGCATACCCAATAATCGATAGCTGAGTCATTCATTTATTGACAAGGCACATTTTCTCGTAATCATTTCTTCGATATTTTAAATTCTCGTGTTACTGTTCCGTATTCAAACTTTATTGAGTAATCAATTATATCATTGACTTCCATTGACTGATTATAGGCGATGTACTTTCATATTAAACGTACGTAGGATGGGGAAAGTATTGTTTTTATCTAAACTTGCTTACGTGCGCGTTCAGGCGAGGAAAAATTTAGAAAGTAATCGCATTAGCTGATCGATTCGGTGATTTTTTTTTTACATAAATTGGTTGAGTTCATAGGTTTGTGAAGTGGTTGACCCCTTTTTTTGTACCAAAAACCTCCATAAAAGTTATAATAGTAGGGACACACAGTCATCTCGCTGACGTGTTGTTGGAAGCGAATTTTTAATATCATTTTTATCGTATAATCATTTGAAAATCTGACGCCGGTCTGCCGCCAAATTCGGAGCGGAGTTCAATCAGTTTAAAGAAAGCGATTGCATTTTTTAAATATAAACATATAGGCTACTGTAACGGATTCTGGAAAAGTATTGTGTTCAAAAACCGTAACCCGGGCAGCGATAATCTACGTAATGAGAAATAATAAGTTTGGAGGCGTGGTGGGGAATCGGAATCAGCTTCAAAACTGAACCTAGACAGAGTCGAAGCTACGCGAAGCGGAGCCCAGCTCCGTTACGCTTTCAGTGGCCGCACTTACACTATTATAAACTGCAATTGATTTCCACGTATTAAAAAAAAATTTGAAATTCTACTTTGCACAGATTTCAACACTGATCATAGTGGTGGAATAACTTGTTCAGATAAAAGTATATGGTAAAAAAGTTACAAATGTCTTATGATTCGAAATTATGGCCGCCATATTGAAACTTGTAACAGATTTTGCTCTGTAAC
This sequence comes from Callitettix versicolor, assembly GCA_022606455.1. NCBI lineage: Eukaryota > Metazoa > Arthropoda > Insecta > Hemiptera > Cercopidae > Callitettix > Callitettix versicolor. Next base: position 40,924,580 of record CM040184.1, read on the forward strand.
GAAATTGTGCGGTATTACCAAAATCGAATTTTGTGTCACGATTTGAATCAAATTTGACCAAAATTGTGGACATACACACCTCTATTTTTTCTTTTACTACCGATTAAAAATGTTGTAGGGAGGCAGAATCATAGCTCATTTTAATATTTGTTTATGACTCAATTTCAGATTGAAATTTGCTAAAAATTAAAAATACAGTAGGTGATCGACGTTGGTTTTTTTTATTTTTGAAGTGAAGCTTTTAATGTTAGCTTTGTTAAGAGGAGTGAATAGAAAAAGTCTGCTGAACAGAAGAATATAACGGAAATATGGAACGAACGAGCAAACGAATTCCTTCTCTCTATTTCCTCAATTTTTCTTCCTCCATTTCGATAACAGTACACGCGTATTAGGGGCCTATATGAAAACGTTGTGTTGTTTTGGTTTCGGTATTTTTCCTTAGTTGAAGAACACGTGGACGTTGTAACCGTTTATAATACATTCAAAATTGATATAAGCGTTTATAATAATTGTTGTTAATATTGCTAGTTTTGTGAAACTTACCAGCCTATCAGCTGTTCAATGAAATCAGCTGATCGTTACGAATTATTATAAAACAACTGATCTTTTACTAAAACTACAGTAAATAATTTCTAAGCTTCGTTCACGTATTTATTTATTTAAACAAAACAAGATATTTGTAAACATACCTTCAAACTAATTAGCCTACATATTAAGCAAAGATATTTTTTTTATTTACTTCAAATTTCTATTTTATCTTAAATCGAAAATTTAAATTGTAATATCGTTTGTACTTATGTCAAAGCAACTTCTGGCGGTGCTCCGTTGTTTCAGCTAATGTAATTACAGTAATTCAATTAAGACAGGCCAGCAGAGAGATCCGGTAGTACATTTGCAGTGCGTAGTGTAACTTCATCCGCCTGGATCGCTGCGATCGCATTCCTGAAGTTTTATTTAGAAAGACGCGAAGCGCTCAGCGTCGCATAGACGAAACACCAGATTCTAAATAAAATACAGTAGTCTGGTTGGCAAGGTAAACCGCTTCCGTGCCAGGTACCTTTAATTCGGGAACAGTGCACGAAGCACGTGCGCGGCGGGCTTCGCACGCAGCCGTTTCGCTCACGTGACCACAAGACGCGGTATTTCCGCCCGGTAATTTGAAAGGGATATAACAAGTTAATTACCAGTGTAAAAGTCTGCATAGTGCAGTGAATTGTGCGTAAAAAGTGGAGTCAAACAGGGATGCATCTCGAGTTTTCTCGTTTTCCCACTTTTCCTGAATGATATTGAATGGTGAAATCACTGTTAATAGTTAAAATTAAGATCCTAGCGTATGCAGATGATATCGTTTTAATAGCAAAAGATGGACCAGCACTAATGAGACAGATTAAAAGATGGATTAATGACTGAGACAGTTATTGCGATAAGCGGAATCTATTGGTTAATATAAAAAAAATCGAAAATTGTGGTTTTTAAAAATGGAGGCAGAACAAACAAGAAAGAAGTAATATTTATGTGAGCAATTGAAGTGAGGAATAGGCCTAATTATGCTTGTCTGGGAATAAATTTTACGTCGTTTTTATCATTAACTATTTTAAGGAAAAGTCTACGCTGCAAAATCACGAGTTGTTTTAGCAATGTTATTGAGGATCCGTAAATTCTGTTTTCTGCTAAAAAAAAGGTTGCAAGGGCGATATTGTGCTACGCGTTTCAGGTGTGGGAATATAGCGAGTACGAAGAAGTGGAGAAAGTTATAAGAATTTTTATAAAAATTGTTTTTAGTTTACCAAAAAAACTCTTCAACGTATTGTTTTCACTTATAATCTCAATTGTGTCTGATATTTGTTTACACTCTGTCCTTGCGCTTAAAATATGTACAGCTATTTCAGCTAGGTTCGAGAGGTAATGAAGAAAAAATATATTTGTACAATAATTGGAAAAATCTATGTGGTTTGATCAATATAAACATAAAAACCTTTGATTCGATGAGTTTTAGTATCAAGGAAATTGCAAGCAGTTTAAGTGTGAATTATAGAAGAAATTGGAGATTGGAATTACAGAAGAGTGAGAAACAGACGTTATACAGAGAGCTGGGATTTGGATGTGAACTGTCTGCAGTGTGATGACGGACGTCTGTTGAGGAAAACTTATTTTTTTAAACAAGTACACTTACAAGACAGCTTCACGGGTGTGCTCTTTGTGTCATATATAAGAGGAAGAAGACATTATGCATTTTGTGTGAGTGTGTCCCGTTTTGAAGCACACAAGATTAACTTACTTCCAAAAAAGCGAGCTTAGTGTGACAGATGTTGTGAAGTCTTTAAATGGTAGAGACTGTATTTTGCTAAACAAATACTGCAAGGCAGCTTGGCAGTATCGCCATCAATTTATATATTAACTTATTACCAACTCTTCCTTCATACAAACATTTAGTTACATAAGGACCTACAGGGGACATAGAATGCCCGTACATAGGTTGGTCCTGCACATACATATATTCATGGGCACAATCAGGAGTGAGACAAACCTCACCAAATAATATGATATATATATATAAGAAGAAAGTAGAAAAATAATAAATAAATTATTAGATATGCATGTCATTCAGTCTATTACGTTTAAGTCTTTGATTTTGTCCTTTAATTTATTTCGCGACACTTTAGCACTAACTTATAAACTTTTAAGTCCCAATACTTTATTGCACAGTAGCCTATATGAAACTCCTTTGACCAATTACCAAATAGAGTTTTGGAAGTTGAATATTTTTGTAATACTTTAATTATTAATTCGACAATTAATGAAAGAATTTAATTATTAACCTTATTTTGATTATTTTTCTTTTTATTAAGATTTGTAAATTTTAGTTTGGTTTTGTTTGTACCTGAAGAAAGTCAGCAAATCCTCAGACGGCGTTTCGGCCATGAGACTGTGCTTTGTTTAATGAGCGATATTTATAATGCTCTCTTTAATGAGACATACTCATTTTATTTGGAATTGTAATTTTCTTTTATGCAAATATGCGTATATAATTTTTGCCAAATAAAGCATTTATTCTATTCTAATTAGTATTCTAATGCGTATTTCCAGTAGTAGAGTGAGTGGCATTGTCCAATCGCCCTGTTCACTTTATTTCGAAAATATCTGTGTGTAATTTTACAGTTGGCAGTGAAACAGTTGTTGTGGTATTACCGAACACAACAACATATTCTTTGAGATATGTTCAGTTTTCTATTTTTCTACAGTCGTGGGAACACTTACAAAAGTTTGAAGCCGCCCCTTGAGTTGAAGCACAGGGCGTCAGGTGCTGTAGCTGTGAAGCTGTTTTACAATGACCATATATTCGTGCCTCTAAATGCATGTTTGTATATGGTTTACAAACTGGACTTCCAGTTTTCTAACAGATATCATCCTCGTGTATGAAGATTTAAAGATCGATTATGTTTTTATATTTCAATCATACGTTTTCGCTCCAGACATTTCATCGGATCGTGTTCTTATTTTTATGAATTCGACCCAAATAACTCGAACTAGAACTGACTGTTACTTAACCTAAAATAATTTCAATATGAATCAGTTTTCTTGAAATAGAATGCCAATAAACTATTTGAATATATTTCAAAACGTATTTATAAAAGTTTCAGTGAACAGAACCAAGAACTTTACTGGCACAAAAACTTCGTTTATACAGAACAGAACATTTCATTTCTACAAAACATATGGGATATACAGAACGTTTCACCTAGAAACTTGGCATTGCTGGATTGTTATTCTATTTACTACTGCATTTGTACATGATTTTGCATCATAAATAGAAAAATTTATTTAAAGTAATGCAACCAATATTAAAGTTGAACCAAATATTAATTCAGAAACTTTATATTTGCTGTCTTTATTGGATTATGTGTGCATTACTTTTATATGGAAACTTTTTTTTTCTGCCTTTGCTGTGTTATTTATACACCCCTTATATACAGAAACTCTATGTTTGTTGTCTATTGTTGTATTTTCTGCACATTCCTTATATTCAGAAACTTTGTGTGTTGTCTCTATTGTTGTATTTTCTGTACACCACTTATGTACAGAAACTTTGCGTTTGTTGTCTCTATTGTTGTACTTTTTGTACACCACTTATATTCAGAAACTTTGTGTTTGATGACTCTATTGTTGTATTTTCTGTACACCACTTATATTCAGAAACTTTGCGTTTGTTGTCTCTGTTGTTGTATTTTTTGTACAGCACTTATATTCAGAAACTTTGCGTTTGATGAATCTATTATTGTATTTTCTGTACACCACTTATATTCAGAAACTTTGCGTTTGTTGTCTCTATTGTTGTGTTTTTTGTATACCACTTACGTACAGAAACTTTGCGTTTGTTGTCTCTATTGTATTTTCTGTACCCCCTTATATAGAGAAACTTTGCTTTTGTTGTATCTATTGTTGTATGTTCTGCACATCACTTATATACAGAAACTTTGTGTTTGTTGTCTCTATTGTATTTTCTGTACACCTCTTATATAGAGAAACTTTGCTTTTGTTGTATCTATTGTTGTATGTTCTACACCACTTGTATACAGAAACTTTGCGTTTGTTGTCTCTATTGTTGTATTTTCTGTATACCCCTTATATAGAGAAACTTTGCTTTTGTTGTATCTATTATTGTATTTTCTGCATACCACTTATATTCAAAAACTTTGTGTTTGTTGTATCTATTATTGTATTTTCTGCATACCACTTATATTCAAAAACTTTGCTTTTGTTGTATCTATTGTTGTATGTTCTACACCACTTGTATACAGAAACTTTGCGTTTGTTGTCTCTATTGTTGTATTTTCTGTATACCACTTACATACAGAAACTTTGCGTTTGTTGTCTCTGTTGTTGTGTTTTCTGTATACCCCTTATATAGAGAAACTTTGCTTTTGTTGTATCTATTGTTATATGTTCTGCACACCACTTATATACAGAAACTTTGCGTATTATTGTATTTTCTGCATACCACTTATATTCAAAAACTTTGTGTTTGTTGTATCTATTGTTGCACTCGTTTATATCTTTATTATTATTATTTTCAAGGACAAGAAGCCTATCTGGGCCTTCATTATGTTTTTAAAAGCATGCGTTGACCATTTTAATGTGTGTGTGTGTGTGTGTGTGTGTGTGTGTGTGTGTGTGTGTGTGTGTGTGTGTGTGTGTGTGTGTGTGTGTGTGTGTGTGTGTGAGAGAGAGAGAGAGAGAGAGCGTGCATCATATATGATATTAAGTAAAATAAATTATTTGGGAGCTTTTAAAACTCCTCCTGTAGGGTATATTTTCCTGTTTCACGAATTTATTTTCTTGGAATTATATTTGCCGGCTTTGCTCTTTGAACGAAGGACATCAAACAAGCTGATATAGGCTGCTGTGGCCTGACACGGTCACGTGTTCAAAGTTCTTCAGATCCTGAAAAACGAGACAGTTTTGTTTCAAAAGCCAATTTGTTGCGGAGAATCCCACTCGGACTCCCAACAGTAAACTGATGCAATAAATACGTGTCATACATCTCGGCGTGCCGGACTTCCTTCGGAACGTGGAAAAGTGCTTTTGTGACGAAATATACCTCGGTAAGCCTAACGTCTCTTGCTGTATAGCTGTTATTAATTTGACGGTTTTAGTAAATGCGTTGAAAAAATAGCTGCTGGAGCGTCATCTTGGTAAGACGCAGACTTGGTAAATTGAAATGGGCACTGGTATTTGTATATCGATTTTTGTGCTAATTCTTAATTGCAAACGTCATGAAATTTGCACACACACACACACACACACACACAATTTTTAACTATCCTCCAAAAGCGATCTAGAGGTTAGGATCAGTGCTCATTTCAAGGTCCTGGGTCTGGTACTTACCATGATGGCCGCTCCAATATTTCATTTTTCCAATAGAAATTCACTAATAATATGGTAAACAGAAAACTCAATACGAAGAATAGCGGCTACTCTCGGAATAGAATACGACACAATATGTTATGGAGGCAGTGGTGATCAGTAAAATACAGTACTGGATTTATCAATTAACAAGAGTAGCAGTAGATTATATGTTCTTACTTTTAATAGCATATTCAGTTTACTACAACCAACCACCTTAGTGGTGAGAGGAGTAGGAAAGGTTGAATGCACGGAAGTTTCGCACATAGGTTTACTGGTTCTAATGTATGTTAAACAAACGAAAATGCAGATTATCTTGAGTTAATAAAATTTAACAAAATAAAGTTTGAATGTAATATTCTGTAGGCTGAAATTTTACTGGACAAATGTGACTAAAATGTTACAAGCTGCATGCCGTGTTAAGAAAAAAGTAGCATTTTTTAAAATAAATTACTTTAATACATAGTTAATCCTTATTTAAAATCCATGAAATGACTCCCCAATATTAAATACTAATGGTAAAGTTAATGATTTACAGAATGAAAGGGACAGTTTTTAAGTAGGTTCTAGACGGTCAATCATTGTTGATTAAAAATTAGCGTCAGTCGATTGACCGTGTAGGAACCCGTTTAAATGAAGCGTTGACGGATACTGGTAGAAAGTTTGAATGACTCGAGCGGTTGACGAGGATGCTTGACAGTCTAGGCCAGTTTCCGTCAAGCATTGCATCAGTCACTCGCCAGCAATCATGGATGCTACATTGCTCCCTCAAAACGCATAAACTGAATTTCAAAGTATTAAAAATTCGCAAAAGCATTGTAATTCTGTAAGTTTGGAGCTTAAGTTTATCAGCCTGATGATATAGTTATACAGGGATCGTCCTGAGCTGTGGAACGTAAAAAGTAAATTGAGGCATTAGAAAATATAGTGGGGGCTTTAAAGACGTTGAAACTTGGTTTCACAGTTAATGAATTAAAAAAAAACAACTATTCTATGAACGAATTTCCACCGAGAACACAAGACGATCGAGAAGAAAAAGTCTGGAGCGTCAGAGGAGGACATTCACGACACTTTCCGAGTCGGAAATAACTGAGAATGAGTTTCGATCAAAAGATTGAAATGTTGATTGAAAGGACTGAAACCGTTTGTTCAAGCAGCTTGATCTTCTAGAGCTTCCTTCACAATCAACCTTAGCAAAGCGACTATAACGCCTTCAATTAGTAAAATAGACAAGCGCACAAGTTCATTTTTTCTATCGCGGACAGTAATGCAACCCAATCTCTGCATGAGTATTAATCGTTCCTGTTTTAGTAATTACAACTAAAATCAGTGCAAAAAATTGAAGTAATACCAAAATCAAAATGCAGTTTTCCGGTTTTTTTAATCAGTGTTAGTTTTGTAGAGAGGATTGAATAGAAAAAAATCAACCGAACGGAAGAATGTAACGGAAACATGGAACGAACGAGCAAACGAATTTCATCTATTTCTATCCCTTTCTTTTTCTTTTTCGTTTTCGATAAAAGTACACGCGTGTTATATGAAAACGTTGATTTGCTTTGGTTTCTGTATTTTTCCTTAGTTGAACTCGTGTACGTTGTTAATATTGCTAGTTCTTAACAACATAACCTGAAACGTATTATAGCCTACCAGCTGTTTAAGTCTGAAGCGCCAGCGGATGAGTTTGGTCAAAATATTGAAGGTATCAAGGTTCATTGAGGCGTGTGTGATTGACATGACTGATCGTATAGGGTGTCCTTTATAATGTTCTTGTATTTCTGTTACAGGCCTACATGTGCGCAGCGGAGGTGAGGACCTGAGGATGACAGCCGAGACTGTGCCAGTAGCACCACCAGGGGGTGAGGCTGGTCATGTCAAGAGTTTCCCTTACTACAATGAGGAGTACGCACGTATGGAAGCCTGGCTAGACGAACATCCTGATTTTGTCCACGACTACTTCATCAGGTACGCCTTGTTGTGCCTTGTTGTAGTGTATGTATATGATATGTTAATGTTGAAGGGTCGGGAAGGGATTGAAGAATATTATGTTTAGGAAAGCTACGAGACACGTGGTGGACACGTGGCTGGTGTGCCACTCGGCTGCGCCTCAGGGGACCGGCTGCTGCGCATCCGACTTGGGATCTCCGACCCAGCAAATACCGTGCCCCGCTTCCCGCACCAACTCGGGAGCTACCACGCCTGTACGCAAGATCTCAGCCCACGAGTTCGAGAGAGGAGGTCTTCTTAAACCTATTGTTAATACTATTGACGGTACTCCGACATTCCTGTCTGCAGAAGCGCCCGTAGGTAGCAGCAATAACCAGCAAGGCGTCCAAGGGCAAGTCAGGCCTCAGAGACGGTCCAGACATGATCTCAAACATTTGGACGAGAAGGAGCTCATCTTTGAGCTGGTAAGATCGGTATTTCTATTCTATCTCTTCTGTCAACAGATATCACGTAATAAAGTTCACATCGATAAAGTTCTAACTGTTTTTAAAAAAGAACAATTAACCACTTTTAATAAAAATTTGTGTACTGTATAATAGTGATTTCTTTTAATAAAAAGATAAGAAAACTGTTTCATTTTTTATGAATTTGAACTTAAAACAATTAAAAAAGGTGTGATAGTTAAATAAACTATATAAAACAGTGTTCTAGATAATACCGTGTATCAATCAGCTGATAATTTTTTCATTACCCAACAGCTGTTCTTCATTATGTTAAGGTTATGTTTAGTTAAGCTAATCATAAATTAAACTGAGCGTGTGTGTACAAGCACATATCACAATACATATGTTTAATGCTAACATTTGGTTAAACCTGGCAAATTATAAATATAAATATATTGAAAGATGTAGATTTTTGTCTGAATGAAATACGTTTACTTGAAGTGATTTTATAGTATAAAACGTTGAATTTTGAATCTAATATTCTAACATCATGATTGGTTAGATCTGTTTTTAATTTCCTATCATCAAGTTTTTTTTTGATGATTTTTTTTTTTTTGCCTGTAGTTTTTGGTTACATTTAATTTTACTTTTCACTATCCAGATTGTATTAGTCTGTTTAGTTTATTGTTGATATCAATGTTTTCCCGACATTGTTAGCTAGCTTACTTGAATGATTCTTTTCCTCACAATGATTCAACATAGTTGATTGGTTAACCTACATCTATCTTTTGCTTCCTTACCAAGATCCAACATAGTTGATTAGTTAACCTACATCTATCTTTTGCTTCCTTACCAAGGTCCAACATAGTTGATTGGTTAGCCTACATGGATGTTTTGTTTACCTATTGTTCAACATTGTCAGTTTAGTCTAAGCAAATGTTTTATTTTCTGTCCATGAACTAATTCAATTGATTTGTTGCATCAATGTCTTAATTGAATGATGTAAACATATTGGCACAGTAAAACATGAATTAATCACAGTAAAGATTTATTGATCAGACTATTAAAAGATAACATAAGCAATTATAAAATCTTATTTATTTTGAATTTAATTTTGCCAACAATATATATTTTTGTTTAATTAGCAAATGATTCATTTTACTTTATCACGTATACGTTATCAGCAGTATTAGATATTTTCTACCTTTAAAAAACCTAATTTCTTTATTTTACTTGAGTGTATTAAGCCGTTAAATTATATTTCATTTTCTAATCGTGTAAAAGTATATTTTATGTTCATACGTATGTAACGTACAGCAATCTTCTGAATTTTAATAATTCCAGTAGGAAAAATGATAATTACGTTTAATATTAAATGAACGTTAATTTTTATTTGGTGTACACCAATATTATAATTTTCAATACAGATTATCAGTAAAATATGTTCAGAGCTGATTGATCAGGTAAATATGATTGAATTTCAGGCTTCAGCCTGTCGGTAAGCATCTCACTGTTTTTTTTTTTTTTTTTTTTTTTTTTTTTGTGTTTAACGTCAGACTATTGTGCACACTTGGGCTAATGCAGATGATGGGATGATTTATAGCGTAATGAAAATGCCAAGCCCTCGCCGGGAATTGAACCCGGGTCCTCGGGGTGAAAGCCTAGTATGCTATCCACTAGGCCACCGAGGCGGCTAAAAACGAGGCATCTCACTGTAACGCGCACAGTTTGTTGTTGTGCCCCTCTCCTGATAGTGTTCCATTATTGTGCCTTGTGATTCCCAAAAAACTGTAAGCATCAGTTTTCCTGCGGGTAGTTGGCTTTTGAACGTTTTCTTGCAGGCGATTGTGAATGTTTCCATTCCATACTCTGCCGTTTACTCTCCGGCTCGTTATGTTTCGTCACCAGCGATGATTCTGTCGAAGAAGATGTCACGTTCGTTACCATAGCGATCCCAATGTTTTTTATAGATGTCCAAGCGTATTTGTTTATGCAACTCTGTGAGTTGTTTGGGGACCCATCTTGCACAGATTTTATGAAACCCATTTCTGTTATGGATGATTTCGTAGGCAAAACCATGACTAATTTTCAGAAGATGTGCCACGTCTTCTAGTCACTCGTCTGTCTAATAGAACCATGTCACGTGCACGCTCAATGTTGTCCTCATTTGTGGCCGTAGATGGTCGCCCGGGTCCTTCGTCATGCGTAACATCAGTGCAACCGTTTTTGAATTTTTCAGTCCATTTATCATTTCCATTTCGGTAAGACACTGTTCACGTATTGTTTCGAAAGTCTTTGATGGATTGCGGCCCCTGATACACTTTCCGACCACAAAAACCGGATCACTGGACGTTGCTTTTCTTTAGTACAAACAGAAAGCGGAGCAGCATCAGACCTGTATAGAAATACAGGAAAGAAACCACGCATGCGCTTCAGCGCAACAACGCTGCCAACACGACCATACAACTGCATTGTGGATAATTATTGACTTAGCCTCGTATATTTTTCGAAATAAGATGTGGTAACGATTTTTAAGTAAAAATAAATAATGTCAGAAATTATAAAAAAATGTCCACTAAATATTTTTCAAGATGGCAAACGTTTTTGGTTCCATAACTGTCAATAATTTCTACAAAGAGTTGTAGTTGTAGAGTTGTACAAAGAGTCTTGTAATGATCAGATTGTTATAAAATTTATACTATATTTCGTTTTTAATGCTGACTACATGGGTGAACTCAGATTTTCAAAAAAACATTTCATACTTTCAAGAAAGTTATGAAATTTTAATGGTCTTGATTTGAAATGGTTTTCATTTTGAAAATGTTGAACGGGTTTTACTGGATAATGAACTCGTAGAGCTATTACCAAAATCAATTTTTTTTGCGACAAGTTTGAATCAAAAATGAACTGAAATTGCAAACGTGAGATATAACCTATAGTGTCATAATATATATGTACAATTTTAACGACCCCTCAAAAAGTGATCTAGAGGTCAAGGTTGGTGCTCATTTCAAGGTTCTGAATGTGGGTCTTACCATTATGGCACCCTAATAGATTGTTGTTCTGATTAATACCTAATTACAATTAATTAATGGTACTGATTAATTTTACAGTTGTACTAAAACTTTATGTTTTATGTTTTTTTTTAATTTGTCTGTAAACCTTATATGTTATGGCTTCTAGATTAGGTCTTATCTGTGTGTAGGTGAAGGACATCTGTAACGAACTCGATGTCAGATCGCTCTGCCATAAGATTCTTCAGAATGTCAGCACGTTGTTGCACGCCGATCGTGGCTCTCTGTTCCTTGTCCAGGGGGAAAGGACGTCCCCAACTTGTTCCTCACATCCACCTGTTCCTCAGTCTAACCCTCCGAAACCCGACAGTATTAGTCATTTACCTAACCACATCCGCCCTGTCGGATGCATCAGTATTGATGCCAGTCCTCGACCTTCTTCTGGCGACTCAAGTGAGTAAATTATACTTTTTCCGCGTTTCATTGCAGAAAAATTATTTTAGTCTTAAAAACATTTAGCTAGGTCTGTCTGTTTAATTCAGATTGTATGTTAAGCGCCTTGAATTGTTATAATTTTGATGTTTAATAAGTAGTTTTTGTATAAATAGTTTTAGTGCTTTGTTAGTCATCTAGCTTTATAGTCTGTTTACAATTATAACAACATTCTCCCGTGCAGAAAATCTGCATGCACATAAATGTAAACCCTTGGGAATATAACAGTTTTAAGTACTGCATTCTGTGGTGAACTTAGTGAACTATATCAGTTGATGAATGTATATTTAAGAATCACCTGATTAAATAAAATCATATCCATAAGATTAATACTGGAACTTTGAAAGCCAATGCGTTGGAACCCTAAGGGGAAGTACGTGGTGATAAAAAACTATAATTTAAACAAAAATTAAGATCTTTAAGTTAGATGCCTGTATTGACATATTAGATTTGGTCACTGTTTTTATATTAGTTATGTGGGGAAAAATTTTATCGTAGAATTGTATGAATAATAATATGAAACAATCCCTCATTGTAATTATTTCACAGTTCAGGGCCATCAGTTTTAAAAATTGGTGGCTTTTTGGTCCTTTTGGATTGCCAGCCTTTGGTTTTTTTAGTATTGTATTCTTCCAAACCATTGCATTTATTTAAAGTCTGCCAAAATATGATAATGATTGTCAGATATTAAGCCAATTTTTATTGATTGATTGATTATGTCTTACTATATATATAATATTAGCTTTGTTACTATTGATTTAAACCTTTTCTGATAATTTAATTTTATATTATAAAGTTTGTGCATTTTTTATTCAACATTTTCGTGTTTTACATCACAATAGTTTTAAATTGATCCAAGTAATTTACATAATATAAAACTGTTTGTGTAACATTTACTGTAAAATAAGCTTTATGTGTAACCACTTAAAATCCTCCCTGACTGTCAGGGAAGTTATAATGTAAGAAACATTAAAGTTGTAAAGTTTCCACCTCAAAACTTATTGTGAAAAGCAATTAGACGAGTCATAAATTGGTGACCCAGTTCAGCAGGGATAATAAGCTGGTTATAAACCAATTCAAAAAGAATTGTGTCAATGAAGTGTACTTATATAAAAGTGTACAAGAATTGCCACACATATTAAATAGCCTGTTGATTTAATACTTTTTCTTTTTTCAAATAGATTTTGAATAAGTTCATTAAGCCACATTTCATTCCTCTTTCTTCCAAATTTTTCGAAAATATGAAACATGAATCAAATTTTGTCTAGGTTATGTCAGTAGGTAAACATTAATAAATTTTATTTGATTGCCTAAAATCAATTATGGGGAAATAAGGTGGTGTCTGCTTTAAAATATCTTGTAAAATATATTTTATGTTTACACGTTACAGGAAATCCTCTCTTTAACAGACCCCAATTTTGAAAGTGAATGATAATATTCTTGCACACAAATTTGTAAAAACACTTTTTAATAATGTCACAGTACATATAGTATTATGAGTTTCAGTTTATCGATGACAGAACATGCTGTGGTAAAACACACACACACACACACACACACACACACACACACACACACACACTCACTCACTCACACACCAGTACTGAATTTTGAAGTGGTAAAAATATGAAAGTCACTATAAATTAAACGAACAAAATTTTTGAGGCTATTAGGTTATATTTTTTAATTAATCATTAACATAGATTTGATTGTAACCTTTCGTATAATTATGTTAAGGTAGATTTTCACTGCAAAATTTGTGATGTAGTAAACGTCATAAAATGTTTATTTAAAGCTTAGATGTTAATTAGACGTTAATTTAAAATGGAAAATTATCCGTTTTGAACAAATACATTTATTTTAAGTTATAATTACAAATATTCCTCTTAAGCTGCAGTTTGTACAACAAACACGGTTTGATTAATTTATCTCATGTATGATGGGTTTTTCAAACAGCTGTTTCTTTGTTCTATAACTTTCAGGTTATGTTTATCACTTAAATTTGCAGCTGTATAGTAGTGAGCGAGGTTGGTTTTTCATGCTTACAGGTTTAATTCTTTGTATTAAATAAAAAAACAACAGGCTTTAAAAACTGTATTTAAATTTAGTTTTAGTTAAAAATCAGGTGCCAAGTGTTTATGTTTTAATTTTAAAAAATATTTTGTAAAAACTTTATTTAAATTTAGTTTTAGTTAAAAAAAATCAGGTGTTAAGTGTGTTTTAATTTGAAAAAAGGCTGTATAAACTTTATTTAAATTTAGTTTTAGTTAAAATAATCAGGTGCTAAGTCTTTGTGCTATTTATTAAATTTTCAATGCTTAATTGATTTATAATTTTTACTATAAACGTTTCCTTCAGATCCTCCCCCACCAAGCATTGTCTCGCCAAGTTCTGGTTCGGTGGTCGTTGGTTCTCCAGTGATAGGCTCCACCAACACCGGTCTCACGGGAGATCACATAAGTACTTTCACTACTTCGTCAACGCATACACGCACAAACCACGGATGCCATTCACGTTGTCTTGTTTCTAAATTGTTCGATGTCTGTTCACGATCTACACTTCAGGAAATGGAAAAGAAAGAAGAGATCAGGATACCGTGGGGCATGGGTATTGTTGGATTTGTCGCTGAAAGCGGAGAGCCTGTTAATATACCTGATGCCTATAAAGTGAGTATTCAGCAACTGTTGGCTATAATTCAATTACTGAGTGCATGTTTCGTAATAATAAAAGTCGCAGTAAAAAAAAATGCTGTTATTAAGAATGAATACGCTGTCGTAAATGTATTCATAATGTATTTGAGATATGATAGCCATAACTTCCTGTCAAATCACTGGATATAAAACGTAATGGCTCAGAGTTATGGATAATGACTGTTAAAGAACTTTTATGTTGTCTTGGATTTAGAGGTTGAAGGATGAATATAAAATATATTTCTGCTAATAGCAGTACTGTATTAGTAATAAAATTGAACTTTAGTTTTTAAAAATATTTGTTCATCAATTCTGGTCTCTAAAACACGTTTTCTGTTATTTATATAACATATTGACATTCCAGTGGTGAAGTAGTGAATTTTAGTTATGGTACTTCGGTGAAGTATTGAATCTAATATTTTTCAAAAACACAAATATTTTTGCAGTGCCAAAATTGTTCATACTCACCCTGAAGAGTGACACTTTAGCAGATTTGCTACTTTACCATTGATGTGATAATATATTCTATCAATCTTTGTATTGCATGCATGTATGTCTTGGGTACGGTTTTGATGTAATGTTGGAATATACTATTTTGAAGCTTAAAAAATTGATCTAGGAGGGTCTCATCTTTGGAAAAATTTGTTTTAATTGGAAAACGTGTCTAACACGGCAATAGATTATTTAAGTAAAAATATAATGATAAAACCAATTCAAATGAATATTGTTCAATCAGCTTATACTTAGTCACTTTATTCTTAATCAGCTGGTATAAAAATCCTAAATGAACTGATTTTCTCAACATTGATTTTCTATTATTAAAGGATATTTATTTTTTTATTAAATAAGGTTGAAATAACGATTATCAAAGTATGTATATTGTGCAATGAAATAAAAACAAGCAGTGTAGGTATGTATAAATGTCCTTTATACTTGGAAAGGAAGGATGATATAATTTTGATGCATAACATTTTTGGCTCAAAAAATGATTTTGGTGGATCTCATCTTTGAAAAAATTGATTTTAATTAGAAATACGCGAATGATATGGGCCGTATTAGTATCTGCATAAATACTTAATATAAAGTTCCAACTTAGCAAAGCTCTATCGCCAGCTAAACATGTTATGTATCCCAATATTTGTCTGGTTGGATTTTAAAGTCGTAACAAAAATCACTGTTAACCAGCAGAATTGTATAAAATAGACATATTTTCCCATTAAATATTACTGTATTTGTAAATGTAACTAGCTTAACGATTTATGTTGTGTTGTTGTAGGATGGTCGTTTTAACCATGACATTGACGCCAGAACAGGCTACCATACAAGAACTCTTCTATGTATGCCAATCAAAGACTGCAACGGGGAGGTTATAGGAGTGGCCCAGGTAAGAAGGTTTACAAGTGTTCTGAGTATTCTTGTTTTTAAATTTCTTTAACGAATATATGATGGTAGTTTTTTTTAAGTTATGTTCATTTATGAATGCAATTTTAAAACGCGACAAGTGGACCCTTAGCATGTCTTGGTGTTAGGAATTATGGTATTAGTGTGTAGGCCTACACACTGTAACACGATTTAATAACGTTTCAGATTATTGATTGACCTGTAGAGCAATTTGTCGTTAGATAAGCCAAGAGTGTTAGTAAAGTATAAAAGTGAATTACTGTGCCTGAATTGGCAATTGGAATGTAATCATAGATGATTTCATGCATTTAATAAGAAAGTAAATGAGAACAGACAAGTATAATATTCACTCTTTTATAATTGTTACTCAATTTTTAGGGTCAATTTAAAAATATTTTTGTTTGGTATACATGTGCTATTTTTTTTTAAACTTCCAATGGTCCATAAAAAATATGTGTAAATAACAAAATAATTTATTATTAGGTTATATTTTGGTTGTGCTAAAACTTCTTATCTAAACTCCTGAAGAAGCTCGTGAGGATATATAGCAGGACTGTGAGGATAAGTGTAATCATGAATCAAAAAAATACCAGAAATCAGTAAGCCTGCTCTTTTCTTTCGAATAATTCTTCAATATTGTCGGCATAAAGTTTTGTCAATAAACATCTGCCTTAATCGGCCCCGGTTCCATAAACTCAACAAGCATCCTGCTATTTAGATCCCAAAATAGTAACTATAACCTTTCTGTTGTTCAAGGTTTTTTAAACTTTTACGATTTGTTTTGTTTTGAAGAATGCCAGTAGCAGTACCACTTGTCAACTTTTGCGGTTATCAGACAATTTCTTTGAAACCTATCTTCTTCTTCCTTCTTGTACAGCCTCAGGGGACCAGTAAGTTCTCTTATTGGCTATTCTTTTTGCTCTTAATTCTGTGTGGTAGTTCTTCATGCAGTCATATCTATTTTTCCTCTCAGCTTCGGACATCACCATCTTTTTTCTGTTGATATCAGTTCTGAATCTCATTTTATGCTTTTTCATTAGCCTGAAATTTTCGGATTCCTCCTCCAACTCTCTTCTTTCAATACCCAGTTCCTTCATGTCATCTATAACCAGTTTTAGCCACTTGGGTTGGGTTTTTCTCTTCCAGTAAAATTCTGTTAGTTTTTTCAGAAGTCTTGTCTTTTTCATTTTCAGGATATGCCCTAAGAAAGATAGCCTCCTCTTTCTGATGAAGTCCATTAATGGTTCTATCTCCTGGTATACTTCTTTGTTGGAGATGTTCTGGTACCTTCTCTCTTGAATGTTCCATTTCCTTTTCTAATACTTTTCCTTTCAGTTGTCTCTAATATTCCTCCTCCATATTTAACTGTCGGATCCCATAATGTTTCTCCACCATATAATATTACCAGTAATACTACTGTTTTGTAATGTCTAATTTTGGAATTTATAGACATTGAAACTTATCTAGTGCACAGTTTTTTTTTTTTTTTTTTTTTTTTTTTTTTGGTAAATATGTTTAGATGATTTTTAATCTTCAAAAATTTCACACACAACTTTTATTGAACCTTTGATTTTCTTGAATCAGTTGGTCATTTTGTGTAAGTGTAACCTCTGATAAAACACACTGGTGTCCTTTATCATGATAATTCGTTCAGCCATTTTAAAATTTTCTTCACCAATCGCACAAGTTATCATTACTCATAACATATTTACCGAATACTTGGTATGTCTTCGAATAATTTCCTCTGCACACTCCCCTTGTGCTTGAAGAAACTGGATTATACAAAGTGAATTGCATTTGGCGAGAAAATTGATCGGAGCAAGCATGTTTAAATACCGGTATTTCAGCTCAAAATGGTGTATGACAGATAATTTGAAAGTTGCAATGTACACTGGAGGAGATGCACAGTTACCCTCCATGCACCCCTACTATTTGATTATTGTTTACAGGCACAGTTGGAAACAAAAAAAAAACTTTTTGTAAATTATATTTTCAAAAGTAATTGTTTTATTAAAAAAAGTATAAAGTTAGTAAATGACTCATAATTTATCGTATTTGATATATTCATCATTAGTGATTAGAAATTTGATACTGTAACCTTACTTCTTTGTATAATAAGTTATCGACATAATTGCTTTAACATTTATAAATGCTAGTGCATTACAACTTCCGCACCATTGGTACAATACAATCTGTTAAAAAAAACCAAAAACCAAATAAATGTTAACAGAGCACTTACACTGAATGTAGTAAAATATTGAAGTACAGTTGAGCGCTGTGTATGCGAATTAATTAGGACCATATGTGATCTGAATAATCGGAAAAAGGGTAAAAAAAGTTAAAAAGTAGTAAATATCATAAAATGCTTAGGTTATATGTTACAGCATTGTATGATATACAGTGGTGAAGTAATAATAGGCCTACTGTATTTGAAGGATTTAAAATTCTGTGGTATGTAGTGCTACTTTAGAAAGGGAAAACCATCGCCATTGTGTCAGATAGTCGAGTTGTCCAATCATTAGTTCAGCAATTGTCTGGGAATGCTTGCAAAAACTAATAAGGCTGGATCAGATCAGTTAGGTTTACGTTTCTTTAGGTACCAGGACACACTGGGTTAGAGGGAAATTAGAAAGGTTATGTCTGGCATGGAAGGTGACATCAACTTAACTTACAGCACCAGAACCGTTTTGCGGACTTGAAGTTACTTCAAAGATGAAACTTAAAGATGAAGAACAGACTGGTAGGTCCAAACTCTGGGAAGAGAAAAAGGGTTTAAAAAAGGCCAAGAAGCTTCTTGGAAACTTTCACAGGAACTGAGCAAAGATGTTGTCTGTCTTAGTAAAAATAAGCTAAGATTTCTGATGGTTTTTTATTGGGCATAGCACTCTTAAAAGACATCTTAGGAATCTTGGTTTAGTAGAAGATCCTACTTTCAGATATTGCGGGAGGGAAGAGAAAACTCCACATCACTTGCTGTGAGTTTTAGCAACAAGAATAGCTAAAATTCCGGGAATTTACCAAGTAGAAGTGAGTTCTTTGAATCCTTTCAAAATCCTGGACTTTATGAAGATTCTAGGACTGAAGAAGATACTGTAACTGAGAGTCTGCAGAGTATAGGAGGATCTACAAAAGATCTACAAAAGTCTTAGTATGTTTGTAACCCCTTCATTCATGTGAGCCTACTAGAGTCTAAAAGAGTCAACTGCTTTGCTGCTTACTTGCACACACTGTATAGTAAACAACAGACAGATGGTAGGCATCGGCACTGTTCACAGAAAGCCAAAATATTGATCCTGGTAATTGGCAAAGAGATTATCATCAGACAGATGATTGGTGCTTAGTGTATTTTATGTTACAGTTTGGAAAATGTATCCACTAAATTACCGTATTTAGGTACTGTTGCCTTATAAATATGTAGGCATATCCATCATTAGTTCTTTAAAGATTAAGGGAAATTATTAAACTAGAATTAATTTGTTTTAACTTAGGAGTGCCATTAGGTTTTATCAGTTAGTAGTGAAAATGATGCCTAAGACTAACAAAGGTGAAAATTACATTTGCTAAACTAATTGGCAGAAGACTGACTGAGATAAACTTTTACAGTTACTGTTTAATTAAAATTTATGTTTAAATCATTTAAATTTCAGATGCATTCTGCTTTCTAACAATACTTTACTAGCTCCGATTATACGATTTGTCCATTACTAAATACTATGAATGAGTTTAGTTTTGTATAGCCTTATTTTCTTGTCTTTACACTGTTAGCAAATGTTGGTTATTAAAAAAAAAGAAATCAGGTAATAATGTAACAGCTGTGTCATTGACATGAATTTATAAAAAAGTAACCATAATACAATAATTTTTTTATTTTACATTTTTTAGAATTTTGTTTCACACTTCAAGAATCAGTGTTAAAATCTTCATAAGTTAGCATTGTTAATGTATAAATTACATTGAAAATATGGAAATAAACCAGTCATATTTGTTTAAATGTAAAATTCATTCATATTTTTAAAATGTAAAATTTCATTTTATGTAGATTTCAATGCTGTTTAGAAAGACGAAATCAGTTTTGAAAATAATTATAAGATACTCTTTTTACACTGTGTTATCTTATACATATGCATATACAGTCAACCTTTCTTATAACACCCTTGGTTAGAACGCTAACTCTATTATAGCGCTATTTTCATAATGTCCCCAAAATTCTATATTAAGTGTATGTGCATTTTAGGCTCGGTTACAACGCTTTGTGAACTCGGATAAAACGCTGTCATGCTGTTGTTACAGTTCAGCCACTTAGTAAACAGCCTGCGCGAGAATTTCTTGTGCATGTAGTAGAATTCCCCTCCAGCTCCCTCCAACAGTTCAGTGACGCAGAGTCAGCCAGTTTGAGTCTAGAAACTGTTACTACTCAGTGATAGTGAAGGAAAAGAGAGGAGCTATGGTGACAGAGTGGGTACATGACCTCTCACTTGCACATTTTTTCTCTTTATCCCACTGGTGCTTTTAGCAGTTCTCTAAGCTGCTGACCACCTTTTTTATGTCTTGGAAGGTAAATTAGGAATGTATATGATTCTTTCCTTTTTAGTTAGTATCATGCAAAAGGAAATAATATTTACAGTATATGCAGCAGAATTTACAGTATACGCTTCTATTTACAGTATATGCAAAATTCAGTAAATAAATAACCAGTGCAAAAATCAAACACTGGACATTTTTATATTAATTATTGAGTATAAGATGTATCTGAATTTTGGAGACAATTTTTCAAAGGAAATAGTGCGTCTTATAGTGCACAAAAATACAGTATTTCCTGTATTACTAATTAAAGTTAACGATGTAGATTACTCTGCTATTTGTTAAGACAAAATTATAGTTAATACCTCATTTAAAAGGCCTTGTATGTGGTAATGTGGGCAGCTTTTCTACATTTTTCATGTATTTTTTTTTTGCTTTTAAAGATATAAATCATCTGTTCTCACTTACGAGACCTTTAAAATAAAATATAATCGTATTGTAACAAATATAGGAGCAATGTGTATCATTAATTAACATTAGTAGTACAGGGAATGTATATTCAATTTGGCTGACAGGATCCAAAAACTCTTAATATGTTCTGTTTTTAGGAATATAAATCAACTTCTACAGGAAAGTTCTGATTCAGTTGTCTTTCTCTTATGGTTTTTTTAGTCATCAGATCTTCAAATTAAAAAAAATTCTCAATAGTTTGCATCATAAAACTTTGTTCTTATGATTTGATGAGAGTCAAATTCTTCGCCTTTAACTTGATGTCTATATATCTGAAAATTCTTTTTTCAACAAAACATTACGATATATCACCTAATTTATATATTATTTTATTAGTTGAGTAAAGTAATTGTTCATATCTTGTGTTCAGTGCTAACATTACGTTTGGCCTGCAATTAATATAGAAATGGTCTGATGTAAATCCAGTATTGTAATTGATTACACACAAGTTCCATAAAACAGAATTTTGATTTGGGTAAATGGAAATCAGCTCCCGTTAAATTTTATCTGAAGTGAAATCAAATTGTTAATTAATCGAATCAGATGGTACATACTGTCAGTGCAATTATAATATTCATAACCCCTAATTGGACGTACATACCAATGTGATCTGATTTTGAATCACATGCTACAGTCATAAATGGCAAATTGTTCACGGGTTGTAAAACGTTTTAATTATCAAAAATATTTTAACGTTTGAGGTTATAACATCTATAAAATTCTGTAGACATTTTTTTTGTTAAACCTATTATTATTTTGTGGATAATAATCACAAAATTATTTTGTTGTTGTTTTGTTTTAAGGTAATAAACAAACAAGGAGATTCATGTTTTACATCCACCGATGAAAAAGTGTTTTCTAGCTACCTTCAGTTTTGCGGTATTGGTCTTCGCAATGCACAGCTGTATGAGAAAAGTCAATTAGAAGTAAAGAGGAACCAGGTGAATATGCCTTAGTGCAAAAAATATTACACTGTGGTAATGATTGCATTAAATTTAGTAATGTTATTATTGCACATAACTTATTTGTTTATTTGTACCAGAAAAAATTATTACAATGATTATACATTACAAAAAAAAACATAGTAATCTATAGAGGGATAACAATCCCTATGTGTAATATAGTTACTTTATAAACTAAACAATTAAACTAAAATAGAACATAATCAACATTAATCTGACAACATTATAATAACAATTCTAACTGTTTTCTTCAATCCATTTTTTCTTTTTCTTTTTAACCAAGTTTTAAGTTTTTAAAGTCTTTAAATCATTAGGCAACTTATTAAAAGTTATTATTGCCTTAATGTAGCTATCCTTAATACTTATTGATTTATTCCTTTTTGGCAGAAGAACACTTTTGTTACTAGTAATACTTGAAGAATTTCTAATTTATTAGAAAGTACATTGTAATGAAATCTGACCGATTCAAGAGTAAATAGTTGATCAATATTGAGTGTTTTACAATTAGTAAAATATGTATTTTTATGTATTATCTTTAATATAACTTAGTTATTTAACAATAAATCCTGACATTATTCATCATTAAATGCTTATAGATATTGCAGAGTTATAAGACAATGATGTAACTAACTTATAAGTAATATACTACCGTATATGTGGTAGGCTTGTAATAATCTGGCATAATTTTGGTGGGCTTGGTTGAAAAAAGCTTGGTTAAACAAAGGTACATTAAAATAGTGTAGTACTTTATTTGATCATCTTATCAATAAAACATTTTAAATTGGTTAAGTGCTATGAATTTTTTAAAAAATGCAGTACTATGTATTGCAATCTAATTTGGCTGTAACATACCTATTTTTAGTAAGAATATTATGTCCCCAACTGTAAAGAAAACTGATGGCCAGTATTTTTTTTTCACTTTGCATTGTATTAGGACTTTTGTTTATTGTCTCTTAATTTTGAGATGCAGTTACATAATTCATGACTGCGGTAGATAATAACTTTTTTTGGGATTGGAAGTGAAAAATAAAGCAATTGTTAGTTATTCTTATATGTTTTATTATTACAGTAATAAAAAGTATGACACAACTTTACAACAAAGTGATCAGTTGTGAAAATATTGCGTTTCTCTACCATACCGACATGTACTGAGGTTTACATTTGGACAATACTTATTGTTGTTCCAAACCAGAACTGTGCACACTGAACCAGAACTGTTCTCTGCACCACAGACCACTAGTTCTTCCATCAAAGAACTGTGGGAAAGTAGCAAAGTCACACATGATATATGTATGTGAATTGTGGCTGTATACAGTGCTAGCCGCCTCTGTGGTCTAGTGGATAGCGTGCTAGGCTTTCACCCTGAGGACCCGGGTTTGATTCCCGGCGAGGGCTTGGCATTTTCATACGCTATAAATCATCCCACCGTCTGCATTAGCCCAAGTGTGCACAATAGTCGGACGTTAAACACCAAAAAAAAAAAAAAAAAAAAAAAAAAAAAAAAATGTGTATACAGTGCTTCATGTATATAGCTGGCTATGCAGGCTGTATATATTAGTTTCATTTTTTAATTAATGGGGCTTGATTAAGGGGTTAGATTAGTGGGGCTTTTAAAAATTACGGGGTTTGATTTCACCAACGTTTTGTATGTTCATTATTATACTATATTTTTGTAAATTAAATTTTTGGGTAGAACATATGGGAATCTGAAACTAGTAAGGCTGCTAGTAGTTCAAAGGCTTCATAGTATATCCGTAATTAATAAACAGAGTAATCTATGGCAGTGCTCGTAACTTTTTCCGTTACCAGTTTAACCAGTAAGCATAATATTTAGAAAAATGTTACTGGACCTACTTTAACTTTATTAGATTTTTTATGCTCTTTCTTCAGTAGTGATCAAAATTGTGATAGCTCTTGCCCTTCAGCAGGTATTACAGGAAACAACCAGCAACTTTATTATCAATGTTAAATCAAAGCCTGCTACCTTGAAACAGAAGTGAATAGGAAAAAATCGTATACACATGTCTTGGGCTGTGTACAAAATACCTTCATAGCAAATTTCAAAACAGTCTGTAAATGCGTTTGGTGCCAAAACTGCTTATACATGTCATTGCAAATCATAGGTTGTCAACTAACTTTAAACGAAAGTAAATGGGACAAATTTTCCTTATATTCGTAATTTCAAAACAATAGGTTTTGGCTAGAACTGCATAACAAACAAACAAACGCAAAAAAATGCTGAACAGTCAAGTTAATGAGAAATATTTACGTGATCAGGAGTTTCACAATGCCAAAGTGATGATGTTAGTGTGGAAGATGAGATGATCGAATAAATAAATTTATTAAATTTAAACACAATTAAAATTTCATAATAGAAAAAAGCCTCAAAGTTAAACATAAGATTATTTTTTTCCAAAATTTAAAAAAAAAAGATTTTTACAGGCCATGTGAACTTGTTTAAAAATCCTACAATGTGCAACAGTTAACACATCTTATTGATTCACAAGGTCAACATAATATAGCTTTAAACTACTCATTGAACTTGTTCTATATGAACAGAAGTTTTTTGTAAGCTTCAGTATTCATTAGCCAAAGGAAGCATGTGGTGTGAGCAAAACCAGTCATTTTCTTGCCCACATTCTGATTCCAATTGAACTCTCTTGTAAATTTTCTAAGGATGCTGTGGAATATTTGTTTTGTAATGTTACATCAATATATTTATCATCTGTGAACTGTAAAAACATGAGTCATCCATAAATTTTGCTTCAATTAATTACTCAAGTTCAAATTGTACACTGACTATTATCATCAGTAATTAATTACGAAGAAATCAAACGTACTAAAATTAATAATTGAGTGGCAGAGTTTTTGTGTAATAACCATTCAAAAGATATGAATACATCAATAAAAAAAAGTAAATAATCAGTTTTGATTGTGATTTTCAAATAATTAATATTCTTCCAAAAAGTTGTATTTTATTAGTGGTGACTAATATCTGATAAATTTACATCATTCTGCCATTAACAATTCAGTTGGTAAATTCTGCTTTGTACAATCAATTGCTGCAGAAAAAAATTGAAAATATTGGTTTATGTTTCAGGTTTTGCTGGATTTAGCAAGAATGATTTTCGAGGAGCAAAGCACAATAGAGCACATGGTATTTAGAATCCTAACGCACACCCAGTCGCTCATTCAGTGCCATAGGGTGCAGGTACTTATAATAAAGTTTTTAAAATTTTTACTATATTTCAATGAAATTTACTTGGTTGCAAGTAAGGTTAGGTTGTCTGTTGTTACAGGCTATATAGAATTTTGAACTAATTATTTTCAGCTGTAGGATAGTAAAATTTTTTTATGGTAGATAGTAGAGATGTCCAATATAAAATAGTACATGCAGTGAAAGTTTTCAAGAACGGACACTGCTTGGATCAGATAAAATGTCTGTTATTATTAAGAAGTGGCCACTGTATTTAGTAGGAATACAGAAAGGGTCTGCTGTATTTAAACTAGCTGTTTACTTACGGCAGACTGTTAAGTGGGCATCTTGAGATAAGATTGCAAATATTTTAAGACAATACAGATTTAGAAAATAGAAAGGTTTCTTTTTCATAACACTAATTTTAGATTAAAAACAATTTTTAAGATAAATTGAGTTTTAATTTAATAAACTCTCGTACTTATATTAATGAGTAAACAATGTTCAAATTACAATAGAACCTCTCATAACTGAATGTGACCAACTGATCTACGCCATACCAGCCTCAACACTTCCAGGAAAGTAGTTAACATATTAAAATAAAATATGAATTTAAAATATTTTACACCGTTGTGCAGGTACTGTTATTACACAAAGCTTCAAAAGGGAGCAGTTTTTCAAGAGTTTTCGACTTTGAAGCCACCGATTTGGAGATCGATGATGTCGAAGAGCGAACAAGGTGACAACATAAAATGTAATCCATTCAACCCAGTGTTTTTTATTTATTTTTAGTTTTATGTATTTTTTTAAAACTGAAACATTACCGATTTTTTCTTACTAAGTTTATTTATAAAAACTTAAACTAAAAATAAAATAGTTTTATAAAATAAACTAAAAAGTTATTTATAAAAAATAAAGTTAGTAGGCTTTAAGAACGTCTACTAACTTCTTTACATATTTCTGAAGAAATACTACCTAAAATGTACACTAAATACCAGATATAATTGTTTTAATTAAACATTAGTATTTACTTTCTATGGTTTAATATTTTACATTATGTAGGATATAGGATAAATAATATTATTTGCCATTTAAAACTTAACTTTTAACAAAATTCATAAAACAATTTCTGTTTTATTAAAAATTATATGAAAAAACTTTTATCTAAATATATGTAATGTATTTATAACATAATGCTTTTTATTTTGAATATAATAAAAAATACAATGGTGAATGGTGAGGTATTTAAAAATTTCATGTTTTTTGTAAAGCTTATTGTAGATTATAATTATTTTGGGTTGATGGTTTGTCTTTTACTATCTGTTAAATATTCTTTCCTCTTTTCTCCAGGCAGTGTTATAATAAGTTGTTTCTTAAAAACAATTGCAGTACTCCCTGATATCCAGCCTATTTTATTAACAAAGACATGAGAAATTTTCAAGGAATAATTTTAGGCTGAAAATAGTGGAATATGTTTTTAGGGCAGTAAGTAGAAGCGAAAAAAGCATGTGTGAAAAGGAACATTTCAAATGGGAATAAAGAGGAATGTGTCATTATATTTACACGATAAACCAGTCATTTTCTCCCATAGTTTGAAAAAACATTTGGAGAAAACATTGTAAATTTCTCACTGAAAAGTCACTTGTTTTTATGATAGCCATATTATATGCCTATGAATTCAGTCTGCTTATTATTGTACAGAGTGGAGTAATTTCCTGGGATCTGTTTCTGAAATAATACCAGTTTAAAATTTACTTATAAGCTACTACAAATCTAATGTTCTTTAGAGTTAATTTTTTGTTTCTGAAAGATTTTACAAATTTTTTAACTTGCAAAGGTATTTTCACTAGTTTGTGACTGATTTAAGAGTTGACTTTCATAAAGAAACGTAAACTTAATAATATAACAGTATGCTTCCCTTTCCAATACATTGGCTTTGAAAGTAAATATTAATTACTGTTTTGGTCAAATTATAATGGACAGGAAAATAATAAATACATTTTGTAATCATAAATTCATTATTTAATTATTTTTTCACAAAAAGAAGTATAGTGTAATTGACAAAAATAGAATTGAAATTACGTTATGTTAATTGTAAAATAAGGTTTATCAGCTAAATGTAGGTATCCCTTATAACACAAAATTAGGCATAAGTTTGAATTTTAAGAAAATTTTTACTCTATGTAAAATATACTTTAAATTAGGCTTTATAGTAAAAAAAAACTTGAGGCAGCCACTTACCAGCATTCACCATGTTGTTAAAAAAATACATTTCCAAAATATTTAATTATTTTTAGTAAAGTTGTGTCAACTAGCTTATAATAAAATTGTACTTCTAATACTAATTTAGCAACTAGCTTATTAACCTAAAATATTTTTAGAAACTGGCTCCTGAAATTGATTTCCTTTGTTTTAGCTGAAGTTTCTTGTTTTTATTAACATTTATGTACAGTACTGAAAAACTTAGTTCAGTTAAGCTTATGACATGTACACTACGGTTATTATTTCTGGGTATTTAAATTGTAGCCTCCAGTACCCCTTACCTGTCACCAGGTTAAGTTGAATAGGACTGGTTTTATTTATTCATGTAGGTTCCTACATTAAAATAATGTTCACTCATTAAAAATTACTCCATAAGTTGTGATTATTTTTCCAATATTTTATTAAAAATAATAGTTTCTTATTTCAATATTTAATAAAAAATGTTTTAAGATTGTGCTACTCTTTATCCAATTATATTTTTGTCCTTGAAAAAAGTATCTATTGCAACAAATTTATTGATAAAATAACAGGTTATAATTTTGTTTAAAAAAAATCATGAATTTAATAAAATGAACTAAATATGTTAAAAAAAACAGCAAACATTTTTTTCAAGGATGGAAATAATAATGTATTAAAGTGAAATTTTTTAAATGTTAAGGTTTTTTCTTATACTGTGTGGTTTGTAGTCTTGTAACTTTAAGTTCCTATTTATCTCAGTAAAATTACATTTTTAAATCTGTATTTTTATTTTGTTATAGTTAAACTGCAAATAAAGTAATATTTGTTAACAGATTGATAGCATTAAATAAACTTATAGTTATAATGTATTTGTGTTACAGCCCATTTGAGAGTAGGTTTCCAGTGAATGTTGGGATAACTGGTTATGTAGCCACTACAGGTGAGGTATGTAGTATGGACATTAAACCTTTCAAATAATTTAAAAGCACTTTATCTTTCATTTGTTATTATGCTAAGCATTCTAATCAGCTTTGTACCAAAAATAATCTCGTCTGCATTAGCCCAAGTGTGCACAATAGTCGGACGTTAAAAAAAAAAAAAAAAAAAAAAAAGTACCAAAAATAAGGACCTGCATTATTAAAACTACATATATGGGAGTACCTGTATGTTCATCAGAATATCAGAGAACTCTCATGCCTCATACTTTTCCATTTTAAGGTTTTGCGATAAAATAAAACCAATAAAAACTTTGTAAACAAAATTCCAGGAGCAGTATAAAGTATCCCTGTTAGAGTGCAGTACAATGCAGGAAATTATGTGTGTATGGAAACAGCTGATTGTTAAACAAAAACATTGTTGAAAGTAATATTTAAATTACTTGCTGTATTCAACACTTAAATAATTATTGAGTGAAGTAGTTTTGAAAGTAGAATTGGTAAGATAATCTAAACCATTTCTAATGTGTAAAAATTATTAAGTAAAAAACTCTGCTTTTTGTAAACAGTAAATACTGTAGCCTAATTTAGGTATGTAATGAACGTTTCATTTGTAAGTAACTGTATTGCATTAAGATACAGTGTTACAATTCAGTCATCAGTTTTATAGGTTATAGTTTTAAATACAAAAGTAGAACAAAGTAAGGCCAATTGTATTAAATAACCTAAATATAATGAATGATTTTTCCTTATTAATAGCTCATACAAGTATTAAATATAATGTCTGTTTTAATGAAAGTATATTGACAAGAAATAGTAGTTTGTTTCTTTTTCACATTAACTACGATTGGTTGCATGAGCTTTTTTAAGTAAAAGCTGTTACATATGCTGCATTACCTGACTGGCACACCATATTCTCTTGTAGACCCATGTCTTTTAGCATGAAATCCAGTGAAAACTTATCTTGGTGTTATGACACTTAGTTTGCGGTTTCTACTGATTGAAATTGAAGGTTCAGGTTTTATGTTATGTCTTTAGCTAACCTGTATGATTAATGTCTGTAATATTGCCTTCATTTTTTTTAATTTAAATTTTTAACTATCTAGCTTTCGAACACAATTTGAATCGTACATTTTGTTCTGGTATTGATAGGCTGGTATTAAATTTGAGAAAAATTTAATCAAGATCATTGGAGCTGATTATAAGAGAATTTTTTATTTTAAACACATTTTTGACCAAAAAGGGTTTTAAAAAACCTTTTTTAAAAATGGACCAAAAATATGGATAAACTAAATATATGTGCAAAATTTTATCGAAATTGGTCAATTGGTTTAACCTCCAATATTGTGCCAAGACATACCACGTCTGGTTATACTACAGGTCCATCATGTCCGCCCTTCTTAACATGCAGGTTTATATAACTCACATGCCAATGTATAATTTTTTACAAAGTGATAATACAGCAAAGGTTCTTTGCAAAATATTGTTTCCAAAACAATTTTACCAGTGATAACAAAGGATGCCTCTATCTCCCCTCTTCTCCAGGATGTAGAATAAAAAAAACTAGGACATCCAAGTAAAAAACTAGTTTTATGGACCCATATTATGTGAAAACTGATATATCCATCAAAATATATATTTTTTAACAATCACCAAACTTTCTCTATACTTCATATAATGGATAAGTGATAATTAATTGTAAAATTATTTGTTTACAGACTGTTAACATACCAAATGCATACGAAGATGATAGGTTTGATCCTACAGTTGATGACGGTGCGGGTTTTACGCACAAAAGCATTCTTTGTATGCCAATCAAGAATTCTTCAGGACAAATTATTGGAGTAATTCAGGTTAGAATATTTTATGTTTATTCTGCCTTGAAATACTGTTTGTTTATTAATTTTTAGTGAAAATTAGGATGACCTTTTACTATAACAAGTAGACAGGATAATATTCATTAAAATACATATTTAGGTTAATCAATGACTTTTAGATTAAAAAAAGTCATAAGTTTACATATTATGACAATAGAGGTAGAAATTTAGTATGACTACTTAAAATATTTTCACAGTTATTTCCTTAATAGCTTGGACAAGTTCATTAGTAATTTCTTCAGGACTGCCTTTTAAAGTATTTAAATACTTATTTTTGTCTTAAATTAAAAAAAAGTTACTTCATTATCGAAGTCTGACTCTTGCACGATGTCAGAAAATATATTATTTCAAAATTCCAGCAAAATTATGTAATTAATGAAAATATCTACTTGTTTTATAAATTTCTTCTAAATATTTTATGATAATACACTGTGTTGTTTATAACAGTTGTTTCCTATGGAAATATTTGTCCTTATAATTGTTGTTAAATTTCAGCTCGTAAACAAATTTGATAACTTGGCATTTTCCAAAAACGATGAAAATTTTGTGGAAGCATTCGCCATATTTTGTGGTATGGGTATCCATAACACACACATGTAAGTTAATATTTTAATTTTTTTGTAAATAGTTTTAAAAACTTGAGTAATTTTGATGGCTTTATATTGTTTATTTTTTATTTCAACAACAGATTGACATGTTTTAAAGAGTTGTGCCAACTAGATAATGAAAGAAAAATTATAAAGAGAATATCATATGACAATATTGACATGGCTTGAAATGCTTGTTACAGTGTCCTGTTATAGCAATCGAAAACATCAAGTCACTTGACTGAATTTTTTTTTGTTTTTTGCTTAATAACTGTAGATTAGCAAGTTAAAAAAGTCAAAGTGTCAAAAAGTGACAAATTTACTTTATTTCCATGAAATAAAGCACTTTTTTACATTTTCTTGTTTTCTGACGTTTTGAACATTTTAGAAAATAAAAATGAATTGGAAACTACTCTAAATATTTTCATGTTTACCGTGTCAGTTTATCAGAACTAGCATAACCTAATTAAACTGATATGGTGCATGTAAAAATAAAGTAAGATTTTACCTTTTCTTGTTTTTTTAAATCTTGAAAATCTGCTGTTGGAAAAAAAACAATATATTTCAATACAGTAAAAGTTGCTTGTGACTATTAAGCAGTGAACAATTACTTTTTTTGTTTTGTTTTGTTCTTATACTAGAAGTTTTAGGTTAAGAAAGGCAGAGACATAGATTTGAATCAAATTGTCTACAGGTTCTATTGGTTTACAGGTTCAAATTGTCATGAGCAGCTGAAATATTATGATAGGATTTAGCAGTTTTTATTATAATAGCATTCAAAGTCAGTAGCTATATAAGTACACTATTTTGGTAAAAAAACAACATGAATCAGCTGATATTTTCAAATTTGCTGACCAATAAATTGCCGTTTGCTTTTTTGTTGAACAAATAATTTTGAACTGCTGTAAATAAAGAATAATATTTATGTTACATACTTAATAACAACATCTGCAAAAATTTTTATACAAACATATTCATGCTTATAGTATGAATGTAGGCCTATTATTTAAGAAAATATTTAAACAATTTGTTTTTAATTTTTCCTTTTCTTTATAGGTATGAGAAAGCTGTGGTTGCAATGGCGAAACAAAGTGTAACACTGGAAGTTCTTAGTTATCATGCCTCTGCTAGTCTTGAAGATGCACAAAGACTGAGGGTAAATATCCTAAATTTATTTAACCCAACCTAGCCGAAATGCCAAAAGGTTAAATATGCAGTATAGGTTGTTTTTGATTTTTCAGTAATTATTTTTGCTAAAACACTTCATTACATGTCCAAAATCAATAATCCCAAATATAAAAAAAGCACGAAAAGCATGGGAAGTACGATTAAAATTTGAAATAAAAGTGACCATCATAATCTCAAAATTCCTACCCTGTGGAAGTAGATAACGGTTTTTTCTTCACTAAAACGATAAAAACTTTTTTATTTAAAAGAAATACTCAGTGATTTAATTCATATGATTGTTGGCTGGTGAAGCTAATATAAAAAGAGGTAAATGACAAAGTTCACAAATAACGGAGGTCATTTTAACAATGTTTTCAATTACAAGAACGAACAAAGTAATAAACCTTTACATTTAAGAACGGCTGTTAGAATGTCTAATGTGCATAAACAGTAAGTGCATGTAGTTAATAATAAAGCATATGACCAATAAATCCATGCATGAAATTTAATATGTTCAATGCAAATGTAAACAGCAATGACGTCACAATAGAGTTCCGTAAAAAATGGCCTAAAGTCCTAAGTAATCTTTAAAAAAATTATTTTCCATGGGTAGGAATATGTGTTAATTAAATAATAAGGTATAAAATTAAATTGAAAATATTAAAAAATTACTATTTGAAAAAAACAACCTACCCTGCATAAATACCTTCAAAGGTATTATTAGTAGGCCTAAGCTTTACTAAGCATAATGAAATTACATTTTACTTTTTTGTTGGTGTTTCATAAAATATATAATTTTCAACAGATTTATGCATTATTTGTTATAAAGTAAAAAAATAGTTAAAATAATCTGGTGTAATGCCTGAAATATAACGAAAAACTGCTGAGCAAATAAGGTGAGATTTTGTTTCAGGAAATATATTGTTGTGTAGGTTCTAAAGAACATAAATTCAGATTATTTGAAGATGTACTCAGATGGCAGCAAATATGTTAGTACTTTTCTATTAACCTGTTAAACAGTACAGGTATTAATTTACGATCACAACCTCAATTTTGACTCACAGTTCCATTATTTAGTGTATACTCTACGGCTCTATATACAGGTACAAAATACTGTGTCTGTCTACACCGTCTAAAATCTAGTCAGTCTAATATATACTTCAGCGTGTGTGTCTTCACACTTCTCTTTATAAATTAAGATTATTTACAAATTGTTATTTTATGGTTGGTTTCAATTTTCAGAGCCTTAGAATTCCAGCAGCACAAAACTTTCGCCTTCATGACTTCAAGTTTGACGATATCCATATGGATGATGATGACACTCTAAAAGTACGTGAACATGATTTTCAAAGTGAATTGTAATTTTTATTTTTACTTTATTAGTTTCTTATTAATAATTTATAATTTTATTTCTTTGGTCACATGAGCATTATAGCCATATAACACTATAGCCATAAAAATACAGATTTCATTGAGGCCTATATTAGTAATGTCAAAAGCAAATTTATCCATGTATGGATAAATAAATTATAGTACAAATTACTTCTAGTGTGTTGTATTGCTATTGTATTATATTTTGTGCATACTGTACTGATTTGTTTGAGAAGACCTAACCTATCTATAACTTTCTGAACTGAATTTTTAAAATATATTTTATTTCCTTTAAAAGTTTTGCAACTGATATTTTTTATGGGCGAGGTTTCATTTTGAAGTGTTTATGTTTAACGGTTTAAAAAAAATATAAAATGTCTACTTTTAAATGATTATATTTAGTGATAAACGTATGTTTTTTTGATTGCAACATTTAAATAGTCAGCTAATTACAGGCTTTTTAATGAGCACTAGATTACTGTCAGTGTTTTTAATAAACAGCTTTTTATTATCAATAAATTACTGAATTTTAAATATTTTTTTTTCTGAAGGCATGTTCTGTGAAGTTATGTTTATTGTTATTAACATTAATTTATAATCACAAGCAAAGGTTAATTTACATTATTTTAAGTTTATTTTGAGGTCATATTCATTTATAACTTAACGTCTCTTATGTAAATTTAATGGAAAATTTAAACACTGTTATTTAAAAATTAATGCATATGTTTATTTTAAGGCTATTTTTTAATTTTTTTCCACTGAAATTAAATTTCATTAGCAAAGTGTTGAAAGCAAAAAAAAAAAAAAAAATAAAATATTGTAACAAGAATATGTGTTCTGATGTTACAGGCATGTTTGCGAATGTTTTTGGATTTAGATTTCGTTGAAAGGTTCCATATAGATTACGATGTATTATGTCGTTGGCTTCTCAGTGTAAAGAAGAATTATCGCAATGTAATTTACCATAACTGGCGGCATGCTTTCAACGTAGCACAAATGATGTTTTCTATAATCACTGTAAGTAGCTAATTCATGATTATTAATTAAATCATACTTCTATATTTAAATAGGAAGTGATATTTATAAAATAGTGATGCAGTGAATATGTTCATTGAGTGTTATTACTATTAATTAACTTTGTGTGATTAGGGTTATTTTTTTTAATGATTTTTCAAAAGTATCAACTTATTTTTTTGGCATCTGCAGTTAGACACAAACAGCGTTGCACTGTCCCGTGCAATCAGAATTGAGAGAATGAATATTATATGAGAAAGAATATAGGAATGATTACTCTTTCCCTCACTGTCCGTGGACAGACATAGGAGGGACATGCCCTGACTTTAGGAGGCAGGGCATTGGCTTTAACAGTGGAGGCTGTTCCAGTGAGTATGGAATAGACCCTATGTTCATTAAAAAATAGATCCTAAAAAATGGGGTTTGAACACACTTGTAGACTAAAATTTTGGTATTTTTAAAAAATAATGTTTTTTATTTATTCAGGGTGTGACTTTATGTAACAATGTTACGTGTACCATATTATAGTTGAAATAATAACAAAAAATAAAATATTCTCATTGGGTTTTATAATAAATTGTTTCATTATTATAATTATTATAAAAAATAATAATCTGATTCAGATTACCATTAGTATTATGAATAATTATTTAAACATTGTAAAGTGCATTGAGAAAGCTTTATTATTTTAAAAACAACAATCCTAACCCCATTACTGTTACTATTACTTAAAAGTAACTATTTGAAACATGTCCAGTAACATTAATATTTAAAAACAACATGGCAGTTGTTTTCGTTGTTTTGTCTCGTATTAGTTTAAATTAATTTTAAGTTGGGTTGAAATAAAACAATATTTAAATAAAAATCTTTACAGGGAGGGGTAGATTTCTTTGTCTTGAAAATGCAATGTAAACATCCTCCGAGTGCAGTGTGGTTTGTGATATGCTAGTACCACATGTGCTAAGATATATTTTTGTGGTAAATATCATATAAAACTTACCCTGTATTTTTGGGAATTCTTGTAGATTATTTTTGTGGCCTGAGAACAGAGATTTTTATACAAATTAAGGTATTTTTGTATGCAAAAACTAAACTAGCAAATATTTTTTAACCACTGAATTACAAATTCTTTACTAATCTGTTATAATAAATCTATAATAATAATATAAAAATCTATAATGTACAGTTTTTAGATCATATAAAAGCAATTACTGTTCTACATAAAACAGCATTAAACTGTTGTAAGTTTTCATTTTTTCAATTATTTATAACATTGTAAAAAAATTTTTTTTTGATAGTTAGGTTAACCATACATGATATTTTTCCTTTTTTCTAATCAAAACTCTTGCCGCTCAAAGAAGTGAAATCACTGTATGCAAGATGTGAGTTGTACAGTAGGTAACTGAAGTTGTGAATTGCTGTTTTCATTAATTTTGGCATCTGAAAGCAACACATGATTATAGACAGCCGATCCAAGTTTGACTTGAGATATCCAGAACATTTTCGTGCTCTTTGAACAATTGGACTCACTTCCTCAGTTTACTATCATCTATCACTTTCCGTATATTTTCTGAAGTGTTTCTTGTAAAAAAAGTATCACTGACCATTTCTGGTAAATAATCTAAATATTATAAAATTGTATTACACAGCCCACAGTGTGTTAACAGCTGGTAGCGTTCATCAACATCCCTTGAACATATGTATCTTGAGTACAGTGCTGCAGTTAAGTTTTTTTCCAAATATGAGTGATTTGAAACACAATCCTTGTACGCTCATATTTATCAATGTTTTTATTATATGCAGGCGACTCAGTGGTGGAAAATATTTGGAGACATCGAATGTATGGCTTTGATCATAGCATGTCTCTGCCATGATTTGGACCATAGAGGAACCAACAACTCTTTCCAGATCAAGTAAGCATCGGGATCCTGATTATTTTCTGTTGGTTATCTAGGCTTATCCAGAGAACTCAATTATTTACTAATAAATTAATAAAATAATAAATTAACAAGATATTTTTATCTCAAGTATGGTTAAAAAAATATGTTGATTCAACTGTTGTATTTTTGTATTTAATCAGCTGTGCAATTTAAAATAACAGATTCTGTCTGGGTCTCTAATCAACATTTTTAATAATTAATTTAAAATCAAGAATTACTAGAAATGTTGTTAAATATGTTGTTTCTACATTTTATCTTTTTGCTGTTCTATTGAGTAAATATTGCAATATTTTAAAAAATGGGATTTATTATGTCATTTAACCATCTTCATGTATCATGGAAAACAAATTTTTTTTGGCAATTGTTTGTGTGTGATTAGTATTTATTATTCATCTTAAAACAGTTGTGTTACTTTGATTTGATTGAAACATTTGAACTAGGGACATTTTCCACTTTCCCTTTAAAAGCAATCTTTTTGAATTAATAGCTTAACGTAATCCTGAAAGGAAGAGAACTTTATTAAAATTTAAAAAATTTTCATTAAAAAGCTTTAAATGATGTTGATCAAAATTTGAAATATTGGTTCAAAATTTTTGTTTCAAAAACTATTGGCAAAGTGGGAAAATATAGTGGGGAAAATTTAAGAGACCAGGTTTTTCAAAACCTGCTTGATAGATTTTCCTTGAATGTAAATCATATCTGAAGAAATATAAATGAAATCTATGGACAGAATATAAAGTAAGAAATGTTTATAACAAAATTGTAAAAAACCAAAATAATCTGAAATTCAATTTTTAACTGATATATTTTGGAATAAAATATGTTCCCTTTGCTTATTGCTTCAAGCAAGTTAGTGCCATTTATTTAAGCAATTCCTGATTTTATTTATAATTAATTTACAGTGTATACACTTATTTTGAGTTAGGAAAGTATTAGCCTAATAATATTTTGTTTAATTGACAAAAATATTAAAGATTTAATTTCATATGAATAATAATACCAAACTATATGAATATTAGCTGTTTCACTATTTGTTGTTGGGTTAGGTTTATAATCTACTAGTAAGTACATTTAGCGATGAATTGATTTCAGAGCCTCCTCACCTTTAGCACAGCTGTACTCCACTTCAACAATGGAGCACCACCATTTTGATCAATGCATTATGATTCTAAATAGCCAGGTAAATTGAAATAATAGATATTTTTCTTGGTACACAAGAGTTTTCAACAGAGATAATGGGTTTTGTTTGCTTTTTTTTAGGGAAATCAAATTTTGGCAAATTTGTCTCCTGATGAGTATTCTCGAGTGATAAAAGTCCTTGAAGATGCTATTTTGTCGACAGATCTGGCTGTGTACTTTCGGTAAAATAATTTTCTATTTAATGTTTCAAACACATAAAATGCACAAAGCTAAAGTATGTGTTATTTGTATATTAATAATAAGTTAACTTTTTGATTTATATGAGTAGTATTAAACCCTATATTCATTTCAAGAACTTAGGGTTTGTTCTTAAACATTGATTTTGGTTTTTTTAAATTTAAATATTGAACAAAAATATTAGACAGTTAGTGTCATAATAACTTGAATTGCATAATAATATTACGTTTAATAGATCTTTAAACAATATAATTTTTAATACTAATTTTCTCTGTTGATGAAATTGGAGGGCTACTGTCAATAGTACAAAATTTGTGCAGCAACACTCTGGCTTCCATTGTGTGTGTTATAAATGTCATTGTTTTTTTCTGTTTTATAAAAATAGCCTGTATATAATAAATCTGATTTTGTGATAGAAAAAGAGGAGCATTCCTTGCATTGGTTGCATCTGAGTCATACAATTGGAACCGGGATGACCACAGGGAATTGTTGCGAGGCATGACTATGACAGTGTGCGACTTAGCCGCCATCACTAAGCCTTGGGAAATTGAAAAAAGAGTTAGTATATAGGCTACACTTTTTTTTAATCTTGCTAGACTTAGGTATTAACTTCTTGGCACTTCAGCGTGAAAAGACTCTAATTTGATATTTGATTTTAAAAATAGCTTATTACTTTTAAGAGATTTTGTCGTATGTATATGAGGTGTTGGCTAAAAGTTCGGGAATTTTCCTATAAAAATAAAATTGCTTACTATAACTCCTAGTTTGCACCATCTCCTTCAAAATAGTTCCCTTGGGCATGGATCAGCGATCCCTAACGTTTTTCCATGATTTCATGCATCCTTGGAAATCTGCAAGTATAAGTGTTTGAATTACATCCTGCAATTCTGTCTGTATCTCCTCAGTTGTGTCACTGAGGTTTCAACTTTATTTTGGAAAACAGAAAAAAGTCACATGGGATGAGGTCAGGTGAATCACTACCCGTTTGTGAATCACAATGAGGTGAGGCAGGTGGGTGGGGAATCACTACCGTGTTTTTGGAAGCAAAAAACCATTTAGCGATGTGAGATGAACGAATCGCTAGTGTGAATGACTAGCAATGTGTGTGCAGGTACGTTGTTGTGATGGAGAATCCAGATCTTGATTTTCCACTGTTCTGAACGTTTGTGCCTTAATGCTGTTATGTAGCCTCTTCAAAACTTCATGGTAAAACTATCGCTTTAACTAGGGAGGACAAATTAGTTGTTGATAATGCCTTTGGTGACAAAAAGCGAATGTAACATACTTTTTGGCTGTGGTGAAAA
Source organism: Callitettix versicolor (assembly GCA_022606455.1). Taxonomy (NCBI): domain Eukaryota; kingdom Metazoa; phylum Arthropoda; class Insecta; order Hemiptera; family Cercopidae; genus Callitettix; species Callitettix versicolor. The sequence goes on from CM040184.1 coordinate 40,963,449, forward strand.
TGGCACCACTGCAATGACTGCCGCTTAGTAATAAACGTCTCATCACTGAGGTGTTGCACAGACCTGTACGACATTCATACGATCGCACAAAAATAATGGATTGTTTGTCTACGATCTGCAGCAATAACCTCTCGTACTTTCATGATGTTCTAGAGTGTTGTGCTTGTAGATGGTCGTCCTGAATGCTGATCATTGTAGGCAGATGTTCGTCCATCCTTGGGAAGTGTTTGTACTACAAAAAGTTTTTCTTTGACTTAAAGCATTGTCACTAAATGCTTCCACAATCATACATGGATTTCTGCAGCTGTGTGAAGCAAAATTTGATTAGGTTCCTTGCTTCTTAAAATCTGCCATTTACACAAGTTTAAAAAATTGCTGCAACACCAAAACACAGCGTTACAAAAACGCACAAAACTCAGTGGCCTCTCATTGTCACAGCTATTGGCACACTAATTCACTAATTGCCCATTCTACCAGCAGCAGTCATACTACAGTTGGTTTGCACACAGAATTAAAATTCCCTGAACTTTTAGATAGTATCTCGTATAACACATACAATTTTTGTACCAATGTTCTATTTTTGATTGTCAGTGGTTTATTTTTTATTACAATTTCAGTATTCAGTTACACACTTGCTTAGTAACTTTAATATAGTAATATACAAACTTAGGTTTTGCTTAAAGAAATGAAAAATGTTGTATTTCTCTATAACTCATATAAACACTATCCCATATTTATATTACTGTAATAAAAAATATACTCATACAGCTCACAGTTGTTAAAAAAAAAAATCATCGATACTTTTACTATATACTAGTATCAGAACAAAGTATCGATACTACGGGATAATTGAAAAGAATTTATTGATATTAGTAAGTATCAAATAGAAATGTGATTCAGACATCAAAGAAATTTAATAGATAATTTATATAGTAGGCCCTACTGTATCTGTTTGCTTTATATTAAAACCAAACCTTAAATTTAAAAAATACCAGATATAATAATATTATATACACTGAAAGCAATAAATAAAAATATATAAACACCAAAAACAGTAAATAACTTATCCAGATAATTGTTATATAATATAGACATAACCTAATTTGTTTACTATTAAACTTTGTAAAACTACACATGAATTTCTGTACTACACATGTACTTTCTGTATTTAGACTGGACGAAGTTAGTAATGTGTTGTCATGTATATTATTAAACTTTGGTCATTTCAGAATGGCCTAGTGGTACTTTTTGAGTAAGAGGTTCGAACCTGCTGAGGCCTGTTTGTTTGATAGTATTGTTTGAGCTTAACAAAATATTTTACCAATACCTTATTACTAGTACTGATAGTAGTAAAAGGATCGAATGAAAGTATCAAATACAAAAATATGAGGTATTAAAAGAAAAATATCAATGTGTTACTCGTATCAAGGTATCGGTTTCATCTCTAATTATTATAGAGTTATAGTCTCCACATGACTTATTAAGTGTTGGTTATTTTATTATTTATTTGAGCATGTTCATATGAAGTAATTAGTATGTACTAATTGTTTGCTATAATTTATTGCTTTTAACATATATTTCTAAATATATTGCAGGTGGCAGAGCTCGTCACAAGTGAGTTTTTTGAGCAAGGAGACATTGAAAGACAAAAGCTCAAAATAACTCCTATTGTAAGTAGCCTATTTATTTATAACTTGTGTATGCAATAACAGGCATTTAGCAAAATGCCTAACCTAAAAATAACTTCATTATATTTTTCTTAAATTTATATTAAATGAATGTATGAGGATAGTTAGCATTGTAAATCAATCAGTGCTATTAAGCTTAATGTATTGTAAATTTTAATAGAAGCTTTCAAAAAAAAGTATGTAATAATAAATGACTATCATTGTCTGAAAATATTTAGAACGGTATTGGTGGTATACTTAATAACATTATTCATGCATAAACGTAGTACATTTTGAATTGAATTAATAATTACATCAGAGTCTCAATTAACTGTCACCCTTTTAACTGTCCATTATCTGTCAGGTTATTTCTGTTTTCTAAAATTTTTAAATGATTTTCCATGGTAAATAATTTATAATAAATAATAAAAGTAACATTCTAGACAAAACTGTAACTGGACACGACTTATTTAGGGCAGCTGACACTAATTGCTACCCTAAGCAAAAATTGATAATCGAAAAGTGTTTGATTCCATCCTATCATCTAGTGGAATGAGATGACACTTCATATTATATCAATAAATTCGAAAGAGTATGAATTTTTCTGTTGTAAGATAAACATTGTCACATTATTTACGATATTACCATTCAGGGAATAAGTCAACATGTAACAGGCATGTTGCTCTCAACATATATGAAAAATTTAAGTATAGTTAATTTAATGTACGTGGTGTGGCTATTAAATAACAAGACTGACGCTGCGGCGGAACAAGTGCACATGCGCCAACTACCATTGACCAACAGGTGTTTAGTGTGAAGCTTTCTCTTCAGAATGCAGTTAGTGTTGTTATTTTGTTTTGCCAGAAAACATGGTTGGTGTAATAATAGAGCAAGGAATTGTTAAATTTCACTTCAAACTTTGAAAAACCGCTAAACTTATAATTTAATGAAAAAAGTGTATGGCAGTGTAGGTGAATGTTTATCGCGGGCACGTGTTTTTGAATGGTTGAAGTGTTTTCAAGATGTTGAAGATGATTCGCGGCCAGGTCGCCCTTCAATGTCAAAAACGGATGACAATGTCGAAAAAGTTGCTAATTTGATTCAGTCTGACCGTAGATTAAGTATTCGTAAGCATGTGTACGGGAAATTTTGTGACAATTTGAACATGCGAAAAGTGTGTGCCAAAAATTCTCATGTTTGAACAACAAGCAGCTCGCAAAAATGTTTGTACTGACACTGGATGCCATTGAAAATGACCCAAATTTATTGGAAAGAATAATAACATGTGATGAATTGTGGTTTTTTACGTATGATCCAGAAACAAAGTGCCAATCCATTTATTGGAAGACCCCTAACTTCACTGAGAGCCAAAAATGTAAGACTCAGCAAGTCAAAATTTAATGCAGTGATGATTGTTTTTTCGATATTCATGGGATTGTGTACCTTCACTGGGTTCCTGAAGGTCAAACAATTAGTCAATATTACTACCTTGAGGTACTTGGTAAACTATGTGAAAGAGTAGGGAAAAACGACCCGAAATGTGGAAGGACAAATCATGGGTTTTCCACCAAGACAATGCGGCCAGCTCATTCCGCGTTATCTGTCAAGAGGTTTCTGGCCAAGTACAGCATCCCAGTGTAAGAACATCCACCTTACACACTAGACTCTATCTGTTCCATAAGTTGAAATCTGCATTAAAAGAAACGAGATTTGAGTCCGTGGAAGCTATAAAAGTGAAAGCAGCAAGAGTCCTGAAGGAGTTGACAGAAGATGACTTCCAGCACTGTTTCCAACAATGGAAAATTCGCATGGAGAGTTGTAGGGATAGAGAAGGGGTATATATTGAAGGTGATAATAAGTAATTATCTATAAAATGAAAATAAAATTTTTTACGTCAGCCGCCTCGGTGGCCTAGTTGATAGTGTACTAGGCTTTTACACCGATGACCCGGGTTCGATTTCCGGCGGGGGCTTGGCATTTTCATACGTTATAAATTATCCCATCGTCTGCATTAGCCCAAGTGTGCACAATAGTCGGACGTTAAAAAAAAAAAAAAAAAATTACGGCAGTCTCGTTATTTAATAGCCACACCTCGTATTAAAGACCTATGTATGTAAAATGTGTATAATACATAATTAGAGTTAAGTAGAAAATTTGAGAGATCTACTGTATTGTTGAAAATAATAATAAAACATTCTGTGCTATAAACAGAGTATGGTATGTTATTCTTATCAATCGCCAAAAGTGTGGGTGGTCCATATCTGTTCTGTTCTATCATTCGTTACCTCAACAGTCACGAGAATGGCAGTTAATCGAGACTCTACTGTATTGTTAAATATTTTTTTTTTTTACAAATCATCATATATCTATAAACAAAATATCCTAGAACCAAAGTAAGAATAAATTTAAGTAAACCAAGGCATTAAATACATGAACTCCATTACTTTAATGGATATTGTATCTATTTTTAAACTTTACGTAAGCCTCTGTCATTTGAAACTAAACATTAGGAATTCTTCTTACCCCCAGCAACCACCCTGTTTTGTAGAGTGGTTATTAACTGAAACATGCAGTAAATTTAAAAAGCAAGTTATTGTACTGGTTATCTGTGTATACTGCCTTACAAAACTAGAACAATCACACATCAGCTGTTAATGAATGGTCTTGTCTGTCAACTTTTTTTAAGGGGATGGCTAACACTCTTATTAAACAAACACAATAAGACTTGATAATACTACTGTTGTAAAACTACGCATGCCTGTTGCTGGTAACAAAATGAACACTTTTTTAATGAAATTCACCATAATTTCAATTTTTGTCAAAAGTTGGTAAAATTTGGCAGAAACATTAACAAAATGCCTATACTATAACATAATTGAACAGCATTGTCGTGAAGTAAAAATTTACAAAATAAATCTTCAAGTAGCTAAATCTTTAGCAGTAGGCCTAAACTCAGGTGTTTTCTTTCGTGGGACAGATTATTATAATTATAATTGATTTTTAACTTTTGTACAATATTTTTGAAAAGAAAGTTATTTTGAAAGGTTGAAATGTTAATTATTACTGCATAATTAATAATAATAATAAAATATATTTTTCTTCTGACTGTAGTAGTACGTTGTTCTGTTCTGTGTAGGACATTATGAACAGAGAGAAGGAAGACCAACTTCCAATGATGCAAGTAGGCTTTATTGACTCAATTTGTCTGCCGATTTATGAGGTTAGTAATATTTAGGTATTGTTAAAACCTCAAGTGTTTGTTGTGAATATTAAAAACAGACATTGTATTGTCATTGTAACCTAATGTTATATGGCATTGTTGTTACTTCAGGCAGTGGCAATAAGTATAAATGAAAATAAAAACCAAAAATATTAAATTTAAATGTCTACCAAAAAACAATTAAAATTGAAATTAGAGTAGTATTTTTTTGTGGATTTTTATTTAAAGCCTAAGATATAATTATAATATTCATTACTTTATTATATTAGAATTTCGGTTAGTAAACACAATATATTCCCCACCCTTGACTACAAAGAATATATTGTTTTTACTAGCCAACGTTCTACAAATGCCTCAAAGTGAATTTTTTTATATACATGTATTTATAATGGCTGGAAGAAAATTACAGGGGAGTTAAAATTTTGAAAAAGGAGTCCAAGTATCTGTTATTTCAATTGAGGTATCAAATTTAAAGGAAATTTTGTACAGAATCTGTACATGCCATCAGAATTGAAAAACAGGGTTTTTGAGCCTCGAAGGGAGAAAAACTAAATTTTGCAACTTTTGGCTTGAATCTGAGTATGTTATTTGAATTATAATATTTTTAAATTTAGGGCTTTTAATGGGTTAAAAAACTTTGTTTCTGGGTTACATTTCTGCTTTGTTCATATTGAAATTCACTTTGTTTTTTTTTCAAAAAGTGTTTTTTATTTTAAACACATAAAATGACTGATATTATGAATTTTGTAATGTACAATTAACACTATACATGCTCTTATATGTTTCATTGTGTTTTTGATTTCTGCTTCAAGAAAGTACTTCATGATAAACACATTTTGTAAAATTTGATCTCTAAGCGCCCCATTTTTTGTGTATCTATAAAATGTGTAATTTGAATGTTTTTATTTCAAGTGTACTATCTGTAATGTAATTTTGTGAAGCAAAGGTTTACATACTTTTTATCTGATGTAATATTTTTAGGCATTTGCTACGTTGTCAGACAAATTGCAACCTCTGCTAGATGGTGTTTTGAAGAACAAGGCGAAATGGCTTGAAATAGCCGACGAAACCATTCAGTTACGAGAACATGAAGACTAATGTAAGCATTGCTTTACACTTTAGAATGTATTACTTTCTCACATAGCCTATATAATATAGAAAGTCATGTAATAACAAAAGGATTTATACTTAAAAATTTTGATTTTGGGGAATTGCAAATATCTTCATGTAAAAGAAGAAGTATGTAGGTAGTAAGGTTACATTGTAACATGTCTCTTCCGTATTCTTGTGAATATAACTGAAATTGGCCCAGTCTTGGGAGTGTAGTAGCTATAACTCTGCTCATGTCATCTTGTTGTCATCCACAGTCAGCTTTTGTAACAAGAAATGTTGGTACAAGTCAAGGTTTCCCCACCACATTATCTTACGACTTCATGTGTGAAGTTGATACTCTAACTCGTCATGAACTTCTAACTATACTTCATGAGAGTGTAGTAGTGGCTTTTAACACTGAATTCTAGTAGTTCAAAGAATAGTAGGTCTCTCAGTATATTCTTAATTATATACACTAAACAGTCTAATGTGCTCATAACCTTTATTGAAAATTTCATGCTCTTTCTCAGAGAAGCATTCAAAATTATTGTAGGTATTGCCATTTAACCAGTTTTACAGGAAATAACCAGCAGCTACACTCTCATAAGTAAATCAAAAACCGTCATCCTAAAACAAAAATAAATGGGAAAATCTTATACATCTTTCAAGTTTTATACAAGGTACCTTTATACGAAATTTCAAAACAATTGGTCAGTGCATTTAGTGAAAATCATCTTGAAACAGAAGTGAAACAGGAAGAAATGTACACATACTTTGTTCGGACTTTGTGCAAGGTCTCTTTTTACTCCAATTTTAAAACAATTAGCCATTACGCCTGACCGAAACTGAATAACAAACAAACACACAAACCAAATGCTGAATAATTTTGAACAAGAAATAATAAAAAAAATCAAAATTTTGTTGTCTATGTTTGAACTTTTGTAATAAATTTTTGTTTACAATTTTAAAATTGGTCATACATTAGTTTTTTTTAATTTGGTTGTGTAAATTATGTCAGTAATAGTTAACAATAATGTGACCATGATTTTAACATAGTATGTGTTTTATTGGATACAGTGGTGCTAAGAAATTTTTGCATGATGGCTAGTCTTAAAAACCCAACATAAGATGTACAGGCTGTTGATACAATGGACTTAGATTTGAAAATATTACCCATCAGGACTATGAAGTTTGTAGTATAATTATTTAGTATGTCTCGTAATAAATTTATTGACATTTCAGGTTAGGGACAAACCCTGCAACAATCAAACCAAATTGAACCACAGGACCAGCTGTTGAAGCGATTGTCTGTATGTACGAATGAACGGCAGTGTGTCTGTGTGAATGTCAAATGTTTTATGTAATAGTATTTTTTCTATTGTAATAATTAAGTAAATGTACAAGTTTTATTTGTCACAACTGTGTATTGTACAAATTGTATGTTAAATATTTTAAAAAACCTAATGTTTAGGTCACAGTAATATATACACGATAGTAAGTCAGTCACTAGTAGCATCCAATATTGATGTAAATATATTTATCCAACTTAAATGGTTTTTTTTAATCCTGGCGTATCCTTACTTGAAATACACTGTTTTTGGTAATCAGCTGGTGATTTGGGAGTCCCATAGGTTGGCGTTTCATAAAAATAACTTGAAAATATTTACAGTTAAGGAATCATGAAGGTGGCTTAGATCTAACCTGCTAATTAAGGGAAACCAACTGTAAACAATGATGGGATCGTTTCACAAATGGATTGTTAAGTCTTAGGTTAAAGCTCTGGATTCTAATGGTGGACTAAAAATTGGAAATTAATTGAAAGCGGATTGGTGTAATTATATGAAAGATAATATTGATTATACAGGTAAGTTTCTGAAAGATTTTACCCAATAATTTACAGTTGAAGTCAGCCCAACTCGTTAATTGCTTAATTTGCAAGTGGTAGTTCGATATAATAAGAAATAAAAGTGCAGTAGTACATATTGTAAGGGGTAATAACAATTTCTTATGCTTTTTTAAACAATTTTTGACAGGGCTACAAAGTTTAACATAATGAGTAAAAAAACTTATGTAGTGACAACAGATTAATGGTGCTCTCACACCAAGTCAGTCCTCCCATTAGTTGATCAAAGATTCAACCAACTAGTGAGGAATTTGTTTTAAATAAGTAGCATTGATTTCCTTTGTACTAAGTACATCCACTCCAATCTGGTTCAAACCAGTCATGGACTGAACAAGTTGAATTCTTGTTAGTCAACATGTGTCACCCCATTACAGTCATCAACAATTACCTTCAGTCACCGATAATATTGTACATATTAATATAAATGCAGCCATGACTATTTAACTAATGTAATGTAATTTTTTTTATATAGTAAATTATATATTTTGAATTAAATATGAATACATTTTTGTAAGTTATATTTTATATTCTTATTTACACTGAATTTTTGTGATTATTTTATACAAAAATAGATGTATCTTGTAAACACTATTTAGTATTAACAAACAATTTTTTTTTATTTAACTAACGAATAAGCTACACAGTTTTAAATTAATCCTTTTTATATCCACCTCAAAAAAACTGTCGCTCTTCAAGTTGAATTGCTTGGCGGTAGTTTGTACTTTGCTTTTGTAATTTGTATCATCAAATCTGGAACAGATGATGGTAAGATCTGAATGTTTACTCATAATTTCTTTCTTTGTCTTCCCGTTCTTCTACAATTAATTCTTCAAAGGATGAACTTAATATTTGCATCCATTTCATGCAAAGACAATTACAATACTAAATACGTAGTTTAGACACATCAATGATTGGTTCAATATGAAACCACTTGACTGGCATAACTTAATAGGGTTCTACTTGATTTGACTCACTGGATTGATTTGGTGTGAACTCAGCCTAACTGAAATGGATACGTAATACAACATTACCATTCTTGAGGTAAGGTATTAAGAAAAAATTAATTTAATAAAAGTGAATATGGGGAACACAATTTGAAAATTAATAAATTTATAAAAGTGAAATTCAATTTCAAAATGAAGGCAATATGCTCTCGTTACTGCTTTGGTAAATAACTTTGTTCCAAACTGTTATAACAGATTAGCTCAAATTACACCACTAATGTTTTAAATGTACTAGTGTACCTTATTTTTATTGCTAAAAATATTTACTTAATAATGAGTAGACATTGATTTTCCTATTATGCTGTGAAAGGGAAAAAGGATTTGATAATAAATTTATAATTGATTCCATTTTATGTTCTTTTATTACACGAAATTCATTAAAATAGTTCTTTCTTTAACACAGCAACATTTTTAATAGTGCTACATAAGTCACTAAAGTAATTTGACTAGTCAAATAAAAATAATTTAACCAATTAATTATAATTTACAAAGAAGGGAACTTTACATTTATGTACAATACGTCTTCAGTTGAACTGTACTTGTTAATTTTAAAGTTTAACAAATATGGTACATAATTAAATTAACACATTTGTTTTGCTAACGCCATTTTCCTATAGCAAGCCTGTTTTTTTTTTTTAAATAATACTGATTTTAAACTTACAGTATTAGACTATAAAAATCCCACACATGCTTGATATCCAACACAACTCTTGGGTTAGTAAAGTTATTTAAGTTAAATTGGATTTAAAGTGTGTATATATTTATTCAGCCTATTTAAATTTAACTTATTTTTACTTACAGAACCTAACACAATTACAAAATGTCATAGTAAGGCTATAAAATATAGGCTGCCTAATTAATTACACAAATTGGTATAATAGTCGTTATCGTTAAACCTAATGTTTAAAACTTTTTTTGGTGGGCTTGTGTTAAACGTGGTAACTATTCACTAGTCACGGCCCACTTTGTATTAAGATGTTTACTTTTGTTTGCTTACAACTGTAAGGGGATATTTTGCTACTGAATAGACATGACCAAGTAGGTAGCACGGCAACCAGAAAAATTAACCTCATAAGTCACCAGGCTGAACTTAACATTAATTTTTGCTTGTTAACAACAGATTAATTTAATTAAGTGCTTCAGTAAAACTTAATATTTTTCAATTACAGTACTGTCAGAATGTAAATTAAATTTAATGGGTTTACTATAGTACTTAATCAAGTAAAATGGCTATGTTATTTATGTTGACATTTCGGCAACAATAAATTTAGTAGAGCTCGTTAAGTAGCAGTAAAGTTCTTGAACTAGGAACTAGTATTTTATAACTATCTAGTTATACTTTGTGATACTAAAATAGGACTAGTATTATTACAATACTATCTTAAAAAGGGCCCAGGAACTATGTAGATAAAAGTTGTCAAAATCAATTAATTAAGCAGAAAATGCTGATATTACTTTATAACAATGCAACAAGAAATTTCGAGTTATTAACATCAAAATGAAATAATCGAGTTACTAAGGTTCAACCATTATGCAAAAAAACCTTTGCTCAACATTTTTTTATTTAATTTCCATATTTTATGCAAGTTAGACAAATGAGCATGAGGGATCTATATTAACAGAGTTGGTAAAGCTTATGGCAAAAGCTGTTAAGTGCCAAACTTTAAATGTGCAGTTCATAGATACAACACTGACTGTTGTCTTAGCCACAACGACTAGAGTGCTCATTTGTGTAACACACTAACACAAACAAACCACAGGGAGACAGACAGTTTGACCAATGCAAATGGCACAAACATTTGCATACCGACTTTCACGTAAAAAAGCAGGAGCATTAATTTAGGGCTGCAACTATGAGCTTTTGTTATACTGAGAGGTTTTCAAGATATCAGAACTCAAAAATTCAACTTATCAGAGTTATAATTTTGAAAACTTTGTCCTATAGTTAGGTTTTTATCATTTTGTGTGTGTGTAAAATAAAATTAACATTTTTTAAAATGTCTATATTAAAATATAAACCCAATCATATAATATATTGCATATCATAATATTGTATATCATATCGTAATATAGTCTCAGTGACAAACATGAATTTAGTGAAATAGTAGCCTAACTAAATACAGAAATTATATTCTCATAATTTTTAAGTTTTAAAAGGTAGTTTTTCTGGATGGTTTAACAAAAAGAGAGTGTATGTATAAAATAAATATTTGTTTAAAAATTAGGCACCATTTTAAAAGGGTGATGTAGGCATAAGATTCAACTCAAAAGTTTTGTTTGTTTGTAAAAAAGTTGACAAAGTAAAAACCAAAATATGACACACTTATGTACATGCATGCCAATCAAAAGTAATATAACATTTTTTAAGTGAAAAGTATTTCAATAAATAACTACAAAAACTCAAATACAATAGTAAACAAATATTCCTAAATGCTATTACATTTGTTTTTTTTTTTTTTTTAATTCTAGCTTAAGCAACCACCTTGTACAGTTCAGCAGGCAATCAATAGAGCCAGTTTAAAATAAATAATATATAGGAACTAACAAACTAAATTTAACTACATAATACATTTCAATTAATAAATTAAATTTATTACTAATATTATATTATATGTACATAACAGAATATATAAATGCAATTCAAAATATATATGTGTGTGCAGTATAAGTACGTGAAATAAAAACAATGAATGTGTAAGTATTAATTGAAAAATATATATATTTATAATGTATTAAAACTTAAAGTATTCACTATGTCTTTAGTCCGCGATGCTTTCTTTTGATTCTTGCGTAAGGGCCAATGTCTGGATCCGTGATGAAATCATATAATACAGATGTCCAAGAATCATGATGTGGAAGATTGTCATAATATTCTGGTGCTATTTGTTTTACCTAAACAGGGAGTCAAAATATATTACTGTTTCAAAATATAAACACCAAATTATAACAAATTAACTTTGCATGTATACTTGTGTAGTTTTGGTGTGATTATTTTTGTTATGAACTTAAAAACAATAGTTATAAATATAACCTCAAAGTTAACTTGTCTACTGTTGTGAATAAGCTTAACGAAACGTCAAAGTACAATCAAAAACTGTATTCTTTCATAAACAGATGCTGACTATCACATTCTCTCACAAATAGGTGCAGACTATCACATTCCCTCACAATCAGGTGCAAACTATCACATTCCCTCACAAATACATGACGCAAATATTCCCTCACAAACAGATGACGGCTGATTTAATAAAACATTCAATAGGAAACAAAGTAGCTTCAAAAGATTCCAGGAATTATTCATACATTAATAAAAATACATAAGTGCTAGAAAAAACTATTTTTAAATGAAATACAATGTAAAAAATAAAAAATAAACAACTTATTTTGTAAATTCTTTGAATCTATCCTTAATACAACTGCCTAGACTACAAAACAGACGAATTAGTTTCACCCATGGCACTTCTTTTACTTGCCTAGTATCAGCATTTATTTTTTAGCACATTTTTTAGCAATAACAAAGAAATCAGTACAATTGTAATTTAAAATTTCTGGGCCAAAATTGGATGTACTTGTGTAATTATAAATTTTTTTTGGTTAATAAAAAAAGTTAGCTTATAAATTTTTGTTAATATATAAATTTAAAAACATAGTACAAACATTATTCAAAATCAGTTTTTAAACTGAAATGTTATCAACTTTACATGACAATTTTTCTACAATTTTTGATAACTTTTGTATTAGTGATAAATAATTTGCCAACTTTTCGCAGTAATCTCTCCTAATTTAACATTTTATCCCCTGATCTGATATAAAAAAATACACAGCTTACTTGATGTATACCTATGGATACTAAAACTTCATACCAAAATCATTTTTTCTTCCTATTTTAAAAACTTACCAAAGGTAACCTTGAGCCTGGTACGGCTGGAAAGTCATGATGTTCGTTGTGGTATCCTACATTGAAAGTGATCCAATTCAGGCATCCATAGTACGAGTAAGTTTCAAAACCTTTCTTAAACATGTAGTGCTCGGAGATGAAGTGCCCTGCTACGGGATGAAATCCCATAGCCATCAGAGAACCCATAACCATGTACATCAGGACTTTGACACCTGTGATGGTACAACCAACACATACAGAATAAGTAAATAGGTACAAGTTGGTAAATTAATACCACTAGGGAAATATCTGCTACACCACAGATCAAATAATACACATAACCTAGAAAATACTTAAATAAGAAACAGCCGTCTAAAAATCAGTTGGTAATAAAGTGATTTTTCAAATTAATGAAAATAACTGTATTAATTAGTACAGGAGTCAATTAGATTCTTTTTTTTTAACTGCAATTTTAGAATCAGGTTTTTTCTGTCTAAGGAAATAAATAGGCCCAAGCCTGAAAATCTATTTCAGTTAAGGTAATATATGAGCTTGTACAATTCTTGTGTATTTAATTTAGTGAGAAAACCGGTTAGCAGGGCTAATGTCATCAGGAATTTCAAGCAAGAGGTCCCTTCTTCTCCTCAAATAAATATCTGGGCAATAACTGATAAAAAGAGATAAACGCTTAACATTATGCCTTTCATCTTTTACCATTAAACTCGCAAAGGTTTCGTGGTTTAATATGCTATTAGGTATATTTATGGTTGTTAAATATTTGCTTAGTTACCGTAACGTAAAACATATGGCATATTAATTAAGATAATGCAATATTAATTTCTCACATCATGTGTGCAACTACATAACTATAGCCTAAGTAACACTGCACAGTCGCAACAGAACGGTCAATGACCCACATCGGGCTAGGTGTTGATCTGTTAAGTTGTAAATACAACAAAAATAAACAACTATTTATAACAGTATTCAAAATTGAACTATTTCCGTGGTATTATACAGTGTATTACACACTGCAGAAATAATATTCACTATGTCTAGGGCTATTAACAGCTGAAATAATGTTTTCAGTTAATGCGGCATCTTAACACTGGAGGGAAAAGAAGACTTAGAAAAAACTTCTCCCTCTGCTGTTTTCCTTTAATTCAACTAATCTATAGTAAAGTAAATAATTATTCATTCCATTTACAGTAATGCAAGCCTAAACTGTGATAAATATTCGTGGAAAGGATTAAACTACTTCTGTACACTTTTATTTTGTATAGTCAAAAGTTCTGAATATTTTTCGCCTGGACACCTAGTCTCCCAACACTGCTTTCCTGTTTACAACTTACCACAAAAGTAATAAACAACAGCATCAAAACAAATCTGAATGATGACGTTGACAAACTCCAGAAGCGTTGGTGATTTAGGGTATATGATAACAGGTCGGAATGCGTAGAACAGTGGTTGCAGCAGCACCCAGAAGAACTTGCCCAAAGTAGTGCAAAAAAGTTTCGCTTCCAAATATGTTGGAATATCAGTGTCCAGCTTCTCGTCCCCTTGGTACTAAACACACAAGTAACCATAAAAATAAGAGGAGTAATAAATCGAAAAGGTGCTGAAACCATGTAATTGCTTACACGAATATTAGCAAGGACTCTACTATAGACTTTGTGGCCGACCTGTGCACCTAGCACACTAATAAAGAAAATCAGCTGCTACAGTTAAAATTTGTTGACAAAAACGAATGTGTTCTTGTACTTGTAGCATTATGGGGTATCTTTATTTTTTTATTCTGAAAGTTACTTTTTGTCAAATATTTATTTCTTAGCTAGGATATGTGTTGGCTGCACCATCTAAAATTGGTCTAATCTAAAGCAGAAGAGTTATAAGTTATAAAAACAATGAGTTTTTATTAAAATTATAATTTTTGAAAACAATGACATTTTTGTTGAGTTCCTGTAATAAGTTCCTCTCCCTCCTCAGGGGCTTACACATTGTGAGTATGGGTTTTGCAATCCTAAGGTACCCTAGTTGGGTCTAACCTTTCTTCACCTATCAGCGCTTGGGTTAGATCCTTTCTTCCCAAGCCAGTATGGAATAGCCTATGCCAAAGACTATATAGCTAAGTGAGAGCTTAGCATAAGTATGCGAAGTCTGGATATCAGGCGACCTCTGTATGGGTATACAGTTTGTTTCTTTAGCTGCTTCTGGGAGTTCGATTGGTAGTAACAAGTCCCACAAAGCTCCAAAACCCTGGGGAACTGGCAAAAGTACACCCAGGAGTGAAAATACCACGGAGACTGAGGAAGCTTGAGCTGTGTTTTCTGTGGAACTCACAAGTAGTGAAATGCAATGAACCTATCCAACCTGAAGTGAAAGACACAACCATAGGAAGCCCTATAGAGGGCTGATATGATAGAGTTGATAGGAACTGTACCCCAAGACTAGAGGGTTGTCTGTGCAAAGACTATCAGATAAGAAAATTGAAATTGTCAGTTAGAGTGTGTGTTCGCTTTTAGGACTGAGGATCTCCAGGAGGATGAGCTAGTGAGTGGATTAGTAAAACTTTAAGGGTCACTGAATCAAAGAGGCTTAGCTGCACAATAAGATCCTTTGATTGTGGTGCCAGGGTCCACCAAACTCTATAACTTCTAAAGAATCTCTGATTTCCACAACGCTTCCCTTCAGTTGTGTTTGTTTGTATATGGAATGCAACAATATACCGTTATATGGAATACAACGGAGTACAAACGCTGCTGAGAAGATAACTCGTTCGTTTTCCAGTTAAAAATAAACTAAATAGAGAATGTTTTGATACAATTAGCCTTGGAGCACTTATTGTGGCCAATCACATTCATTCTTGTAAGTTTTCAGTCTGTATAAATCAACACAGCGACTAGACATAGCAATACAATACCATGTACTGTAAAAACAAAAAACTTTTCAATATTGTTTGATATTTTCCAAATCTAAAAGCGTATACTTCAGCCTAAAATTAATTAATTTTTTTTAAAAAGTGATCCCAGGATGAACAAGACATTGAAAATATATAAGACATATAAATATATAAAATATAATATGAATTGCGTAATAATAATGAGAAAATGCATTAATTTTCTCTGGACACTAATGACTTGAAGAGAAAGTTATAACTTTCTGAATAAGAGCTATGATTAAGTAGGCAGTGTCACATCGCTGGCTGTGCTCAATACAATAAATGCATTATGTTCATAAAATGCCATACAAGATAAAAAGATGAAAATTACAGTTCAGATGTTAACTAAAAATGAAGAACCCTGCACAAAAAAATGTCTAGAACAGGAATTTTTCAGATGCAGTGACGCACATTGTTTGACTGTTTGGGGCAAGTAATTTGCAAAAAAATATATATAAAATTTTATATTTTGTAAAATGATAAAACATAATCACTACATTTGCAAAGTGTCACAAATTAATTTGTTTAAAATAAGATTATTGTACAAATATTTGTCAATAAAATCTGAACTTAGCTCATTATGTTTTAATTAATTTTAAAAAACCTAAGAACAATCACAATCAATTTAATTTACTTTATTTATATTTGTCTTTTAAAATGGCTGCAAAGTTGCATCTAACCAACAAATTGATGCAAACTGCTAGAGATTTTACGTAAATATATTTGAAATTAACGGAAGGGGAAGATAGGTGTCTAAAATAATATAGTAATTAATTTGTTTATCATCCAATTAAGAACACCAGCTGTTGCCATGAGATTAACGTGTGAAACATCCAGTGAACCGAAGTGAATTAATACATTTTAAAATTACAAACTGTAGTCAGTTTGTAAAAAAAATACACTTTAATTGAATAAAATCATAATTACAAGATAATCTTGAGACATTATTAATGCTGTATAATAATGGTGTTAAATAGCCTACAATAAATTAACATAACAAATGTAAAATAAGAAATTTACTACTTTACAATTAGATTGTTTTAAAAATGTAATTAAAACATAACAAGTGTGTGGATATACAGCTTTAATTGAAAAATATAATTTCTTACTATATTTTACATTACATAAAAAAGTCATAAATATTTGTATATTTATTTCTTCAAAAAAAATCTGGTATTGACAAAACACATGTATATATGAGCAATGGAAATATTTTAAAAAACTTGCTGATGTAATCATTCCAAAGATTGAAGCAGCCATCATTGTAAGACCCAGAACTTGAAATGGGTGTGCCAATATTGAAATTTTTTGAGGATCGTATGTTGTGTGTGTCTGTGTGCATGTGTGCGTGTGTATTTTAGCACTTTCACATTTGTAATTTTGGTCTGATCTGATTCAAAACCTGTTCACCAGTTTCAAATCCTACAAAATGTATAACATTTTCACCGTAACATGTTTTAAAAAATCTGATTTGACCACAGTAATTTAGCACTAAAAGCAATACAAATTAGTGTTTATTTTCATTTTTATACTTTCAATGTAATTTAAATTGTAATGCACTAATTTTATTGAAACTTGGCATGAGAATAAATTTGATAATAGCTTAGACAAGTTAATCTTTCAGCCGGAACCACTGAACCATTTTTAAAATAGCAGCCATCTCAAATCTTTAAAAATTTAATTATTTTTTTGCGCAATGAAATAAAATTTCTAGAAATCTGCTTCTGTTACACCTGTGTTATAACAGTTTTGCTAACAGAAATTCCTTCAACAGATGTCAAAATTGTGTTTCTCCTGTCAAAACATGCCTATTCAGGTTCCCAAACAGTACTCCACTGTTTTCTCAAATATTCCGTTTTTTTCTTTATTACTTTAACAAAATTGGAAACATTACACATAATGTATACTTGTTTGAGTGTCCTAAATATATTTCCAGAATGCCTACAAAGATAGCAAAATGCTTTTCTGTTTATCTTTAATTGGGCCCTTATTTACCTTTTACTTAGTGTTACTAGGCACACACATTAAAGGCACTGACTCACATAAGTAGTTAACAGATAAAACAAACTTTCCATGTTACAAAGTAATGACGTAAAATGAGTCATGAAAATTCTTATCAACTGTTAAGATTTAAAGTAAGAATAAGTTGAAGTTAGCCTTACCAGGAAAAGATAAATGCTTACTTACTTTTCAACACATACACTAAGATTATCCATAAAGATTATGCTGAAACCAATATTTATTCTCATGTATTTATTACTACCGGGATCCAAGAAATACTAATAATTATTACACAAAGCAATTTTTGATTTCGGCATTATTTTCTTTAATTAAGTTATTTTTTTTTCTTAATGTACATACTTCATGCCAGTTAAGACTAATGAGGACAAGGGATCAGCGTTAATGGTAAGGAAAAAACAACGGGGTAACTATGGCTAGAACTAAGAACCCTAAGGTGCACAGTTCAGAGACGCAATAGAATGACTGGTGCTTTAGTCCACATCAACCACAGAGTCTCCGATTTTGGCATTTTGCCATTATTCACTCATTAGCAAACTTACTTACATAAAGCGCACTAACATGCTATTATTGAAACAAAAACCTGATTATTGGGCCAAAACCTGATTTCCTATTGTACTTTAGATGATAACCCATTACATAAACATGGAACGCTGTTTTTGAATTATTACTAAATTATCTATTTATACCGCAAGTTCTGGATTAAAAAATAAATACTGATAAAAAAATATATTCAAAAATACTTGAAAAATGTTTCTCAATTTAGAATAAATTTTTGCAGGTTTTTGAACCACTATAGTCCAAATTTTTGCTATAGTGCTATATAGTTTGCTAAATTTTTTTGTGCACAACAAATTGAATTACAAAAAAAAATCAAAACACGCTTTTTTATTTATAATTTTTAATAATCTGCCTCTTTCTGTCCTCTACCAAGTATTTCAAACTCCTTTGTCCAAAAACAAAGCTAATTTGACAGTTGATAAAGCGTATAATTGTGTTATTATCGATTTCTCTATATACCTCCTCAGACAATTAACAGACTTGAAACAACGTTTATGAAATGTAAAGTTTTAGCGTACCATATTCTTATTTGTGCTTTTTTTTAAATTGTAAAATATTAAAACTATACGAACCCTGTGATGTTCCAAATGATAAAATTTGAATGTGACAGAGAACGGAAAACCAACTGGAAGATTGGCGAACATTCCCAGCATTCTGTTTGCGAAAGGACGAGCATGCCCGAACGCCAAGTTGTGGGCAATTTCATGGATTGCTAAAAAAAAATAATAAAGCAGAAGTTATTTATTTTTTAGTAACAAAAAATTGTGTGTGTGTGTCTATATATATATATATATATATATATATATATATATATATATATATATATATATATATATATATATATATATATATATTACACTTAGATGATTAGATAATCTTGAGTTCATGGTAAAAGAGCTGTATGGAGAATATGAAAACTGTGTATTATAACTTTAGGTAAAATGCAGTTTAGGGACTTTTGTCACCTAAAGTGCATTAATACTAAGAGGCAAATTGCAAAGTTTGCAATTAATGGCAGCAATTTTTTCAGGACAAGAACTTTTACGATAATAACTGATTTATTATAAAGTCCTTATTAATCTAGTGAAGTAAATCTATCTTACAATGTAAACATACAAGGTAATCTTTGGTAATATCCTTCAAAAAAACATAATTTACATTTTTATAATTAATTTAAAAGTGAATGTTTTTTTAACTCTATGAAAATATTTTGATAGCCTACAATACTGAACTATTTTATATAGATATAAAATAACCATGTGTTGAAAACATTTTTAGAGAAAAAACATAAAAACAAGTGACGTGTGATGTGACAGATATGAGGCTATTAAATCAATGACTAATTTCGCAACCATATCCTGTTTCATAGATATCAATCATATGGCAAGGTTAACGAATAACTGAAGGCCAATATTATTACTAAAAACTATTGTGAATATGTAAACTATTCTATTTACCGAGCATGAAAATACAATTACTTAAAAAGTAGTTAACAAGCCTTCATCACATTTTAAATTACAAAATAGAAACAAATATCAGAAATAAAAACAAACTTATTTGCAAATTCATCACTAAGTGGCAACAAATATTAGTTTTCCATTAGGTTGATGCCATTAAATTTTTAAAATTTTATACAAAGGCATATCCAGAGGGGATTGTGTTATAACACCCCTATTGAATAAAAAAACAAAAGATTTCAACATGTTTTAATAATCTAAATCTAAATATATTACACAATTTAGCAAATTTTTATGTCTTTTGTCCGATCCAAAAGTTAACAAAAAATAAGAAAACACAACGGGAAAAATCTAATAAAACGCCAATTCTTCAAAAATAGACCCATCTGATTTTGATTAAATTTTAGTAACATATTGTATTACAATTTATAACTCGTTGGAATGCTAAATTTTAAAAGAAAGAAATTAATGAATTTATGGTTCAGGAGTAATTAGGGGAAAATGGAGAAAATAAACTCCTGACTATCAATAGATTTTTTCTTAATATTTTTGTTTGTTAAAATTCCAGTTTTTTGTCAATGACGATTATTCAAACTCTTGAAACAACATTTTTGTAAAACATAACACTCATAAGTTTTGTATAGATGCTTAAGGGCAACAAGACATTTTTTTTGAAAATCTGATTTGGCCACAGTAACTGATGCTAAAAATCGATATAAATTAGTGTTTCAAAATTTCAATTTCCATTGGAAATTAAAAAATATATTGAATGTGAAATAAGATATCCAATGTTTTGCAACATGTATTTTAATAAACTATTATTTTAATAACGTTCAGTTCAAGTGTGGGTTTTGGTTTGTTTATTATTTGAAATGAAAATTTCTTCTTAATTAAAAATTCTCCTGTTAAGCTGTACAAAGTTGAAATTAAATATAATAAATAAATCTTTAGGTTATGTAAAAAAACTGTTAAAAAATAAAGAAATCTGATATTTAAAAGTATAGTTTTATGCTAATCTGTTTCTTTACACCAACATGACACAGTGAAAAGGATCTTTTCTACTGATGTAGTATCTGTTATTTATTCCTCGAACAGAAATTTTTATTTTAAATTTTATCTAAAGTCATATAAGAGCTAATTAAAAACATATTCTTCAAGTGCTAGAAATGACACAGTTAAATACAATAATTTCTGATAAGTAATGAAGACTTACCTAACATTAGAGAATGATTTATCACACCTCCAAAACAATAAGCAATAAGAAATGTCATTGGCCAGCTTTGATCTTTCATGACAAAAAATATCATGAAAAACTGTGTCAAAACCATGACTGTCACAATCCATTTGAACATTGGATCGTAACCGAATAATTTTTTAATTTGTGGGTACTTGGCTGAAAAAGAAAATAACAAACAATGGTACACTTCACTTGATCATATTAAATAGACCTGCAGTATTTAAATTAAGTCATATTACTAAAAGCTTTTCTTATCTAAGGCTGTTTAACAAATTAAAACAAAAACTTCAGATATAAAAAAAATCTAATTAAATCTAATAAATTGTCATAATAATTAAAAAATAAATGACAACTTTCTTTGTAAAGATTATAGTGTTATGCGGAAGAGGTTCAAAATTACAAAATTCTTAAAAATTTTAATCTGAAAGCCAACAGTTGTGAAGAAAAGCATTGATTTCTCAAAATCAACAGATTTGTAATAACAAAATCAAGTAAAAAAAGGACAAACTTTAAGTGGTAGACACTTGCGAATAAGGCTGTTAAATAAGCAGTCTGGACGGAGGCAGCAATACTACCATGAAGTGTTGAGGTGTGTTTACACTTTCTATTTATAACACGAAGCTCAATAACATGAAAACTATCCACAATTCAAATGTGCTGTTTGTCACAGTTCGAAGTTGGAACTGTAAAGATTATAAGGCAAATTTGAAATAAAACTATGAGGGGCTGTACAGATGGCCTACATATTTCATGGGGAAAGCAGTCAATTTATGCGAACGATACTTTGATATAAATGAACAATTAGGGCGATGGACTGTAATTTGAAATGAGAAGAACTACAGGAAATAATGCTGCAGGAAACTTCTTGTGTAATTTAATCCACCCCTTGCTCAATGAAGACTAATGAGAAATGGAAGAGAAATAACCAGGTGAGAACATTAACAAAGATTTTCAACCTGGAGAAAATTCACCTGGTAATGGCATCAAGGAAATCTGACCATGAACATACTACTGGAATACCAGGAAGAACATATGTTGATGAAGGAGAATTTTAATGATACCAAGATTTTTGGCTGTCACCTAAAATATACCAGAATGGAGAATCACAGGCTGATTAAAGAAGAAAAGATTACTACAATAAACTTAAAATAGATAACAGACCCATAAGAGATGTTTACTGATTTACAGTCATTTAAAAGAGACTACAACCAAGAAAAGATGATAGACGAAGGGTCTCTTGCAGACCCAAAGAGACAACTGGCCTAGAAAATAAAATTACCCATAAGTAGGCCATATTTCCAAAGAGTGTAACCAGGACAATAAACTTACTGGTTGGGGAGGGAGAAAACACTCCACTAAGCAAGAAAGTGGTTTACTTCGGGAAAATTTGGAAATTTGTTATTATAAAAGCGTATTTTTAAACAATTTAAAAAAAAGATTTTGTTCATACTTTTCCCAAGAATGATTTTTTTTCACTTTCCAAAATATTCTTTCCACTTCCCGCAAGTACTGATTTGACATTATGCTGATCGCTGCCAACCAAATTAATATTCTGTTTTGGACTGCCAGTGTATATTATTATTAACAGCCAGCCTTATTAATGTTAGAAATCTGCATTACAGTTTGAATTTTATAATATACGTTTTTAATGCTTTTGTTACAATTTTTATTGTCATTTTTGACTGCTCTCCAGGGGATATTCTCAAATGTGACCACGAAATTGAGACAAAAACCCAAAATTGGGACTATCCTGGTCAAACCTGGGATGTACGTCAAACCTGCCCATAAGAGCTGGGGAGGATAAAGAAAGAGCCAGGCTAAAAATAAGAAGTTAAAAACCTAGCAATAGGAAGTTCTGCTCATGAAGGAACTAAACTGGATCAAGAAAAATTTAAAAGTGCACAAAAAGCCTATCAAAGCTGAAGTGCTTAAGGGTGTCTTCTTCTTAGGATCTGTACATGATAAAAAAAAACACATATTTAGATAAATATATAAGATAGGCATTTATTTTTAAAATTATTACATTTTAGAAAAGGGAAGTGTACATTCATGAATGTGTTTTAATGTTAAGTATATACTTAAGCCTATAATAAAATACATAGTTATTAAACTTAATATTTTGGTGAAATAAAGTGAATACTTAATGATAAGAAAACATTTTGGGTGTTTAAGCAGTATAGGTTGTCCTGTTAAAATTGCGATTTTTGAATATTTTTTTATATATTTTTTGAAAATTTAATTATCTAATGAGCACATATTCACATGCAGAAAATATTTTTTTTAAAGATTACTTATGATGTTAGGCTGTTTTTTTACGGAACTATATTGTGGCGTCATTGTGTTTACATTGCACTGCGGTCATGCAAATTACTAAATGTTAAGGTTAATTCATTTCTTCGTTGGTTTGTTCTTGTAATGAAAACATTGTTAAAATGGTGTCCGTTATTTATGAACAATTTCATGATTTGTCTCTTTCCCCCTTAAGTTCACCATTTAACAACTGTGTGAATTACGTTATTAGGTGGTAAAAAAAATAAAGGTTTTTTTTTCGTTTTAGCGATCAAAAACACGCTACCTACATGATAACCATTAGTTAAATTAAATAGCGTTTTCATCCAAAACAGTGTCAACTGACATGGGTTCTAACTAAGTTCACCTTCCAACAACCATGTCAGTTAGGTTCACCACACAACAACCATGTCAGTTAAGTTTATGTTTTTCTTTTTTTAATAAAGGTGTTTTTATCACCCAATAACTATGTTAGTTAGGCTCACCACCCAACAACCATGTCAGTTAGGTTTTGTACTTTTTTAAAAAAAAGTAAAAGGTTTTTTATCGTTGCTACTTTTGTGAGGTAGCAATTTTGAGGTTATGAGGGTACTTTTATTTTCAATTTTTATCATACTTCTCATGCTTTTATGTTTTGGATTATCGCTTTTGGGCATGTAATAAAGCGTTTTAGTAGAAAAAATTACCAATTTTTTTTTTTTTTTTTTTTTTTAGTATTTAACGTCTGACTATTGTGCACACTTAGGCTAATGCAGATGTGGGGAACAAAAAATTTAGGACAACCTACACTGCATATTTACCGCATTTTGTCATAATGTTAGCATGAGAACATCTTTCATCATGTCTCAAAGATCTTATTTCTGGTCACGCTATATCTTAATTCTAACTACTATTATATATAATCCTAACTATACCAACTACAATTAGGTTACTCATTCTTTTTCTGAATTTTTAACAAAAATGTAGGCTGAAGTGTTTTAATATTTAAAGTTTTATTCAGTTTGACTATCATTTCTTAGACGTTGGAAAGGTAAAAACAATACATTTTCCATTACTGAATTTTTTAATGAAGAAAACAGTAAATTAACCATAATAATACTAACCTAAAATTTCCTTTCTTCTACTTGCATGAGGTTCTTCATCATATGTCCATTCAAAGTCATTTCTAGAAACGTGCGCACCCATTTTACTTTTTCACTAAAATTGTGAAATTAACACAATATTTTAAAGTACACACCCAGATTAGTCATAACCTCAAACTTTTAAATTTTAAAATTACGGTTTTCAACAATAGCCGCTCCTCAATTATTGAAATCGTCATAAATATTTTCAGGCTTTACAAACTGTGATATTTTTTCACATTCCATTTTTATAGTTTAAAACACTCATGTTTTACTGATTTAAACCGGCATATTTCATAACTTCGCCGGGGCCTCGATTTATATAATTTGCGGTAATAATACAACTCCAAATACGACCTCACTTCACTTCCTCCACTCACGTCTGGTTCTAGTTCAGATGAGTCAACTAACACAAAGTATTTTTTTAACTGATAAAATATAACAGTTACAGAATACTGTGAATGTGGGATAACAATTAATTGCAGGAACAAAAATTAATTACGGTTTCAGTTAGTAATGAAATACTGTGTAAATACTTATTGGAAAATTTAGCTCGCCTAGCGATAAAACTTTAGAAGCTCAGCTGTAATGAATACAAAAATACTTAATTCTTATTTTATTATCTCTACCCGATACCGTCACGTCAGTATTTGTTAATAATAGTTGTGCACAGCAAGCTGCTGTTATATTACTTTTTTTGTTTTTGAAATTTATTTCATGGTTATGAAAAAAAACGAAAACAACTAATGAATTAAGGATTTTTTTATTTAGTTACATATTTTTATTTTTTATGTACAAATTGTAAAAAATATTATCTACATATATTTACAACTTTTACTCTAAATAATTTTTTCTTTTATATATTCATGTTACTTATATTTTTTTCTGAGTAAACTATAAAAGGAAGCTAAAGAAGTGAACAATTTAAAGTGAATATAATAAAATTATCTGTCAAGGTAGACGAAGTTTAAGAATACCGAAAAGAAGAAATTCCGAACACTGGAACTGATTTTTGTAACTGATATTTGTAACAGACACTTAGATAACGGGCAGTATTAGTAAAAGCCCAGCGCTTTTCTGTTATTTATCTTCTCTTTCTGTCATTGTCAGTTCACTTTTAATTACGTCGTCATAAATGACGTCATGTATATGGCGTAACAAAAGCATTTTGAAGTGTTTTGACGGTTTGGTACAATACTAAAAGAATTAATAAGCCTTCTGAAGTGTTTTTACTTATCGAATAACCGACTAAAAACTGCAAAATGACCTATAGATATTTTCTCATAACTATGAATATGAACTCAATAATATTCAGTAAAATTAGCATTATCGGAAATAATTTGCATTAAGCTAAATAAATGACGTACAACCTGAGTTGTACGTCTTTATTTTGTTGTAGCTAGAGTAACGAAGGCAATCAGGAATTTAACACAAGGAATTTTTTCTATAAGTTTAGTTTACGCTAGTAAGGCTAATTGAAGACTAGGAATCGGTGTAGCACACGGGAAAAGCGGGTAGTGCGCTTGAGTGTGTTAGTTGAAATTAAAACGATTTTTTCCAAAAACAAGACCCTCTTAAATAGTTTTCTTAGCCATAAAATTGTATACGGCGTTATATCAAAATCGTTAGAGCCATTTCCAACAAAAAAAGGACATAGGTCTGTATCCAAAGATTGCTAGTTTAATATTATAGGGTCCCTAACATTAAAGCTCTAAACAATTTTGTTCTAGATTTGTAAGGTATGCATTATAATAGGGTAATTATAATTTAAATATTTATTATTGATCTTAATTATATACATAACTTTAGGCAAATAAGTAGGGGTCTATTAAGTGTAAAAAATACAAATGTCAGAAGCGAGTTTTGAACTCACCTCCTTTAGTTTTAGGAGCAGAAATCACAGCACTGAACTACAAATGTAACTGAAAACATACGGCAAT
The DNA here is from genome assembly GCA_022606455.1 of Callitettix versicolor. Classification (NCBI taxonomy): domain Eukaryota; kingdom Metazoa; phylum Arthropoda; class Insecta; order Hemiptera; family Cercopidae; genus Callitettix; species Callitettix versicolor. Next base: position 40,989,771 of record CM040184.1, read on the forward strand.
GGGACGATATTTTACATGTCTTTCCTATGCATTTTCCCCTCCAGTCAAAGTCCTTTAGACTGGTCCTCAATTTCTTTGACCAGTCTAAAGAAATTCATCAGTGGTTAGTAAATATGGGAAAGACTATGGGGTGAGTCAGACACACAGGGAAAAGTATTTTTTGATTTACAGCTCTTGAATCTAATATTAATTAAGATTTCGAAGTATTACATTTTCTGTATGCTTTTTATATATCCTGCTTCTCTTGAATCTTAAGTCACGTGTACCAGTCCCTCCTTCCAGTTATCCAATTTATTTGCACAACGGGCGCTCTTGCCATAATAGATTGAGATTGGGACTACATTGGCTACAACATCGTTCAGCATCACTTATATAAAGAGGTTATCACAAGTAGCGAATTTATTTTAACAAAGGCGTACACCATGGGCAAGTTAACATTGGTTGTGAGTATTAATAATTTCTAGTTTGTATTTATGAATTCAAAAGTGATAATGCTTTTGCCAAAGTATTCCGAAATATTGTTAAATAAACTTGTAATATTTGTTAAATTTTCGCTCGTACGAACTAATAGAACTAAATGTAACTTGTAACTTGTCAACAAAAATTTATCAATTTCGTCGTTGTTTTTCAAGCTCGATCCTTTAAATAATGAGTATAAATACAAGTTTTTTTTACTTTATGACTTCGACTATTAAACACAAGTTGTACGCTGTGGGGTTGTTGAAATACACTTTTGTACGCTGTTCTTTGCTAATTAGAATTGAATAATGGAGGAAATATGTTTAACATAAAGAAAGTTTATTTAAAATATGGAAACCTGTTTACTTAAAAAATGGAACATGATATAAGAAGTTACTTTGAAAAACATTTAAAATAATGAATTTTTATTTCATTCTGGACGTTTTTTAAGTGTTTGTAGTCATTTTTGAAATGAGCCCTTTTTGTATAGGAGAAGAAAATAGAAATTCGTACGAATAACGTGTAAAACAGCGTCACACTGCCGTAAACACATTATTAGTATTCTTCAAATGAATTTAAATTTACAAATGAGTTGACTGTTGTCTGAATTCTTGGCTCAGGTTTATGTTTTTATTTGTGAAACTAAGGGGTGCGAGTTCAAAACTCACTACTGATCATAATTTTGTTTACATTTAATATTTACTTGTTTAAAATTAAGTTTATAAATAAGTACAATAATAAATATTTAAATTATAATAACACCATTATATGAAAGTCTTATCTAGCACAAGATTGTTTAGAACGTTTACAGTTAAATATATTTTGCATATTGTATATATATTTAAATATATTGTATACATATTTTGTTCCCCCAGTCAAAACAATTAGGCTAATAGAGCATCGACAGTTGGATACAGTGTACAAGATTGATGTTTAATATTTATATATGATGTAGATAAGTGTCCATTTTTTAAATATCTGTTATGTATAATTTCAATTTAGTAATAAGATCAGTAATATAATTGAACCAATAACAAACGAGAGCATTCACTTATGTCAGTCAGTCCATTGACTGCCATATTTTTTTATCACTATAAGGTACACAACATAAGCGCGCAAAATTTAGGAATAAATTTAAAGTTACTTCTAATTATTAAAGTTAAAAACAGCGTCCAGAACGGCGTGTTGCAGTGTGAATGTTTTCAATTAAAATGAAATCAGTTTCAAAGAAGTTGGAGGTAATATAAATGCTTATTGTTAAAAATTTGCTTCCATCACGTCAACGAGACGAGATTATTAGCGAATTTTCGTTCGAAAAAAACTATTGGAACAGCCATAATTGTAAGATCTATACCCGGGACCTTGCAATGAAACCTTTAGATTATTCTTTCAGGGGTCGTTTCAGAATAGCGGCTATTTGAAATGTTGAAAAATTCATAACTTTTTTTAAACCCGATTTCCACCATTGTAATCAGCGTTAAAAACTGCTAAATAAACCAAAATAGTTGAATTTTCAAAATCAGTTGAAATTAAGAAATTAAATTCTGTCGGCAGTCAGGGATCATTTTCGTATTTTCAATGTAATTTTAAAAGTTTAAAATGCTAATATACTTTTGATTATGAGGGTAGTGTTGATTATGAGGGTAAAATTGTAGACCTAATTTCAGGAAAGGGTGACATAAAGATATTTTTGGAAATTCGCTTCTATCACGTCAGCAAGACAGCTGCGCCATTATTTCCTATGATACCAACTATTTGGAATAAGTGAAGTTGGTTAGGCTACGTTTTCTGTCGTTCACTTCAACACTATCGATTTTACTAGATCATTTATTAATACAGTCACACGGTCTAATCGATTGGCACTGACAGGTACCGGACTATTGAAAAGAGAACTCGTGAAGAATATTCTTCATTCTCAATGTGCTATCAAGGGTCCGTATTTATTAAGGACTATACAAATGGTTTCTTTTAACTAGCGGTGTTTAATTCAGGTAATTTAATCGTGTTTTTTGTTATACCTTTTTGTTTTGATTTATTAACAAATATCCATTTTAAAATGAGCTTTGGCCACCACAGTAGGACTCAGAACCGGGACTTTGAAATTAGCTCCGTTCCTAACCTCAGGTCACTTTTTGAAGGCTTTAAAAAGAATTGTATGTCGTTTTTACTAGATCAAGTCCGTTTTAAGGTTTAAATTTAAACTTTACAATCTCGCATGTTTATTTTATTATACATGATTATTTTGTCATTTTTGTATAAAGATTTAAAAGAATTGTGGTATAATTGGCTTACGTATAACAGACTTGTTTCTTAAAAGTCCTTCGATGAAGCCTAATAGCAGACTTGCATGTTTAGTGCTCTAACAAAGTGATTCAGTAGTTATTTTTAGAGTTTAAAAACTTTTGCGCCAAAACTTAATATTCATATTTTAGTAACCTGGGTGGTTTGCCTATAATATTGGTTTTCAAATGATCAAAACGTTTTTTTTGCGAGGGATCAGCGTTAACAGTAAGGAGTAAGGGAAAATGCGACTTGAACTAAGAACCTTTAGGTGCGCAGTTCAGAGACGCAGCAGAATGACCCGTGTTTTATCCACATCGAACACCGAGTTCCCCACAATATTAATAATCACGGAGCAGCTGTCTCGCTGACGTGTTAAAAACGAATTTCCAAAATTATTTTTCTTGATCATAATCGGTATTAACATCTTTATCATTTTAAACATTCAAATTACATTGAAAATACGAAAATGAACCCTGACCGTCGTCAAAATGCAAACACTTAATTTCAACTGATTTTGGAAGTTTAAAGTGTAAATTTATACAACTTTAACGCCGATTATAGATGGAATAGGATTTTCAAAATTATTTAAGATACACAAGTTGTGGATTTTTAAAGATTTGAAATAACAGCCATTTTGAAACTGTTGAAAATAATATTTCTGGGTAACGAACTTGTCCAATCGGTTTGTGTGCAGTTTGAATCAGATCAGATCAAAATTGTGAACAGCGCACACGAGCGCGCGAGTGTATATATATATATATATATATACACACACACACACACACACACACACACACACCACACGTCTTACATACTGTGCAATTTCTACAAAATAGTGCTCACAATTTCAATTAAATAGCATATTTTACGTAGAAAAGAAGATGATACTTTACGTAGAAGTAGAAGAAAGCTTTACGTAAGCTTGCTTGATGTGAAATTCCAGACCATGCTCAACTAATTATCCAACTAAAGACACAGTAGTATACTGCAGAAGCGCCCACCTTATCGCGACATTAGTAATAACAATCGGGATGGAAAAATTCTGTTATTGAACCAAAAATAAAAATCATATATCATTTTTTTCTCTTCATTTTTTATTTTAATTAAGATAATTTGTTCAAAAACACAATTAACATAGTTTTTAACAACATAACCTCAAAATTATTATAGCCTATCAGCGCACACACCGCACACCCACACACACATACACACAAACACACACACACACACACACACACACACACACACACACACACACACACACACACACACACACACACACACACACACACACACACACACACACACACACACACACACACACACACACACACACACACACACACACACACACACACACATTCACTACTCTACACAGCTTGTCTTACCCTAAAGTGTAAAGCGACCCGTGCTGATGGAGTGAATGACACCAGCCTAATGGTGTATCAAACGGAACCTTGGGACACCTGGCGACCTCCCAGTGTACCTTATCCTTACCCATGCGTGTAGGGGGGTCTGTGGGGGCGGACCTCATTTCCTTAGCTACTTATGGTTGTTTCCAAAATTAAGAATACAAAATAGAATGAGCGGGATCTCACCTCGCAATAAAAAGTTGGCCTGGTGGAGCAGAACCTCCGTAATGAGGACCAAGAGAAAGAAAAATTGAAAGGGAATTAGCAGAGCAAGCATTCAGGCTTCACTAAGGAACTGGGAAGACACCAATTAAAAGTAGGGAAGCTACCCGCCTTGAATCCTCTCCAGCTCTTAGACGTTATGAAGAGACTAGGACTGGAGAAGGTGCTGTAACTGAGCATCTCAGGAATACAGAAAGGGGGTGCAATAGATCTGCAATGTCGCAGTGCAATAGTTACACCATTCATTCAGCAATATAAAACCATTCATTCAGTTATAACTAAATTAATTCAGCCCTACGAACGAAATTATAACCACAATGCATAAATATAATGGATTTATAACAAAAACTTTGTTTGTATATTTTAGTTTTACATACAATTCTTTTAGCTTTTTAATTAAAAAAAAATTAAAATGCTTGATTCATTTTAAAACATTCAACAACATTACATTACAAACAAGAAAGCACTACGACAATGTCAACATTTTTTGTTCCTATATCTTTAATAGGGACTTTAACCCGTCAGGTTCATTATCATACAATTGAGAACATTAAAATGCTAATTTATGCAAATTTAAACGCTGATTAATTTGGTTAAATCGGATACTTAAAAAATCGTCATAAAAAAGTAATAATTTTTTAACCATTTTTTAAAGGATTTTTCTGAAAACGAACTCTTTGTCTGGGCATCCGATCAAATTTTGTGACCAGTTCAAATCAAAATTCACCGGAAATTCGAACGTAGAATATAATTCCCAAGCTGAGTGTAAGCTGGGATTTGTTTACTGAAGTCTAAGATTACAGATGACTTATATAACAAGTTAAACTTACATAGCTAACCTATATGATTCAATCTGTATTAGTTTTTCACTATGCAGCAGTACATATAGTATATTGTAATGCATAAAGAAAGTTGTAGCCTATATTTATGAAAAGCCTTAAAGTATCGCGAAATAACCAATAAGTTATAGAGACGTGTGTGTGTGTGTGTGTGTGTGTGTGTGTGTGCGCGCGCGCGAACGAGTGAGTATGTATGTATGTGCGTGCGTGTGTGTATATGTATGTGCACGTGCATGCGTACGTGCGTGTGCGCGCGCGTTTGTTAGAACTCTCACAGTAACAAAATGGTCCGATTAGATACAAACGTGTCTAGAAATCGCCTTTGGTAGTAGCTGAGACTAGTTCGTTACGCAGCCTAATCCGTTCAGCAGTTTCAAAATGGCGGCCATTTGAAATTTTAAAAATTCCACAGCTTTTGTGTCTCAACTCAAGATAAGATCGGCGCTCATTTAAAAGTCTCGGAGCTGGGTCTCACCGCAATGGCAGCTCCAATTGTATTACATTTCTTCTTAATTAATTTTATGTTGTTTTATTATTTATTCGTTCTCACGTGTCTAACTTAAAACCATAAACTTAAATTAAGTACTTAAGAAAAATAGTTGATCCTTCCTCTAAAAATATGGTGTATTGTTTCTATATACTGAGGCATTGCGAGGGGTTGGCGAAGGGTGCAGTAGATAAGGGGAGCAAAATTACGCAAAAAAACAGGAGAAACAAAGTTCGGCATAAAGGATAGAGGTTTGAGGGGCGCAGGATGACCTTATTAGGGCCTTATATACAGTGTGTCCCACAAAGAGGTTTACGTATTTGATCCTCAATTATTCCTCCATTGATCAATTTGGAACTATAAATACTTTTTAAAGAAGGCACCAGAAATAGTAAGTGAGAATAACATCTGGCTAATGTTTGTAGAAACAAAATGGCGTCTCAAAAATAAAGCTTAGAACTTATAGAAATAAATAAACAGTAATACGGTAATATTATTAACGTTGATAGTAATATTAGTAACAATTTGAAAAAAAACAATATTATGCTGTATTGTATTTAGTTGTATATACGCATTTGGAATGTTAATCCCGGTAGTCGAAGTGGCTAAAGCATCGGGTAGTCTACTGCGTCAATCAACTGTGCACCTAAAGGTTCCTAGTTTGAGCCGCAATTGCTCCAGTTGGTTTCCCCTTACCGCTGTCCCTTCACTGACCCCTCGTCCTCATTAGTCTAACTGGCATAAAGTATGTACGTTAAGAGAAAAAACTAATTTTGAAATACGGATAAACCGTTCAACCGTTCAAAATGGCGGTCATTCCAATTTCTAATAAAAAATCATAATCTTATACTCAACACTTTAGAAAATGTGATTCCACCATGACAATAAGATTTTAAAACCTGGATAATTCAGCAATACGATTGTGAAATCTCATTGTTTAAAAGGTTTATGATAAAATTGTTATATATATATATATATATATATATATATATAAGATGCTCGGGTGGAAAATCCCAGAGAATGAAATCCCAAAGAGAGCAGGAGTAAAATGGACGGAGGAGCGGAGGAGGATCCATAGGGACAGATGAGGGAGGTGTGAAGGATTAGAAGGAACAAGACATGAGTCGGAGTGCTTTGCGTGATCCAACAGGGTCCATATGCAAATAATAATAATAATAATAATATATATATATATATATATATATATATATATATATATATAATATCGTTAACGTTTTGAACATTCATTCCTAACGCGTTTGCGAGACAGATGCGTGCAATTATCAAGAGCAAATCAAATGCAGATGCACAACGAAGGGTAATCTTTTAGAACCAAAAAAACATTTGATTTGAATACATGTAAACAAACTGCAAGGCGCTGAATGCAATAATATAAACATTTGTGTATACAGATTGCCGCCCTGCCCCTTGATCCAGTCACTCCCAACATCTAGCACAATGTGACACAATTGTTACGCCATGTTGACCTTTATGGCGTTTATTCGGACGTTTGCCGTAATTTTTTGTTAACAAAAACAAAAAACGGCGTTTCAAGAGTATGTTCATTGTCTGTTTTAGGCAAGCGTCATGTTTTAGGGCTGGTTTTTATCTTGGATTTTGCGGGACGCGTGATGCGAGGAACATGTTTATATTGGTCTATAACAGTATATTATATAATATAATTAAATAATTTCCTTCCCAGTATGTAGCTTATTGAAGTGACTACTTCTTATTACGGGGTATGGGTGTATATTTTGCACAGGAAAAAATCAGTTTGCCGTCGCGGAACGGGCTACCGTTACGGAACGCTCTAATTGAAGTGTTGAAGTGACTACTTCTTATCGCGGAGTATGGGTGTTTGCTTTGCACGGGGGAAAATTCAATTTGTCATCACGGAACGCTCTAATTTTTGTTTAGTGATTAATAAAATGTATTTTTGAAGTGAAAACTTGTATGGTCGCGATTAACAAAACAGAGGTATAAACATTTGCTTTCGCGTCACGCTTGAATCCGTAATGCATACCTCACAGCTTATATTGTTTTTGTATATATATCTAGACTGGAAGTGACTACTTATAAACAGCTGATTTCGCACAATAGCTTCAATATCATTTCAATTGAGGTTATGTTTATTGTTCTTGTTAATTTTAAAAATGTGTACTTTCTAAATTTGTGTAGTTAAATATTTAATGTATATGACCTACACCAATTTTTGAATGCCAGAATCACAAATATTATATTTATTATTATACTTAGGCAGTATAACTGTCAAAAGTAGGGTTACAAACTGATTAATTATTATTAAAGTCCCTTATATAGCCTAAGGTACTGAAATTTATAGCCTGTGACAGTTTCAGTTAATTTTTTAGTTGTGTGCCTACACACACGCGAAATTTAATACGAAAATAATTTTCAAGAGTTTCCCTTTCCTGCATGCATCTAAATTTTTATAAAAATAATTAAATCATAATAGTGAAAAAGTATACAGTGAGGCATGCCAAAAGAAGTAGTCGCTTCTGTCGGCTAGTCCCGCACTGCCTATTTTTTTTTTTTTTTTTTTTTTAATAACAAATATTGTACTAAACGAGATTCCTTGCAGTAGTAATAAATGTTTTTATGTCAGTGTTTTTGGGAAGTGCATAGATTTCCCCGCGCACCTCGCTCTGTCCCCTGCCCGAGCAACTTCAATTTTTTCTAAGACGTCAACTGTATCTGAACGTTTGTATTGTACATTTCAGTTGGTATGCACAGCGCTCCTGGTGGCAGTTGTTGGCGCGGCCAAGGATCAGCAACAACAGCGGCGGCAACAACCCACAACCACCACAACCACTACGACCACAGCTGCGCCGACTACTGTGTCCGAAGCAGCTTCTGCCTCTCCTTCCGACGCCGGCTTGGACTTGGAAGATGCCCCTATTTCCCCAGCCAATAGTAACGGGGACGCTACCCATAAAGAACACCATGAATCCGACCACCACTAAGAGTCCTTACCTGCGCTATTTATTCTTATACTTTTTCATTATAAATGACAAATTAATTTGTGAATAAAACCATTGATTATTGACTTGCTGTGTTTTATATTGCAACCCTGGTTTGGTAGAAATATGCAGACTTAAGTAACCAAAAAGTATTGCAAAGATAAACACAAAAATTGTTTTAAATATTAAATAAAAATGTAAATTAAACTTAATACGGTTAAAGTATAAAAATAAGATTATGTAGACCTATTTAATTAATAAATAAGGTATTTAATGTTCAAGTTATTTATATCGAATTATAGTCAATGTTTTATGTAGTTCTGAACGACGTGCATAAGCTATTTAAAGTTTCATAATATTAGAAGTTTTCAAAATCTAAAATATTATATAGATGAAATTTCTAAAATCTAAATTTGATTGTCAAAACATTTGGAAAAACCACTAGTATCAAAGGATCTTGCTAAGAAGAGTCCTCTTAACTTAGAATGATCGTACCTAACACAAAGCCAAAGTAACTAAGTCCTTACATAATTTTGTAAACAAAGAAGATTTCAAGCACTAATCCTTTACGACTCTTAATAAATACCTTTGGTTGTCAATTGTTTCTTATAAACTCAGGTTGTTAAGAATGAACAACTTTCGATAAAATGTATTTTAACTTCATTGGAAGTCTATTCTTTCATAAAAACTTTTTCAAACACTGAACATAACCTGAAACTGACAAATATTAATATGAAATAAACGTTTTTTGGCGTATCTGTTCGTTGTTCTTGTAAAATCTTTCATTTTATCTTCAGATGTTGATGACATTTCGGGTGTTTCCTTAACGAATTCCGAGAATATCCGAACAGGAGAGCTGTTTTGAATTTAATTAGATGATTACGATATGAATTTTCGCGTATTTTATTAAGTGAAAACTTTTTTTTACGCTTCCGTAACGCACCTCACAGCATATATAATTGTTCTTGTATAAATGTAGACTTGCAGTGAATAGGCTTACTTCTAAACAGCTGATTTCGCCCAGTTCAGTATCATTTCAATTGAGGTTATGTTTATTGTTCTTGTTAATGTTAAGGTGTACTTTTTAAATTTGTGTAGTTCAATTATTTAATGAATATGACCTAAACCAATTTTCACTTATGTCGGCACTACCTCAAGGGTCACACGTAATTTTTGTTGTTTCTAGATTAACTGTCAACCCTATCTTCCGTAATTGTACATCGAAAATATTTGTATGCATCAATGTGTTTTTGTTGATATTTCAAAAACCACAATTTAAAGAATCATACTGTGTCAAATAATTGTATTGCTGACGGTATAGAAGCGCTCTCTAAGATTTTTACCATACAATTACCATTAAAATAAGAATTGGAATAAATTAGAATTACGAGTATAAACTTTCAAATTACATCGAAAATACGAAAATGAACCCCAACCGTCGTTAAATTCATTTACTTAATCTCAATGGATCTTGAAAATTGAAAATGCTAATTTATGCAGATTTTAACGCTGATTACGATGGTCAGATTTTCAATAAAGGGTAAGGTAAAATAATTACGTTTTTAAAGATTTGAATTGGCTGTCATTTTGAAACTGTTGAACGAGTTTTGCTGACTTAATCAAAGCTATTAACACAATTGACTTTTCTGCTAAGTTTGAATCAAATTGGACCAACAGTGCAAACGTGAGTGGTCAAAACCATTCATTCACATACAAATTTAACGACCTCTCTCTCTCTCTCAAAAAAAAAAAAAAAAAAAAAAAAAAAAATCTAGAGGTAAAAATCGGCGCTTAGTTAATGTATCGGGTCTGGGTTCTACATAATGGCCATTTTAATAGGTAGGCCTGCTCGTTTTCCAATGGAAGTTTGTTTCAAAAAACAATTCATAAAACAGCTGATTTTATCGTACTTTTCTACACGAAAACTTTAAGGTTATGTTTGATATTATGTTATAAATTTCCAGTCGTAAGCGTAGCGAACAGATCGTTCTACTAGTACAAATTGCATAAATATTTAATGCAAAAACCCTAAAAGCTTCCGTTTTAATATGCATTAATATCCATTTTAATAAGCAGGCCTCTGGCCACGTTTATTAGTTCAAGTATGTGTAGAAGAGATCAAGAGTTACACAATGATTGTCCTAAATCACTGGAAGGACAACGCTGTGCAAATTGCTTGCACAATATCAGATGATTGTGTCGTCCATCTTGTCATCAACGATAATCAACAGTTAAATAACATCCGGTTGGCACCTACTCAACAGCCAACAGCAACAAAAACTGTTCGTTTATAACAGCTATAAATCTTCGCTTTAATAAGTGTTGAAACCACACATAAAGGTCCCGCAGGCGCACTGTTACACGTTTATACACGCTAATGTACTCGTATTACATAACAAAAGCGGTAAAAAAATAAACCTAAATTTTTGTACAAAAACTGTTTGTTTCGTTTTACTGCTAAATGGGTAATTTCTCATTTAAAACTTCCTTAGGCGAGCCTATGAGTGTAAAATAGCACGAATATAAAAAATCGAATACACATTATTAGTTATTCTTGAATTAAATTTAAATTCTACCAGTAAACTGATTATTTCTAGTGCTTTGTAGCTCAGTGCTATAATTTCTCCTTACAAAATTAAGGGTCGTGAGTTCCAAACCCGCTACTGACGGTAACTTTTTTTACGTTTAATATTAATTAATTTGTTTAAAATTATGAATATAAATAACTTCAATGATAAATATTTAAATTAAAATTAACGCCATTATAATACATACAATAATACGCCCGCTCCATCTAGTACAAATTGTGTACAGCGTGTATTGTTAAATATATTTCGTAAATTTTATATAAATAATTTCATTAAAAAATACACTATTAAATTTATAATACATGCCCAGCCCAGCCAGCACAATTATTACAGCATTAACAGTTGGATATGCTATACAAGATTGATGGTTTTTATTTGTATAGCCTATATTGTAGATAAGTGCTAATTTTCTTTAATGTGTATAGTTTCATTTCATCAATACGATCATTAATGCAATTAGACCAATACATACCATCATTGATACTTCAATTTTTTAATCACTTTTGTCAGCCAATCGCCCGACGGCCGATTTTTAAAAATTTGGAATGCCCCTATTTTAAAATTGTTGAAAGGGCTGAAAAACGAATTCGATCAAGCTGTTAATGAGACCACATCGCGTTTTGGTTCAATTGGCTTGAATTACGCTTAAATTTTCATACTGTACCGAAAAAGTACCAAAATGAACCCTGACCTCCGTCAGTTCAATTTCCGTATTTACAACGGAATTTGAAAATTTAATTTGTTAATTTATGTTGAGTTTAAAGGTGGTTTTCGAGGATGAAAACATATCTTCAAAACAGATAAAAAGGTTTGCCTGTACAATTTTTAAAGATTTGGAATTATTGTCATTTTGATACCGTTGAATGGATTTTACTGTGTAACGAACTTTTCCTATTGCCGAAATCGATTTTCGTGCCAAGTTCCGATCATGACGGCAGTGTTTAGAAACAACAGAGTACACATCAATAAAACTACTTCAATTTATTTGCATTGTGTATTTATTTAGCTTAGCGGTGTAGGCCTACATTGAACAAAGCAATAAGCAGTAAAGTTCGTATCTGTGGATTACGTTTTTTTATCCGTGACCTTTTCCTCCTTTTCCTCCCCCTCCGCCTCCTCCTTTTCCACCACCTCCGCCTCCTCCTTTTCCTCCACCACCTCCGCCTCCGGCTACGTGATGCCCATGGTCGGACGCTCCGCTACTGATAGCAACTCCACTTAGCAGCACCAGTGCCAAAAGGAACTGGAAAAAACAATTAGCCTTGTGAAAAAAGAAAATTGAAACAAAACACACACACACACACACACACAACCAAACAAACAATAAGACAAAATAAAGAATTTTTTTTTAAACTCACTGACTTGTTGGAAGAAAATTCCCGATAATAATGTTTTTTTACTTCATTATTTGTTTAAAAACCTAATTTAGTCATCATAATTGATACTAAAATCATCATATACTAATATACTAACGATTTAAAATTTCCAAATTACATTAAAAATGCTTGTTTGTGCAGTTTTTGATTCCGATTTCGATGGAGAAAGATGTAAGATAAAATAATATTTTTTAAAACGGCTTAAATTTTGAACGGTTAGACAGATTTCGCTGGCAAATTTCAAAGGAACATAAAAAACTTTGATTTTTTAAAGACTGAAAATAGCCGCCATTTTTAAACTGTTCGGATTTTACCGGGTAACGAATTCGTTCACGCGCTTGAAAAAATCGATTTTAGTGCCAAGTGCGATTTAAAATATACAAAAATTGCGAAACGACCAGAACACAAACACATAAATATTTACGTACTTTCAAAACGTGATCTAGATGTCAGGTTAGGAGCTCGTTTTAAATCCATTCGCACAATCACCGCTTCGACAGCTCGTTGTCAACGGGAATTCGATAATTAAAGAATTTATTTCCACAAAGTCTTAGAAAAAAGAACAAATAAAATAATATACAGTCTGGTACATAAATAAGTAAACGGTTAAATTTCATAGGTTCTATTCAAGTTAGGTTTCGTTTTTTTTTATTTTAAGACGAAAAGCACATTGAGGCTATTATCGCCTCCCTAAATGTAAGGGTGAGTGTAAAGTGTTAAAGTCGTAAGTGTAGTGTTGTAAGTGTAAGTGTGTGTTAGACTCGGGTACCGCGAGGGATTTCTAAATCCTCTCAATAACCTAGTCTGCACCTCTCAATAAATCCTCTCTAGTCTGCACCCCCTGCGTAGAATATGTCATTTTAAAGCACACAAAATCGCGATTCGAATATAAAAAGTGTCCTAGAAATTACACAACTTTTTTTAATGGGTTATTAATGTAGGCTAAACACGCCAATATTTTTATATAGGCTATTCTTTTTCTATACAAGATCATCGTTTTAGTAAAAACAAAATAAAAAAAAACAATCTCTTACTTTTTTGATATAATTAAAAATTTGTAGATTTACCTGTTTTCTAAATATTTATACAAATAAAATAAAATTGCACTGCAAAAAATTACTTCTCATTATATTATACGTAAGTATAATTTTACAATAAGGAAACAATCGACCTCCAAAGGCAGTACCTACTTTTACCTACTGAATTTTAGCAACTTAAGATAAATACGTAATTATTGTACAAAAGTGCAGGTAAAGCACTAACTTTCCTGTCGATTTCACCATTACAACCGCCATTAAAACTAGCATGAGTTAGCATTTTGAAATTTACACCGGAATTAGAAATCTAATTTATTTAGACCTTAATGCGAATTGCGTTGGTGAAATGAGATTTTCAAAGAAATACTAAGATAAAAGAGTTATAATTCTTTTTTAAATCGTAATGACCGCCATTTTAAAACTGTTAAAGGATTTGGATGAGTAATATTTTAATAACATACCGAAGAACAGCTGTTTAAAAATCAGCTGTTTGTATTCAATAAAAGAACAAATACGTTAGTCAAAACAATGTTTGTGTAACAGTTGCTCATTTGACTGGCATCCTTTAAAATATATTTTTTCCGGAATTTCAGCTTAAATTTTTTTCTAAAATAAATTGTGCAACCTGATATTAATTTTACATTTGAGGTCAAAAATCTAAAACAAGAAATTTATAATTATATCATGCGTATTTATTAAATGACTGTTTTATTTTTTTTTTTTTTGCAAAAATTAAAGAATTTTAGGCTACTTACTATTATAGTGTAGTTCATCTTGTTACAGAATGTTCCTAACTTTGAGAGTTCCCCAGTTTTATATATATAGCCTACACACACAGATATTAAGTTCTGATTAAAAAAAAACTGCAACAGTTGTCAAGGTGACCGCCATTGTTGCCGTGGATAATCCAAAGTCGTGGTCACAGATTCATCTCAAGAAGAACGGTGTTACTAATTGTGTTATGGTCGTTCTAATATGCTTTAATTTCGGAACAGATTGAAATAAAAATAGGTTATGTCAGCTTTGTTGTGACGCAACAATAAACATTTTAACTACAATGGAAATAAATCCGTATTCATATTTCAAGGAACTTAAGCATATTAATAGTGACTATACAACTTTTTAGCAAATTTCTATTGGGAAATGAGCTATTGTAGGTACGACCAAGACCCGAAACCTTGAAATGAGCACCGATCCTGACATTTAGAACAGTTTTAATTATTATAGCTTGTGCAGTTTGTTACCCTGTAAAATTAGCAAAATGGACTCTATTTCAAATTTACAAAATTCGTAACATTTTCGTCTTATTATTTATTTAAAATCTGATTTCACCGTCTTAAAAATTTGAACTTACAAAATCCGTTTAAATTAAGAAATTTTATTTGATGGCGGTCAGATTTCACTTTCGCATTTTCAATTTAAAATGCTAATATATTCAGATTTTAACTCTTTCTGATATGGTGAAATCTTATGTACCAAAGAAGAAAGTAACTGTTGGAAATCCGCTTCAATCACATCTGCGAAACTTAAAGTAAAACGAAAATATTCGTTCTAGCATCGGTCGTTAATTAATTCTACAGATTATTCAACTACCTTCCACTATAACTAGCATCAACTTTGTCATAGCTCGGTTTTGAAGTCGACTGCGCTTCCCCTACAACGCTGACCACGCCTCTAAACTTATTTCTCATTACCCAGGTTACCGTTGCTGGTTACGGTTTTAAACGTAGTAGTTTCCTATAATACGTTATGGTAAGCCTAAATATTTAGATTTAAAAGATACAAACGCGTTCTTGAAATTGGCTGAATTCCGCTTCCGGTTGCTGTTCATCTTTATTCCGTTCAGGTCTGCATTTAGTAGCCGCCCGGCCTAAAGGTCTTGAATGTGGGAATGTGATCAGGTTTTTACATTTTATTTATATTTTTTCTTTGTATTTTTTGCTTCTGTATCTTTAAAAACAAAAAACATGACCCTTAAAATCAAGCTAGGTATCAAAGATAGTTTTATCTTAACAAATAGCGGAGTAATCTGTATCGATAATTATAGGTCAGCCGCTTAGAAAACGACCAGCTAAGATCACCAGTGTTACAGAAAATGTGCGAGTGAGAGGTCGAGTCCCCACTCTCTCACCACAGCTCCCTCCTTTCCCTTCACTATCGTTGAGTAGTAACAGTTTGCAGACTCAGATTGGCCGATTCTGTGTCATTGGACTGTTGGAGGGAGCTGGAAGGATTCTACACGCGCGAGAAATTCTCCCGTAGGCCGTTTATTATGTGGCTGGACTATAATATTAGTTTTTTAGGGATTAGATTCAATATGGCCGACAGGATCCACAGACATTCTATACAGACAGGATATCTATAAGAAATTCTACAAAAACTGACTACGGTATCTTAAATGATTATTACTGCGCAGGGGTGCAGACTAGCTGCACCTATTGAGAGGATTTAGACGTCCCTTACTGTACCCGAGTCTAACACACACTTACACTTGCAACACTATACTTACTACTTTTAACACTTTACTCTCACACTTACATTTAGGGAGGCGATAATAGCCTCAATGTCCTTTTCGCCTTAAAATAAAATAATAATAATAATAAATTAATAGTTTTCTACGAATTTACTCAGAAAAATATAGTACGCCAAGAATGTCCCCTTTAACTTTATAAAACAGAAGTTAAACCAAACCTTTTTTTAGATGTTAAAAAGACAACTAATTTCTTTTCTTTTTTTGTTTGTTCTACGAATTAGAATAAGGAAAGTTTTCTCAAATATTGTCAGATATAAACAGTATGTTGTTATCGATCCCCCTCAGGGGCTCACACATTGTGAGTACGGGTTTGGCAACTCTGAGGTGCCCTAGCTGGATGTAACCTTTCTTCTCCTATCTACTCTGGGTTAGGTTCCTTCTTCCTAAGCCTAGATCGAACAGCGTACGCTAGGAGTTGTTAGCTGAAACATACAGATTCCGGATACCAGACGATTTCCTTTTTAATGTAGCCTTACCTATGCTTGCGAGCTGTCTATCCTTCCGGCTCTGTTTAAAATGAAATACTGAGCTCTTGGAGCAGCCATCATGGTAAGATCCAGACACAGCACCTTCAAATGAGCGTTGATTCTGACTTGGGGATCACTTTTTGAGGTAGTTAATATATATATATATATATATATATATATATATATATATATATATATATATATATAATTATTAGTCGCGCGCGTGTGTGCGTGCGTGCGTGCGTGCGTGCGTGCGTGTGTGTGTGTGTGTGTGTGTGTGTGTGTGTGTGTGTGTGTGTGTGTGTGTGTGTGTGTGTGTGTGTGTGTGTGTGTGTGTGTGTGTTTTAGCACTGTCATCTTCGAAATTTCAGTCCGATTCGATTCAAACTTGGCACAAAAATTGATTTCGGTAATACATCGGTTTAGACAAGTTAGTTAACTAGCGAAATTCGTTTCAAAATGGCAGGTATTTCAAATCTTTAAAAAATATTTGTAAACATTATTTTAAAAAATCTGTTTTTACCATCGTAATCAGCGTTAAAAACTGCATACATTAAAATTTTGATCCGTCGAAATTATGACATTCATTTCGACAGCGGTCAGGGTTCATGTTTGTATTTTCAATGTGATTCATAAGAGTAAGATGTTAATCTAATTTCGTAGTTTCTCTAGTTAGTTTTTTCAGACTGCCTTATGTGGATCTCCTTTGGAGTTAATTAACATTTCGGTTGTTGCATGTTTAATGGGTAATGGATCGCTTGTTGGACAGTAATAATGGAGGATATCTTGTAGAAGCCACTTTCATTAAAAACAGTTCTGCAGATTCTTATAAAATTAGAATATAAATGAAGACTTATAACTCAAGTCAAAGTATTTATATTGAAAAAAGAAAATAAGTTTTGCAAATTTATAAAAATAGTAATAAAAATTATGAAAAACAATTTTTAAGTACTAAAGTACAAGTGTAATAATAACAACACATTTCTTGACTATAAATATTTATTTTTAGAAATAAAATATAGGTTTATATATAATTAAAAATGACTTATAAATTATCGTATTTATTAAAAAATAATAAATACATAATTTTTGTTTATAGTTCAGTTCACAGATTGTAAATTTAAACATTTAATACAGACAAGTCATTTGTGGCCGCCATTTTGTCTTTTTCAGTCTCCCCCTCCTCCGTGCCCTTTCCCTCCTTCGTGTCCTTTCCCTCCTCCGTGTCCTTTCCCTCCACCTCCTCCTTGACCTTTGGTACCACTCTCGATGTGACCGGCAAAACCTTTACCTGCTCCTCCTCCCCAGTGTCCATCTCCTCCATGTCCACCTCCTTGTCCTTTGCTACCACCTTCCACGAGACCGGCAAAACCTTTTCCCCCTCCTCCCCAATGTCCATCTCCTCCATGTCCACCTCCTCCATGCCCACCATCTCCTGATCCACCTTTACCTTTGGCACCCTCTACGCCGAATTCTCCGCCACCAGAATGTCCTTTGGCACCTCCTCCGCCATGACCTCCTCCTCCGCCATGACCTCCTCCTCCGCCATGACCTCCTCCTCCACCATGGCCGCCATCACCTCCATGACCTCCTTTAGATCCTCCTTGACCTTTGTCACCTCCACCTCCATAATCCCCACCGGTTCCTCTCGTAGCGTTTACCATAAGTAATCCAACCAAAAAGATCTGTAACAAACGCCAGAATACACTGAATGAGTATTGTAAGAGCAGATCCATTTACAGTGCGCTGAATCAGCACGTAAGCGCATCATATAGTATTTACAGAGACTATACAACAGACTTGATTTCATTTAACGTTGTTCAACGCAATAAAATATAATCTTTTGCTACGATTATAATGTGGAACCTTTTGACTATAGGTCAGCCGCTTAGAAAACGGCATTCGAAGAACACCAGTGGGATAGAGAGAAAAAAATGAACGAATGAAAGGTCGAGTCTCCTCTATCTCACCATAGCTCCCTCCTTTTCCTTCACTATCGCTGAGTAGTAACAGTTTGTAGACTCAGAATGACAGACTGTTGGAAGGGGCTAGAGGGGAATTCTCCTACGCCGTTTACTAAAAACTGCATGCGTTTACTAAAAACTGGTGGCTGCACTATAAAACTAGGTATCGTCAACTTTAAATGAAAAAACCTTCAATTTAATATCCTACGTTGTACCATCCTATCTACCATTGTACCATCATTATTGTAATAATATTATTAATTAATGTTATTTTTAATATTAATATTTTACTACAATACAATGCAATGCAATACAATATTATATTATACTTAATTGTAATATTATGTTATATTGTATTAACAATACAATATTAATATTGTATTGTAATACTGTGTTATTGTAATAATATTGTTAGTATACAGTGTTACGCAAATGTTCCAAATATATATTTTTAATAATAACAGCAAGATTAAGAAACTTCATAGTCCTAATATTGTTTAAAATTCTACATAATTTATTTCAAATATTTGCTATACTGTACTGCAAATCTGTAGTGTTAGCAAATAACGAGTTGTACTTTACTTGAAGATAAGATACTTTGTAAGTAGAACAAAACATCGAAATAATTTAATCTCAGAACGCAACTGTCTCGCTGACATGATTGAAGCGGATTTCCGAAAGCATTTTTCTTCATCTTATCCAATTTTGAAATTTCGATTTCACTATCATAATCAGCTTTAAATTACGCCATTAATTTAAAGCTGATTAAAATGCCAAATAGAACCCTGACCGCCGTCAAATTGAATTTCTTAATTTTAACCGATTTTTGAAAATTCTTAACGCCAATTTGTGCAGTTTTGTAACTCAGATTGCGACGGTGAAATCAGTATTCTAAAAAAAAATATTTTTGGAAAATTTGAAATGGCTGCCGCTTTGAAACTGTTAAACGAATTTCGCTGGTTAACGAACTTATCGAAGTTAGGTTATTACCGAAGTAGATTCTTGTGCCAGGTTTGAATCAATTCGCACTAATATTGCAGACGTGACAAGGCAAACACACACACACACACACACACACATATATATATATATATATATATATATATATATATATGATCAGTGTTGCAACAAGTATCTAACAAATATTTGACAACTATCTTTGGTAGTGTAATACGCCCCTTAGACTCTTAGACTACATTTCATACTTACTGCAAGCAATGCCATTGTAGAACTAGATTCCTCTGGATTGTGCATTCCTAATATAGGCCTAATTTGCTACAGAATCAACTGTGAAGGTTGCTGTCGTCCGATTTTAACACGATTATTGCTTCTTTATGGCATTTACAGAATTAGGCCAAACACATGTTTCGTTCTGTTATAGAGAAGCAATAGTGTGTTTATTAGAGAATTCTCATTGGATAATGAGCTATTGGAAAGACCTTCATGGTCAGGCCCTCTCATATTCGCAATTTTGATCCGATCTGATTCAAAGTTGGCGCGAAAAATCGATTTTAGTGATTGTTTGGACAGTTGGTTATCCAATAGGCCTTTTCGAATCTATAAAAAAATCACTTTATCTAACATTTTTTCAATGATTTTACCATCGTAATTTGTATAAATCGGCATTTTAAATTTTAAAATCAATTGTAATTTAAAAAATCAATTTGACGGAGGTTACGGTTAATTTTTTATTTTATTTTCAATGTGAAAGTTACAACTAATTTATATGGGTTCGATTGAAATGGCACGAAAATCAATTCCGGTGACTGGTAAGTACGTTTTTCTGGTTTCAAAATGGCTGTCAAAATTTGCATCAAATAAAATTTTTTTAAAAACTCCATATCCGTTTTAACTTTCAATATAATTTGAAAGTTTAAAATTCCATTTTATGATGATTTTAATGCTCATTGTGAATGTAAAACTCGATTTTTTTTAAAGTATACGATAAAAACAATATAACTGGAAAATCACTACTATCACGTCAGTCAGGTAAGTCAATTGAATTAATCGCATATGAGACAGTTTGTGCATTGTTTTTGACCGTATTTAGAGGGTTAAGTACCTAATAAACATTTAACAACTAAAAGCACCACGTAATAAATGAAAATCATTCAACTCATTTTCTGAAATTATTTAATAGACTAATATTAATTACAGTAGTTAGTACAATTATTAAAAATGTTGATGTTATCCTCCAAAGCTAACTCCCAAACTTCCTCTGACACCTCCGCCTCCAAAATTACCACCGAGCCTAAAGTTCCCTGGCACTGAGCCACCTCCGAATGTTACACTTCCTGCAGGAAATACTCCGAAACCACCAGAAAACTTCCCAAATTTGTTATATCCACCAGAAAATTTCCTATACCCTCCGGAGTAACCGTGCCCATTACCACCACTATGTCCCCTCGTATGACCCGAGTAACCTTGTCCAAAACTGTGTTTGTAACCAACATAATCAAATTTTCCCAACCCTTTTTTAAGACCGATGAAATTACCGAATTTCCCAAAACCAAATTTCGTCCCGAATTTGCCGAAATTGTTAAAGCCGCCGTTTCTTCCAAAATTACCACTCGCTGGGGCGAAGCCCGGAGTGGAGACGCCAATACCAAAACCTGGTACAGATCCTCCAATGTTGACTCCTGGTAAGGAGCCGCTAAAACCAAATCCTGGAACGGAACCTGCTATTCCGAATCCTGGTACGGTGCCACTGACACTGATCCCTTGCGGATCAGCTGTTACATGCAGTATAGTTAACACTACCAGGAACAACTGCAAAAAAAACCTTTATTTAGAAATGTTACCTAGCAACCGAATAGTATCCTAAAAGCAAATGTCTTGCTAGCGAGATCGAACTTTCAACATTAAACAAAAATTATTACAATTATTTGAAAATATAAATTCACTACCATTAAAGCATATACAATAGGCTATATATATATATATATATATATATATATATATATATATATATAAACACACACACACACACACACACACACACACACACACACACACACACACACACACACACACACACACACACACACACACACACACACACACACACACACACACACACACACACACACACACACACACACACACACACACATATATATATATATATAAATTTTCAAATTGCATGATTTCTCTTGAAGATTTCGCAATTTTGAAACGGTTGAATAGAAAAGCAGGTTGTTAAAAAATTATCTATACAACATAGAGTCGAAAAATTCTCGGAATTGGTCAATGGAAATTTATTGTAATTTAACCTTATTTTCCTTCAAAATACTTTCCTCCTGCATACACACTTCTTCCACGGTTCATAAAATTGTTGGAAACACTCCTGAAAGCCATTTTTGGAAATTTCGTTTAGCCGCTTCATATTATTTTCCGTCACTTCCTGCGAATCAACAAAACGATGTCCCTTCAGTGTCATTCGGGAAAGTAGGGAGAGTGTTTCAGAGTGGTAACATTGTGTATGGCAAGGTATTGTTTCATCCTCAGCGATCGATGTGACTTGCATTGTCACGCAACAAAAACCAATGTTCCTTGCCGATTTTTCAGGTCGTTTACATCTAACTGCATCTCGTAGTCGTTTCAGGATCTCCTTGTACAATTCTTTGTTAACTGTTTTGACTTCAGGAAAAAATTCGTAGTAAATCAAGCCCTGGTAGTAAACACCTCCAACATCACTTTACCCCGGTTTCTGTTCAAGCGAAGTTTGTCCTTGCTTGGTGATGTTTTCGATTTCCATTTAGCAGACTGACGTTTCGTCTGTGGATCGTAAAGGAAGCACATGTTCATTACCAATGAATACAGATTATAGATTCTGTATTCATTGACATTACTTCCGGATTTTTACCTGTTTCCACGACTGAAATGACAGTGAAGGGACATTATTTTGCCGATTTGCAAAGTGATGGATAATTCAACTAAGAGGTTAAACGAAATTTCCAAAAATGGCTTTCAGCAATGTTTTCAACAATCGTATGAACGGTGGAAGAAGTGTGTACATGCAGGAGGAAAGTATTTTGAAGGAAAATAAAGTTAAAATATCATACGTCCTATCAATAAATTTTCATCGACCAATTCTGGGACCTTTTTGACCCGACCTCGTTCCCTGAACAAATTTGTTACACAACAAAACCTATTCAACAGTTTCAAAATGGCGGCCATTCAATTATAAATTATAAAAGTGTTAATTAATGCAGATTTAGTAATCATATTTTCAATAAGGTTTAGAATAAAATTTAAAAAATCTTGGAAATTCGCTTCTATCACGTAAGTTTCGTGTCGCGATTATTTCATTTTAATTGGCTGTATCATCTTTCGAGTGCTGAAATACGTGACCAATTCTTTTAGGAGGGGGGATAATTATGAACTAAATTTGTGTACAATTTTGATCGAAATCTTTAGTGTGATTTTTGACAGTTTTTATTGCCAAAAATAATGGCAAAACGTCTTTTTAAAGATTAAGAAAACGTTTCTATGAGCAAACAATACACGAACAACACACACACACACACACACACACACACACACACACACACACACACACACACACACACACTCTCTCTCTCTCTCTCTCTCTCTCACACACACACACACACACACACTGGCATATTTTCAGCTTTTCTAGTGAATTTCTCCAATGGAAAATGAGTTAAAAGAGTTTCCATCGGACCTTGAAATTAGCACCGATCCTGATTTTGGTTAATAGACAGTCCGTTCCAAAATGACAATACGTTTTACTTAAACATTTCAAATGCTAGAAATTCATATTTTTTCCTGTTTTTAAGATACGTAGGCTATTTAGTTCCACGAAGGTCAGGGTTCATTTGCTTCTATTCAATGCAGTTAGAGAAGTACTAATGTAACGCAGATTTTAACGCTGCTTTTTATGGTGAAATCAGAACTGCAAAAAAGGTTAAGTTAAAACAATTTTGACAATTCTGCGAGACTATACACACATAATGTATAATAGTAATTTATTATGTATGTATTAAAATCAGTAATATTCTTAGGAATAACTTTAAAATGTCTGACTTACCAGTTGAAGTTGCTGCGACATGTTTTAACGTTACAAAATGTGAAGACATAATGAACCTTTGTGTTTATATACATAGTGTGTTGGACGGTGAAATGTGAAGGTCACGCAAATATAATATAAAGGACTAAGTGACTATTAATTTTGAAAAAAATGGAGAAAAAGCACTTCAGCTCGCCTAGATTACCGGTTGATGAGTTTGGCTGGAAAGCGTTATCAAGGATTTCCCTCGCAACTATCATGACAACAAGGATTAGCTTCGGTTACTCGGACAGTTGTAATGCTTCAACTTTTAATGGCGTATTTTCATCAGATTGATCAAAGAAAGGAGTATATTACACTAACATAGTAACGTCAAAATTCTTTGATCAAAAATCTTTGATGAGATACATTTGACAGTTCTTTGTTGAACTAACTTTTTTTATCAAAATTTGATGAAACTTTGAAAAGATTTTCAAAATACGTAGGCATAACCTCAAAATGTTTGTCATATCCTGTTTGTGTTACATTATTAAAGCGACGCGAAATTGTCACGGACTTTTGAAGCACTAAAAACATTAATTCTACAAGACGAAAAAGCAGAGTGTTTGTGGAATATCCACACTAATGATTATATAAACCGAGATTTAAAATACTCTCGTTCTTAAATATCGTCTGTTTGAATCACGATCTTCCAAATGAAATTCTTTAATGATAGTGGAATTTACACTCAGTATTTATCTCCTTTGTATCCACGGTCGTACCCAAGCTCGACTTCTTGTTTCCTCTCTTTTTAATTAATAGCGTCATATCAAGATAACTGCGTCATATCAAGATTCAGCAGTTTAGTCAACATTATTCGATCCATTACAGCTACTGCACTTGAGTAAACATAACATCAAAATACATCTGGTTAACAACCCAGCTGATCAAAGAAATTTGAAGGATGTAATACGTTTTCTTTGATACAACTTTGGCAAATATTTGAATACAATATATGGTCAAAGTTTCATCAAATATTTGACAAATATCATTGATAGTGTAATACGCCTCCGAGACTCAAAACCGGTATCTTAAAACCAGCGCCGGTTCTGACCTCAACATCATTTTTTCACGGTTCCGTTAAAAATTTTTGGACGGAATTAATTATAACTTGGTCGAAATAATCAATCTTGGTATTGGATAGGTTCGTTACGCAACAAAATCGGTTCAATTATTTCAAAATGGCGGTCAGTGCAGATTAAAATCTGCATAAATTAGCCTTTAAATAATTAATTTGTAGGTAATTACGGTTCATTTTCGAAACTTCAATGAAATTTGAAACTTTAAAATGTTAATTTATGTCGATTTGATTAAAACTTGATATGAAAATCAAGTTTTCCTTATACGAAAGTTTCTGGTAATTTGATTTCATCGTCATAATCAGTTTTAAAATCTGTCTGTAAATTAGTATTTTAGTGCATCAGCGGAAACAGTTGCTTTTCTGCGGTTACCCCGCAGGGGGTGTAGACTAGCTGCACATATTGAGAGGATTTAGACGTCCCTCGCGGTACCCGAGTCTAACGCACACTTACACTTACAACACTACACTTACGACTTTAACACTTTACACTCACACTTACATTAGGGAGGCGATAATAGCCTTAAAATGACAAAAAACAAACAAAAAATCAGAATTCAAAACAGATTTGTGAATAATTATTTGTCTTGGATACAGTAATAATTTATATATTACTTTCGACAATGTTTTTTTAACAATCAGCTGTTTTGGTACACACGCAATTATTTCTATCACGTATGCTTATATTGTGCTGCAATTCCACGGGGACATTTTATACCGCTCCTAGAATTTTGTTTACAGATCTTTTATCGGTTTTAAGCCGGTTTTATTTTTATTGTAAAGACCTAAAATGGAAAAATACGAGGCCTGAATTCCTTGGTGTTTTGACGAACCTGTAGGTACCCCATATGTAGTTCCAATAACGCAGGACCTTTTTTTGGTACGAAGTCGATCGGAGTGCTTAGCGTAATAATATACGAGATTAAGATGAAGATGAAGATAAAGATGAAAGTTCATATCTTTACCTCAGAATACAGAGTAATAGAATTAAGCTGCAGTATTTCCTGTTTGCTAAAAGCATTGTCTTTTGCTTGATAACATTTAGATATTAGAACTGGCCTAGATTGTCTTACCGAATCTTCTTTCAAAACAGATCCTCGCAGGTGGTGCAGGCTAGCTGCACCTATTGAGGGGATTTAGACGTCCCTCACGGTACCCGAGTCTAACACATACTTACACTTACGACTTTAACGCTTTACTCTCACACTTACATTTAGAGAGGCGATAATAGCCTCAATGTGCTTTTCGCCTTAAAATAAAAAAAAGTTTCTGCGGTTATTTCTAATGGCCGAGAAAATTGGGTCATTAAATGAAAACTATTATCTTACACTAATATAATTTTAAGTGATCCAGATTTTTGCTTAAAAACTTTCAAACACGAGGTTTTGGAAATCGATACATTTTTACACGAAGTGTTTTTGTTCAAATTCTATTTAACGTTAGGTGTTCCAAAACTTAAATAATAACGAAACGTCATTAAATTCTACAGAAAAGTTTAAACAGTTCACACTGTCGTCGACTGGTTTATCCTCGGACGAGCAAACATCTTCGAATCTGTACATAATTTTGTTAAATGGATTAACCGAATGCTTCACGGAAACTGTATTACAGTGTAAGGAGAAGGCAAGATTACTTCATAGAGGTAATGTAACTGCAACTTTATTGTAGTCTCACGACTTCAATTTTTTGTTGATATCCTAATAAATTCAATTATGTTTTTAATGCAGTTGTTAGAGAAATTCAATTGAAAAATGAACCGAAACTGTTTCAGTAATGTAATAATTTAAAAACATAAAAAAATGTATTAAGAAAAGCGTGATTATCTAAACTTATTATTATTTTACAGTGAATATGAAAAAATATTATAACCTTAATATGTTGTTTTATTGTCTTCAAAAGTGTTCCATTCGAATTTAGGAAAATCTGATAAAATATATTTTTCTCCAATGCAAACAATTATACCTCTTTTATATTTTTGTTCTTTTAGGGAATGAATTCGGGGGGGGGAATGCTGAATTACGTGTATCATAAATTGTGTTTTTGAATATTTAGTTTATTTTTAAGAAAAGCCGATAAAAAATATTTTTCTCCAATGAAAACATTCTTTTCTCTCCAACTATATCTCTTTTTCACAGTTTTATTCTTTTTTTTTGTGTTTAACGTCCGACTATTGTGCACACTTGGGCTAATGCAGACGGTTATTTTTTTTATTCTTTTAAAGAGTAAATTCGTAAAAAATGTTGAAATATGTGTTTCATTATTTGTTTCATAGCATATTTCTAGAATATACGATCCAAAACAAATATTTTTCAATGTAAAATTGTATACCCCTTTTTTACATTTTCTACCTCTTTCAATCTCTTTAGGGGATGAGTTTTGGGAAATGGTAAAGAATATATTTCATTACTTATATTTAAGATTGACTATGTTACGTTTTAAGAAGGTCAGACGTAAAACATATTTTAAAAAATAAAAATTGTTGTAAGCCTAACTCATTTTTACCTCTTTAGGGGTTGAATACTAGAAAATCGTTTTTCAATGCAATCGTAAATGTGGTGGTAACCCTGAAATTTTGAAATATTTAGCTATTACAGTCTCGGCTATACGTTGATTATTAAAGTTGGACTGGGTAAGTAGTTTAATGGCGTTAAAATCAAATTTTTGCAAAAACATTTCTTAGTGCACCTTGACATTTTTGTAAGAAGGTACCCTGAAAATTTCAATTCTCTAGCTGTCTTGGCTGTACTTTGATTATTAATTGTGGACAGGGTAAGTAGTTTAATGGCGTTAAAATCAATTTTTTGCAAAATCCTTTCTTAGTACACGCCTATATGGTAACATAAATGTACCCTGAAAATTTTAAGTCGCTAGCTGTAATAGTTTTGGCTCTGCATTGATTATGAATCAGTCAGTCAGTCAGGACTTTTGCTGTTATATATTAAGATATATATATTTGATATTAAATTGATATATATTTGATATATATTTGATATATTAAGATATATATATATATTAAGATATATATATATATATATATATATATATATATATATATATCTGTGTTTTATGTGGAAAGGGGTTTAACATTCTTTGTTAAGTAATCATTAAAAGGTTAACTTTTAAAATCTGTCGTTGTGTAATCTGTTAAAGTTTTACAAAAATAGATTTTTTTGCAAAGTTTGAACCAAATCGGACCAAAATTGAGAAAGCGAGAGTACTAACACAACACGTGTACATAAATGGCCTCTAAAAAATTGACCTAGTGGTCAGGGTCGGTGTTCATTTCATAACCCCGGGTCTGGATGTTACCATGACATCCTCTCCAATAGTTCGTATGGTATGTAGTCTGCGGTAGAAATAGAAGAAGTCTAGGTACTGGGTCGGCAGCGGGCTGGCGAGGCACTCTTCAGGTTTAGAATGGTGAAGTGAAACTTAGAAGTCGGTTTGTTTATCCAGTAATGGCCTTATTCCTCCTACTTCCTCCCGAGCAAGTTGTGGTGACTTGTGCTGTTGGTCCGGGTGTTGGTAAGCTGCTGTGTAGTTGTTCTGGTGTTAGTGGTCCTCCTCGATGTTCTGCCGAACAACGATTTTCGACCTGTACTTATTCTCGAAATTATAGCGGGAACTATAATTTCTCAGAATTTCGTTGTTATAACTAGAGAAATAACGCACCAATCAGAATGAAACTCTTGTACACGGGAGATGCGCCAGGGCAGAATTGTATTAGTCCCGTAGTATAGACCCAAGATACGCGTGCACTGCGAACCAATCGGAAGTGAGTTTTGGTTGCGGCAGTGAATTAGGTTTCGCGGACAAGGCTCTTTTCAAGCCGGGAGAGAAGTACGGGAATTTTTAGTTTGGTTGTTCTGTTGATAGTAAGCGGAACTAGGTGTGTAACTCAGTTCCTATGTTGTTTAGGCGACGACAATGGGAATTCGGTTATAAATAAATCAGTGATAACGTCTTTCCTTTATACCAGATAGATCAATGAAGAGATTGATGTAACTCACGGGTAAAGCCGATTGTACTAACTAGATTCGAACTTCCGTACATGTCCGAGTTCTAGCGCACTAACTGAAGTACGAGTGATTACCTCTATATACATATACTATCATTGAATGTAAACGGACTAGAAGTACAGCCACCATTATAACAAACGTGCTCTACATCAGAGGCTAAAGTCCATGTAATTGAACTATCTGCCGCTACGAACGCTGCAAGATGCAAGGACAGGGTTTGAGAAAATAGAACATACTGTAAATCTGTATAAAATCTATTTAACTGCAGTTTAACACTCTACCACAAGATGCCACCAGCAGCGAGCGTTCACATGTCTCTCATATCGATTATCATTATAGTACTTATATATTCAGTAGTATTATACAGAATGTCTGGTCTGACATGTTTATCAAAGGAAAATTTACAATCGCTTATCTTCCTCAATTTGAAAGTTTGTTGAAAACTAACCTTATCATAGATTGCAATACTTACAGATACATATTTTAGTTGCAATGTCCTACTTTGCAATAATCACTACAATACGACAAGCACTGACTTTATGGAAACAGATTTTTATAATCCTAACCTTCCTTTGAAATCCTGATTTGACCATAATAAACGGCATCAAAAGCTGCGTATTCTAAACGGCATTCTAAACTTTGAATTTGTATTAAAAAGTATTAAAAATACGAAAATTCACCCTGACCGCCGTCAAATAAAATTTCATGAATTCAACATATCATTGAAAATTCAAAATGCTAATTTACGCGGTTTTCAACGCTGATTACGAAGGTGAAATCGTGTTTTCAAAAAAACATTTGTGACAAAATAGTTATCAATTTTTAAAGATTTGAAATGGCCACAATTTTAAAGCTGTCGAACGAATTTTGCTGGTTAACGGACTTATCTATAACAATCTATGGTCCAACCTAGACTAGCTACACCTATTGAGAGGGTTTA
This sequence comes from Callitettix versicolor, assembly GCA_022606455.1. NCBI lineage: Eukaryota > Metazoa > Arthropoda > Insecta > Hemiptera > Cercopidae > Callitettix > Callitettix versicolor. The sequence continues at coordinate 41,019,524 of CM040184.1, forward strand.
GATGTCCCTCACGGTACCCGAGTCTAACACACACTTACACTTTAAACTCACACTTACATTTAGGGAGGCGATAATAGCCTCAATGTGCTTTTCGCTTCAAAATACCAAAAAAAAAAATTTATAACGAAAATCGATTTTTGTGCCAATCTGAATCACCTCGCGCGCATGTGTGTGTGTGTGTGTGTGTGTGTAAGGCATATTAGAAAATACCTCCTAGTGTGCTTAGTTTGGCGGGAAAACATTTCCTGGCTCTGTCACGAGTCAGCTGTTTTCTTATTAGTGGTCCTTCTGGTCCATAGGGACAACATAACAGTATAGGAATAAATGGATTTGTAGAATTACTATTGCACTGCGACCTTTGTAGATCTATTGTACCCTTTCTATATTCCTGAGCTGCTCAGTTACGGCGCCTCCAGTTTTAGTTTCTTTACAAAATATAGGATTTGGAGAGGATTCAAGGCGGGTAGTTCAACCAATTATAATTGGCACGTCACAGTTCCTTATTGAAGTGCTTGCAGATGTTTATTCTGTTAATTCCTTTTCAATTTTTCTTTCTCTTCATTCCCATTACGGATGTTCTGCTCCATTTGGCCGACTTTTTTTTGTGCGGTGAGATCCCGCTCATTCTATTTTATATTCTTATTCACGGAAACACCCACAAGTAGCTAAGAAAGTGAGGTCCTCTCGTACAGAGCTCTGCATGTATTGGTAAGGCTAAAGTACACTGAGAGGTCGCCAGGTATTCCAGGGCTCAGTTCGATACAACATTAGGATTCCGTTGCCATTCACTCCATCAGCACGGGTAGCTTTACATTTTAGAGTTAGCAAAGATATTTAGAGTAGTGAATGTGTGTATCTTGAGTAGATGAGTGAGAATAGTTATGAGCTAGACGATGTATAGGAAAGTGTGATAAAGGTGGTGAAATATATGATAAAGGCATTAAAAACTAAAGAGGTATAATATTGTATGCAAAACTAAAAAAGGGATGATATCGCACGTAAAGCTAAAAAAGACATGATATACGGTATTATATTGCACTTAAAGCTAAGAAAGGCATGTTATAAGTGACAAGATACGGTATGCAGGTCCGTTGCAGACCTTACCAATTACGTCAAATTGAGATATTATTGGCAACAACAATTGGGAGAGCCGAATTAGCGACAGAATAAAGCCTCGACAGGAAAAAGGCAATTTGACAGGCAGCCCTAGCAAGTGACACTTGACTGCTAAGGACATCTGAAGGTCATCTAGCATATTGCACAAATCATAGGGTCAACCGAAAGTTTTGAATTCCTTACCAAATTCCTTACTAAATTTTTTACCAATTTCAGTCACTTTTTATAGAGACTGGTGGCAGAAATAACATTAATTAGACGATAAAATCGATCAGTTTTTCTCGTTTCCTAAATAAGAATAAAGTCAAAGAACAACATGTAGAAATTAAGAGATAAATTCTTGTACAACTACTCTAAAAATAATCGCATTGCTGTCTAAATGATCACAAAGTGTTGTAAGGAATATCTGTTGATTAATTACATTTCGAGCATTTCTTTGTATTTTTTTTGGTCGAATTGGACTTGATCACAGTTTTCGTTAATCATAACTCTTAATCACTTAAATGAAAAGAACTCGAGTGAAAAATTAAACACGTTGATTTTAATGTTCGCAACCAATTTTCAGGCGATAAATTTTTTAAAAAAATAAACTTGTTTTTTTAAGTTTATACCTCATCGGCGAAGGTCAAAACATCCGTAGTCTAATGTTAAACAAATTTTTTGAAAGAGTCTGAAAATTATAGCCTAAGAAACATTTTTTAATGACGTGCTGTCAAAGCCGTTACTTTCAAATTCTAGTTCTTTTTACAGAACTTTGAGGTTCTTTATAATATAGATTGAAAAATTAATGTGAAAAACAACGATATACGGTGAGTAGTGGTGGCTATTATGTACCTAATTCCATATGCCTGGATAAAATAATAAGTATTTGGAGACATTTCTTTAAATTAAAAACTTCACTTCTTCAAAATTGATATTTCTACCAATTCCAATTGTGTTAAACTTTAAACTGATATATCGTGCACATTCTTTTGTTACTCTCAAAATGTTTTATCTAGATTTCGGTTTACGTAATTACAATATATCTATGAGTGACTTTGTGACTAAAGGCGTGTTATTAAGATAAGTATTCAATTTTTTTATTGCTTGGGTTTCCCACCATTGCTGAAAGTGTAATAGAGTACAAAGTTATTGCATAAATGCCTCCAGTTTAGTCATTGTTGCATCACTTGCTTCAACTTCTACAGTCCATTCCATGTTCGTTGACAGTGCGGCATAATAAATGTTATGGAGCATTTAAATTTAGCATGAACCGCCCAGTACTGTTTGAACCTGTATTCTACATACAAAAATAATACAGCATATTCTGATATTGTACATCTTTCACATATTAATACGATAAACATTCTGATCAGGTTTTTACCGAAAATAAGGACCTGCGTTATTGAAACTACATATATAGAGTACTTAGAGTTACGTCAGACACACCAGGGAATTCTCACGCCTCATACTTTTCCATTTTAAGGCCTTACAATAAAATAAAACCGACTTAAAACCGATAAAAGCTTTGTAAACAAAATTCCAGGAGCAGTATAAAGTGTCCCCGTGAGAGTGCAGCAAAATTCAGCCATTTGGTGATAGAAATAATTAATTGTGTAAATAAAAAAAACCACTGATTGCTAAAAAAACATCCGAAACTAAAACAATTATTGACCGTTTGAAGTAGAATCAATAAGACAATCTAGGCCAGTTCTCATATGTAAATGTTATTAAATAAAAGACTACTTTTAGTAAACAGTAACTACTGCAGTCTATTTTATGTATGTAATGAAAAATCTGGTTATGGTAGGTTTCTTTTGTAAATATTTCAGTAAGATACAATGTTAGAGTTTAGTCATTAATTTTATTGGCTGTAGTCTTAAAATTACGAAAGTAGAACAAAGTAAAGCTTATCGTACTAAATAACCTAAATATGATACTGCTTTAAAATAATTAAGAACTTCTTGCTGTACTTGTTGCATATTATTCGTTTCTTTTTCTCAATGCGAAAGGTCGCACGGGTCCACTAATTTATGTTTTAGACTAAAATATAATTTTAGACTGATTACTAAATACATACAGTGTCACAATTTTTCTCAAAAACTGATGACTAAGAATACCAATAAATCAATTCCTATCAGATAGGCTAGAAGTTACTGTGTTTATGCCAACTCTAAACTAATAAGGAATGAAATGTAGTGGACTTGTTGCTAGAACCCTATTATAGGTCAGCCACTCTCTCTCTCTCTCTCTCTCACACACACACACACACACACACACACACACACACACACACATATATATATATATATATATATATATATATATATATATATATATATATATATATATACTCGTCTGCATTAGCCCAAGTGTGCACAATAGTCGGAAGTTAAACACCAATAATATATATATATATATATATATATATATATAATACCAAATTAATGCCATTACATGAAAAATAATATGATTATATTATTCATATTTAAAAATAAATACAATAATATTTTATTAGGACTGCCTATAAGGGAAGTAGCTATGTGCTGTTAGATCATACAGAAATATTATATTAATTATTTGTGATTTTATATTTACACATTCCAGCTCTAAGTCTAAGTTAGCACATTAAAATAAAAATTGTGAAGGAATGAGTGATGATAAATAATTGCAGTAACTTTAATGCTATAAGATTTTGAAGATAATAATTTATCCAACTCTAATATTTTCAATTTAGGACATAAAAATTTAAGTAGGTTTGTGCTAGACAATATTCCTCTTTGTCATTCTCCCTTGACTTTGACCCCACACTGAGTAGTGATTCAGTAATTACTATTATGAAAAAATCCACGCATTTAAGTAAAATATTTAACAAAACCTTATAGAGTGAATATATAGGTTTTTTTATTACAATAACTTCTCTTTTTTATTCATAAAATTTTAAATGGTTATTATAATTGTTAAATAGTTATTATTAGCTTTTTTCACTAATTATTATAGTTATCGAATATAACTTAATCAGCTGTATCTAAATTTATTTCAGGTTTAATTAATTTCATCACCACTTACTAAATAAAAAAAAACTAGTAACTACAAATTCTGAACAAGAAAAGAAAATTAAATAGCTTAGCAAGACTTCCTGTAAAGTACAACCTAAAATTACAGTACTTCTTTTTTAAGTGCTTTTTGCTGTTTGGAACTATTCCCCGTTGTGAAAACTCTTTTTTTAGATTTGGCGGTTGGCTGCTTTGAATTTTGTCAAATCAAAACATGTGGTTGGGAACACTTATGTTGTATTGAAAAGCTAACGGTCGGTCAGTTGTCGGTTAAATTTAAATCTAGACTACTGGTTAATGATTACTCCAATTTCTTGTTCTTGTTGTAGTTGTTTGGAGCTGAAAAATGGCAATTCTTTTGTTGTCATTTGTTCTATAATCTGTGGGAAACGCTAACATTATTTTTGCTTTCACCGAGTAACATTGCAATAACATTTACAATTGCAATTACATGTAGGTGCCGGTTAGTCAATCAAGAGAAATACGTTGTTATCGAATCAAAACAGTAAAAAATATAGCTAAACTTTAATGAATTAAAAGAGAGAAATATCAAAAGAGTGTGTTCTTATAATTAAACTTTAGTTCCCACGATGGCTTCGTTTCAAGTTTATGTAGACCGTGAAAATAAAGTTTCCAATGTGAAAAAGTTGCCTGCTGCAAAAAAATCGGATTCTCAGAAAAGAACAGTTTTAGGAACAATTAATACAAATTCAGCAATTGCAGGTCCATCACAGAGAGTTTTGAAACAGGTAAATACTTAATGTTAACCTAGCTTAGTTTAAATTTGGAGGAAGCACATTTATTATATAAAGTAGGCTCTTAATACTTCCAGACAGGTTATTACTTTTTCCAATTAAGTAGGCAATAGAATTCATGTTTAAACAAACAGTATGTAGGCTATTTCTTTAAGTTGTATCAATAAACATTTTTTTCTCATAATGGTTAAAATACTTTGGAATAGATCTGTAAAGCTATAGGGCCTACAACAGTTTTAAATTTTGCCGTTCAGGAAAAGTAATAGGCTAGACCTATAATAAAGGAGACTCATTTGTGTAAAACTATGCACAAATAACTATTTGTTTCAAGATTACAAATATAAATTTATAAATAGCTGTAGGTTGGTTGGTGATCTCAGCCACCACTGTTTTCACTTTTGTTTAAGAGGAGATGTGAATTGATCAACATTTCCATATTTTACCATTAACACAAAGAGTGGGATTAGGCTAATAAAAATTACCTAGGTCCCTATTAAAAGCAGATTTCTTTTTAAATTATTTTTATATATAATTCTAAGCTTATTTTGTAATGGCTTATTATATTAGGTCAGCATATTAAAAAACAAGTATGTGTTAATGCAGGCGCTAGATAAGGCCAATGACTCAGTCAGCCCATGAAGTAGAATTTGACATTTAAGTCAACTAAAAATACCAATACATAGCGATGCCATCTTTAGCTGTTTTTAAAGAGGAAGGATAAAAAGATGATAGGCTATGTATACAGTGTGTGGGTTGTTTTTTCAAATAGTGATTTTTGAATTTTTTTTCTTTTACTACATACCTTATCCAAATAACATATTCATCTGTAGAAAATATTTTTTTTTAATGTTACGATTTTAGACTGTTTTTTACAGAACTATATATTGTGATTTCATTGACGTGTACATTGTAAGAAACATTCTAGATTTTCTACACCGACTTACTACTCATGTGCGCTATTATGTACTACACCTCATGTGCATTATCACATTGTAATAGGCACTACTTAATACATATCTTCTTCTTAGTTCATATTTCTTAATACATATCTTAATACATATCTTCTTAGTTAAAACGGTGTCCATTTAATTAAGTAGACAGACAACCATGTCAGTTAGGTCATTGAGTATTTAAAAAAAAAAATCAAGGACTCAACATTTTAGCGATTAAAAACATGTTAGACCTCTATTCTCTTTAGTGCTGTAGCAATTTTGAGGATATGCAAATCACTTTTATTTTAGATTTTTATCTTACTTCCCATACTTTCTGCACTTCTTTATTTTAGATTATTGGTTTTGGGCATGTAATTAGAATTTCAGCAAAAAATTATTGAAAAATCAAAAACAATCTACACTGCACATTTAGCAAAAAGATTTTTTTCATGGCGGCCTTGTTCTAGATGATTTTGTTTTTTAGTTTCTGAAAAGTTTTGTATTTTCTTTTGGGGACAGAGAGGCAACAAATTTGGTGTTTTTAATGTGTCCTAGCCTACCTACTTTATATAAACATATGACGCCTTGGTAGCCTAGTTGATAGTGTACTAGGCTTTCACCCCGAGGACCCGGGTTCGATTCCTGGCCAGGGCTTAGCATTTTCATAGGCTATAAATCATCCCATCATCTGCCAATCAGCCCAAATGTGCACAATAGTCGGATGTTAAACACTATATATATATACACACACCACAATCAATCTAATTTATATCCTATGATAAGATGACAGGATGAACTTTGACCTTTTTCTCTGACTTTTGGTCTTATTCATAAATGATTAACTGCTGTTAGTTAATCAGTTACCTTTTGAATTAGGGTTGAAGATAAAATTTCTTCCTACTTTATAATTTTTTTAAAATCATTCTTTTATTTTTTTTTAGTATCATACATGCACACTTACTATAGTATTGTGTAATTTTTTGTTATGCCACATATTTGAACCACATACTAACTAAAAATAAATACAGTAGGGGTAAAACATCCCCAGCATCTTCATATCTAGAAAAATCTTTTTGCTAAATGTTCAGTGTAGATTGTTTTTGATTTTTCAATAATTTTTTGCTGAAATTCTTTATTACATGCCCAAAAGCAATAATCTAAAATAAAGAAGTGCAGAAAGTATGGGAAGTAAGATAAAAATCTAAAATAAAAGTGATTTGCATATCCTCAAAATTGCTACAGCACTAAAGAGAATAGAGGTCTAACATGTTTTTAATCGCTAAAATGTTGAGTCCTTGATTTTTTTTTTTAAATACTCAATGACCTAACTGACATGGTTGTCTGTCTACTTAATTAAATGGACACCGTTTTAACGTTTTCACTATATGAACTAAGAAGAAGATATGTATTAAGTAGTGCCTATTACAATGTGATAATGCACATGAGGTGTAGTACATAATAGCGCATGTGAGTAGTAAGTCAGTGTAGGAAGGTAACCTAGGGAAGGTGTATTGTAAAAATTAACCGGTATTAGAGTTGAACTTTGTGAGTTGTAAAGATTAAGAGCGACTTATTAATTAAGTAGAAAGACTATACTTTGGGGTAAGGCAACCCCAGTACTCCATAGGAGGAAAAGTGACATGTAAAAATTGACTCTTAGAGACAAATTCATAATTTTTTAAGTTATAGATAAATAATGACTCGTCTCTTAGTCCACGTTCGACCGTGAGTAGGCAAGCTACTTACTTAGTTGTATTCTCTTCTACCCTGGAGTGTTGAGGGGTTGCAAAGAGTTTATCATTTTTACTTTTGTTTCTTTAATGAACTTCTGTTTTGCCAACGAAATTTTTATTAACAGCGTGGTAAGAGTTTAACAGCATTAAAAAACCTTTGGTTAACGTCTGGTATGACTTAGCCAATGTACTTAAACCTACTGAACTTGTTCAAGGGAACAATAATAAATATCTTGATGTAATCCGGTGATTTTGAAAACTAGATTATAAATTATTGAAGGTGTTTTATTGCATTGTAGTTGTGTAGTAACTTTTAAAAGAAATTCTACGATGTCTAGCTTTTGTATACAGTGTTATGATTAAAACTATTGGCGCTGTCCTTTGTGCCTTTTGGCAACTAACTTCTGTTCTCCACCTTTTGGAGTCATAAGAAATTCATAGCACTGTCTAAGCTTTATGTATAATTACCAAACATGCTGTTAATTAGACATAAGAAATAATTTCAATAATCACTTTAGATGTTTGTATTCCTCATAGTCAAACACTTAGTATTCAATATTAACAATTAAAATACAATTAATAATGATGTATTTGTTGTTATTCATATTTATAGTAAACAGTTTCAATAAACAATCTCAGCTGAAATAATGTTAACGAAGAAAACAGATGTAGTACAAAATCAGCTGTTTAAGTTCTATATTACCTCCACCTATATTGCACATGAGATATATTGTTTTTGTATTTGTACAGTAGAAATTCAAAATTGTATGAAATGTTTTTATATTATTTACAGAATGAAAAAAAATTGGTTGCTGCAAATTCTAAAAAACCTGTCACTATATATGAAGATGAACTTGCAGAAGGAGCACAAGCTGTGCTCCAGGCTATTGAAAAAGACAAAAATCTTATGGAGAAGGAATGTTTGTATAAAAACATTGAAAATGTTTGTAAAAAAACTACTGATCTTCCTGCTTCTGTCGTTTCATTACCAGAACAATCAGATAAACAAAAATCATGTTTACCAACAAATGCATTATCAGAAGAGAAAATGTCTGACAGTAGTTTTGCTTACGATGATGAATGTCCAATGTCTGTAGATGTATCGATGACAGCAATGTCTGTTTGTCTGTCTCCCCAACAGTCCATTGAGACTAGATCTATGCAATCTCTCTTTGATTTAGATATCTATAGGGAAGACATATTCAAGTATTTAATGGAAAGTCAGGTAGGTTAACATTTATATGGTTGAGTGAAATTAGTATTAAACAATTTTTTTAAAACTTGTTATTTAAAAACAAATTTATGATCCAACACTTCTGTGAAAAAATTCAGTTATTGTAGCATGGGCTAAATTTTAAGGGCCTATAGTATGCCTAGTTCTTGATGCTTGGGGAAAAGCTGTAAATCTTATTTTTACCTGCTTAACAAACAAAGCGGAACACATGGATTCTTAACATTGACGCTGCACACATCTGTAACCTCTATCAAGGTGCTATTACTCTGTGTTGTAGTTTTAAACTAGGCTGGTACATAAACCTCGAGTGCCAAGAATGGTTGATTCTAACGTACTTCATGGTAATAATGGCAACGTTAATATTTATTGCTTTCTTGATACCTAATAAGGCAACCTGATTTAATACAGGGTGGGGCAGGGAAGTATCCCTAATTTTAAAGGTAAATTAAAAAATAACCAAAAATGTTTGAACAAAACTTTATTGTGGCATCAAAAGGGTACAGATGGAAGTTAATTGTAATAATAATTTTACTTTGTTTTAAATAACACATCACGCAAGTGATGTCCCTCATTGTCAATGCACTGCTGTAGCCTGGTTCTAAAGTTCCGCATAACTCTGCGAAGCATTTCTTGTGGAACGCGGCCAACTTCAAGGCGAATTGCATGCTTCAAGGCTTCTAGGGTCCTGGGTCGATGTTTAAACACTTCACTCTTGAGGTAGCCCCATAAAAAGTAATCACACGGAGTTAAATCCGGCGAGCCCGGGCCATGGAATGTCACCATACCGGGAGATCAATCGCCCGGGGAACATTTCCCTCAAAACAGCCATCGAATTTCTAGCAGTATGGGCTGTGGCACCATCCTGCTGAAACCACACTAGTCCCAAATTATTTTGTTGCAATTATGGTTCAAGAAATTGTTGGAGCATGTTTACATACCATTCAGAATTGATGGTAACACGATTGTCCTCCTCGAAGAAATAAGGCCCAATTATGCCTTCACTGCTGATTGCACACCAAACCGTCACTTTGTCACTGTGTAGAGGCCTCTCGTGAACTACCCTAGGGTTTGCACTACTCCAATAATGCATATTATGCTTATTTACAACTCCAGAAATGTGGAAGTGCGCCTCGTCACTGAACAAAACACGTGCATCATTTCGCAAGTCAGCAATGAAAGTTTTACATGCCTGTATTCGTTGTTGCCAGTCCCGTTGTGTGAGTTCTTGAACGATTACCATCTTGTATGGATGGAAGTGTAGTTCCTCGTGGAGAATACGACGCACAGTACGATTAGACAACGCCAGGCTGGATGCGTGCTTGCGAGCAGAACGCTTAGGAGACTGCAAGATCGATCTTCTGACACGGTCAATATTTTCTGGAGTTCGGACGGTCCTCTGAGCCCCAACTCTCTTTTCGCACTACACTACCACATGCACGGAAGTTCTCCACCCACAACAAAATGGATTTGCGGTCAGGAACAGCATTGCGGGTAGGAATCCGATAACGAGTTCGCAGCGCATGCTGCACCGCAACAATAGACTTATTTTGAGAGAAATACGTTTCAACTGCAAAAGCGCGTTGCTCATTCGACCAAGCCATGTCTACAACTGACGGCGGTACTAACGGAAAATTCCATGGCCACAGCGTCATTCGAGCTTACCCCCACTCCTCCAACACATCCTCACTACACACAACGCCATCTCAAAAGTAGGGATACTTCCCTGCCCCACTCTGTATTATATTCTCAGTAACATATTAGTAATATCCTACTAATAATGTACTAATATAATACAGTGAAACCCCTCAAATCCGAACTAATTGGGGTTGAAGCCTGTTCGGATTAACCGAAAAATACTCCTAACATGACTGTGTTCATTATTATATTGAGGGTGAACGAATGATTGAGGGATGCAGGATTGTGTAGCAATCAAAAAGGAAGAAATTGCCTTGATAAGTAGGAAGGCGATGCAGGTAGACATGCATAGTGTCTGCCATATTAATAATATCCTACTAATATAAAAATCCAAACTAATTGGGGTTGAAGCCTGTTCGGATTTTAATTTGTTCAGATTAGCCGAAAAATACTCTAATGTGACTGTTCATTATTATTATATTATATCATTATGTTATCATTATCATAATATCATTAATCATAATATAATATAATCATTATCATATATCATTATCATTATATTGAGGGTGAATGACTGATTGAGGGATGCAGGATGGTGTAGCGGTCGAAAAGAAAGAAATGACTTTGATAGGCAGGAAGGCGATGCAGATAGACATGCGTTGTGCCATTGCTAGACAATAGATAATACTGTAGGTTAGATAATACAGTAGACAGATAATAAATGTGCTGATATAGTACAATAATAGATTACTCTAGTAGCAGTACTGTTCACTCTAGTCACTCTGTTGCTAGTGTATTACTGTGTTTAATACATGAACATTCGTTAGTTCATTATAAAGTTTCTGTTTCTACTTTGATTTATTTTGTTATTTATCCGTGTGAACTGTTGGCTGTTTATTTACGTGAACTGTTTTCAATAATGTTTTAATAATCATGGCAAGCAAGCGGTAACATAGTTCTTGTATTGTTGAACAAAAACTGAAAGCGTTAAAGTGCCTGGACAATGGGGAAAGTGTAACAATGTTAGTTGCTGTGTTTGGGATTGGAAAAGCGATTGGAGAAAAAAATGTGCCAAAAATGAATAATTTTCAAATGCAACAAGTGAAAAAACATTAAAATACAACCACGTAACAGTGTCTATAAATTAAAAAATTGATGAATCAGTTTCTTTATTGTTTTCACAAGAGTGACAAAAAGGAGTGCCAATTAGTGGCTCACTAATTCAGGAGAAGGTGTTACAGTTAAACAAATTAATGAATGGCGAGAAGACATTAACAATCATTAATTAACAGAAAGAAATTAATCATTCTTCTCGGCGAGCAACGGATGGTTGGATCGATGGAAGAAGCGGCATGATGTCAGAACATTGATTAGTGTAGAGAAGCTATCAGCTGACACAGTTTCAGTTGAAGAATACATTAAAGAATTTACTGAAAGTTTCATCGCAAAACTACTCGGCACATCAAATTTATAATGCAAACGAGACTGGTTTGAACTTCATAGGTCTTCCTACGAAAAGTCTTGCTTCACATGAGGAATATTCGGCACTGGGTTTCAAAATGAACAAACAGTGGTTTACAGTTTTAGCCTGCAGTAACATCACGGGAATGAAAAAGCTGCCATTGGTGGTGATAGGAAAGTCTGCCAAACCAAAAGTCCTGAAGAATTTAAATATGAATTCGCTTCCTGTATTTTACGGAAGTCAGAACAAGTCATGGATGATTGGTGCTGTTTTTAAGGAGTGGTTTGACAAGCAGTTTGTTCCTTCTGTGAAAAGGTTTAATACAAAAAATGAACTGCCACTAAGAGCATTACTTCTCATAGATTATGCCAGTTTCCATCCGTATAAAATGCAATTGGTGTGTGGGGACATAAAAGTGATTTTCCTACCTCTGAATAATGAAAAATTGAACTACAGGAAGAAGCTCTTTTAATTTTTATTTGAAAATGGCTCTCTCACTATCTGTGAAAACTTAAAAAAAACTTAAAAAAATAACAATAAAAAATTTATCTACTTGACTGACTTGTGGCAAAACACAAGTGAGAATTTGTTACGCAGGCCTTGGAAGAAGCTTTACGATTAACCTGACATAGTGAATATGGTCCAAGGTCAACGTGATGGCGATATAGGTAGCAGTGACAGTAACGAAGAAAAAGATCCAATGGATGTCGTTGACATCGCACTGCGTTTTGTGGAACAACATCCATAACATGATGTTCGTGCGACACTGGCTTGGAATCGTTTCTGCAGGAAGATTTTTATCACTTCGACAGTTGGAAATAACTGATTTTAAGTTTTAACCAACCTACAATTTAAAAAGTTTTTTTTTGTTTCTATATTTTAAAAGACGTAAGTAATTTTACATGCATTTAATTTAGTACTGTACATACATTTACTCATACAATACAGTAGTTGTGTATGTCAACTGTATTTTATTAGGTTTTTAATAAATATTAGGATAAATAAATGTTAAAACCTAGAAAAATAAAATTTGTGATTAAATACATGATTTTTTAAACACGTTCGGATTTGAGGGGTTTCACTATAATAATGTACTAATATTGTAGTAGTTTGTACTAATATAATAATAGTCCTCGCAGGACTATTAGAAATAATAATCCTCGCAGGAGGTGCAGACTAGCTGCACCTATTGAGAGGATTTAGACGTCCCTCGCAATAAACGAGTCTAACACACACTTACACTTACAACACTACACTTGCTACTTTACATTTACACATTTACATTTAGGGCGCCAATAATAGCCTTAATGTGCTTTTCGCCTTAAAAAAAAAATAATATTTTACTAATAATGTACTAATATTGTAGTAGTATGTATTAATATAATAACAATGTTCTACAAATAATTATAATAATAATCTCATAAATCCTGTACATTTTTATTGTAGGATCGTAACAGACCCAAGACCTACTACATGCGACGGCAGCCATATGTAACATACTCGATGCGAACTATTCTTGTAGACTGGCTAGTTGAAGTGGCGGAAGAATATAATCTGCATTCAGAAACTTTACACATATCCATTTATATAATTGATCGTTTCCTAAGCTTGATGTCTGTGGTAAAATCAAAATTACAACTTTTAGGCACAGCTGCTTTGTTCATTGCATCGTAAGTATTTGCCAATAAAATATTTACAGATTGTTAACACATTGATTTGCTAATTGTTTATTTAAAGTTCAGCGACATAAAATACACCATAGATATACCAAAAAAGATATACCAAAAATATACCAAAGAACAGATGTTTTCAAACAAGTGGGTCTGTTCGCTTCTTTCAGATCCTAAAGAATGTGTTGGAAATTGAGAGTTAAATAGTAAGCATAAAGAAATGTAATGGTTTCTAAAACTTTTTAAAAATACATAAATAAAAAAAGAAAGTATGTCAATTTTATTATTTATTTTACGATTTGGGTGACTAATTATTGAAGCATTTCAGTGGTAAACGGTCTTAATTCGTTCCAGAACTGGTATCTGAGCAGACTGCTGTGTGATTCAGTGTTTACATTAGAGACTTAGGAAAAAAAGTAATTTGAGTACTCACTATTAATATGCCAAAAATGAAGAATGAAGAAAATTCACAGAATAGAAGTCACACTTTATTTTAACTAATTTATACAAATGTAATTATGTCACATATATACACACATGACCAATCAATACTGTATGTTTTTTTAGTTCATACTGTAGCTTTTTTTTAGTTCAATAGTTAAAGTTTGTCTTACTTCCACTACCACAAGCATTTCTTTTAGGACCCCATAATTAATATTCACAAAAAAATTGAGAACAGTACTTAAACAATAATTTGAAACTCGCACACAAAGACACTTAATGTTTTGTTAAATTTAAAAATCAAAAGTATATAACACGATAATATTATAACTGTTTAAATTTTTTTATGGGCTAAAAAACACACAGTAAAAGAGTTGATGACACTAAGTAAAATTAGGTAAAAAGACAGAAAAGGGAATAGGAGTGGGCATTCTGAGAACAGATAACTAAAAAATATTTTGTTAGTTATTGTCCTACAAAAACCAAACACCCATCAATCAAAGGCTAGTTTGTATTAACTCAACAAAATGTTTATTTCTGTAGCACAGCACAATGCTGTATCTATTTACACATTTACACAATTTACACATCTGCTTAGAAATAATTTAACAAAATGAAAACACTCTTATAGTATGTTTCTTTTTTCATTCTGTGATTTAGTCTGTTAATAGATGTCTCTTTCCAGGTTGACCATATTCTTTCCAACTGGGGTATATTCAATTTAACATCCAGTTAAATTAAATAGTAATAATACCATTGTATCATGCTGAAATGGTTAGACATTGTTGTTATTGAGAATTAATTAATGAACAGATGAATGAAAATGATATTTTGTTGTTGTTATTATTTTAAGGAGAAAAGCACATTGAGGCTGTTATCGCCTCCCTAAATGTAATTGTGAGTGTAAAATGTTAAAGTCGTAAATATAGTGTTGTAAGTGTAAGTGTGTGTTAGACTCAGGTACCGCGAGGGACGTTTAAATCTTCTCAATAGGTGCAGCTATTCTGCACACCCCTGCGGAGTGAAAATGATATTATTCTGCCACTAAGTGGTTACTGCTCAGTTCATTAGGTTTGCCAAAAACACGTGTAAGCCTTTGTACAGTAGTGTATACAGGCTATACAAAATTGTGTTGAAATTTTTGAATTTTTACCATGGATTTAACATCCTCTTAAACACTCACTGACTGTAATTTTTTATTTTTAAAAACAAGTTTTAACCCTCTAAAGTGCTAGATGAGGGTTTGATCTATTTACATGGGTCCTCAGTGTTAAAGTTGCTATCACAATCCAATTAATCAAATCAGATAAGTCCTTTCAGTATTTATTCCTCTAGAGTTACAGGATGAGGAATCCCATGAAGTATGATACTATTATAGGACCAATTTACAGCCCTACAATAAATTGTATATTGTGTAAATTGTAAATATCTTAAAAACAACATATACAATTTATTGTAGGGCTGTAAATTGGCCCTATAATAGTATCATACTTCATGGGATTAACTAGTTTTAAATATTATAATTGTTATTATATTTTGTAAGTGTTTATTTACTTATTTCAACTTTTATTACATATTTTTAAAAAAAAGTTAGTTGTTCTATTTCACATTTGTGTCACGAATGTACGGTTTTTTCTCCGGGAGAAAAACCCAATTAATCAAGGTTAATATAAAAATATAAGTTAGATAACCTGTAGAAGTCAGCTGTTAGTTTTTGCTACTGTTGTGTACAGCTTGTGTTTGTGTTATATTGTTAATAACTGAGCAATTTTTGACATTTCCACATATTTTCTTAGATTTTTTTTATTTAAAAAATTACCACTTTCCAGTGAACTATAACATTAAAAAAACAGATGCAATAAAATAGTAACACTGTAATAATTGTCACATAGTTTTGAAATTTTCAGAATTTGCAGTTAGTATATTTATGAAGTTTTTATCATCTTAAGTGTTTTTATGAAGAAAAATAAAGTATTGTATTATATTTCTGGATTTGTTATAAAACTGTGAACATTTTGTATATAACACATTTTTTATTTTGATAGTTTTGTTATCATTTATATTGTCGCTAAGGCGAACAAGGAAAAAATCAACAAAAAACCAGCAGTTTTCAGTCTTACAATTGTAAGTTTTAATTTTTATTTCAACTTATTCTAAGCATTTTTCTGTAAACATTGTTATATAATAAGTTATATTACAATCATAGGAAACACTGTGGTACCCCAGTTAATGGTCTTAATTTGTTAATTGTTATCTGAGCAGACTGCTGTGCGAGTCACTGTTTACAATAGACATTTATGGAAAACATTTTAATTTGTTACATAAAAAAATAATTGAATACTCACCATTAATATTTCAAAGATGAATAATGAAGAAAATTCATAGAACAGAAGTCACTTTATTTTAACTAAATTCATACAAATGTAATTATGTTTCATATATACACACAGGACACATAAATACTGTATATTTTTTTAGTTCAATAGTCAAAGTTTGTCTTTTACTTCCACTGCCACAAGCACTTCTTTCGGGACCCATTTAATTAATATTCACAACAAAAAAATTTGAAAACAGAATTTAAACAATTTGAAACTTGCACACAAAGACACTTAACGTTTTGTTAAATTTAAAAATTAAGAATTATGTAACACAATTATAACTGTTTAAATTTTTTAACGGGATGTTGCAAAGGATAAAGGCAAATTCATTTTTTTTGTTTTAAAAGTTCGAGAATTGAAATACAGTATTCATTTTATACAAACATAAATAAACAATGAGGTTAGTATAACTAACAATAGTTCATGTTATCTTTAATCAGTTAGAGGGTTATACAAAGTTATAGTGTTTCCTTTAATTCTTCATTAGTACATTATTAAGCCAATAAAAATAGTGTGCAGGTAAATATTTTGAAAGATTGTAATCAAACTTTGTCTAATATTCGTAAATTATATTTTTAAGAAGGTCTTCAGAATACAATAGTGGCCAGCTGTTTTAGTGTAAAAAATATCAGTAAACAAAGGTTATGCTAAAGAAAAAGAAAATATTGACCAAACGTTTTTGTTTTATACAGGAAGTATGAAGAGATTTACCCTCCTGGTGCTGGAGAGTTCGCGTACATCACCGACAAAACTTACACAAAAAATCAAGTGCTTAGGATGGAGCATCTAATCCTGAAAGTTTTAATGTTTGACATTTCAGTCCCTACAAAGTTATCTTTTGTCGAGATAATATGTGTTAGTTGCAACCAGAGTGAAAAAGTCAAACATCTTGCCTCGGTAAGTTCAAACATAAAAGTTTAGGAAAACCGCAGTAGAACTGTAAGCTGAGATTAAACATTTAACATTAGAATTAATAATGTTAGACAATTGTTTGTCTACTGCTCAACAAAATAAATTTTAATTTCTTTTTTTTTCTATCTAACAACTTCCTTGAGTAAATTTGAAGTTATAGACTTCCGTTATTCTACAATTTGTATTTGGTGTATTCTACAATTTGTATTGCAACAGTTACAATGACAATGCACAGTAAACTTTTTGTTTAAGTGTTGATAGGACAAAGGGGGATAGAAATTTCTTTTTAAAATCACAAAACATCAATAAGTAATGGTTTTTCGAAAGATAAGAAATATTTTTAAACTAAAGTGGGTTGTGATCATTATTAGAATTTCTTTTTTAAATAATAATATTGTTGGGAAGTTACAATTTGTTTCACATATAGTACAAATAGAATAGAATTTATTATTTCCTAGAATTAAGGTTTTAAAAAATCTTCACCTACAACATGGTTAGGGCAAAAAGCAAAAAATAATCTGATAATCTTGTACAATATTGAAATGACCTGTAATAGGTAGATCAATACAATAAATAATCATTTTCTCAACTTGAATTTTTTTGAAAATCTGATTTCAGAATTACAAGTTGTTATGGTATCTAGTTGGGCTCAATTGTATGTAATACCCAGATCCTAGGTGGGTCACTGAATTGTCCGGTGGCCAGTGTATCTGAGGTTTGGACCCTCTGGTGCCTACTGTATTTGTAAAACAAGAGGAAGATGGTAAAATCGCTGTCTGGGTTTGTTTTGTTTTTTCGATACAGGTCTGGAACACTAAATTTATTTATATTAAATTGCCTAATATTAAAAATCTTCATACTTGATCACAAATTTGAGTGAAATCTGCTAAGAAATTCAGACTAAAAGTTTTCCCGTTACTGTTCTTTGTTAGTAGCTGTCGAACAGAAATTTTAGGTAGGTTGGTGACACATTTTGTGACTTGATGGTTGTAATTTAGCTTTTTTTTAAATGATATAAATTGAATGCAACTGAGAATTTTTATCCATTATTTTGTATGATTTATGGTTATGCTTTACTACATTTATTTCAGGAAATAAAATGTGTGGAATTTCTCCTTTATTCAGAATAAAACCTTGTGAGTTTTAAACGTTATTTATATATCTGTTTGGTTCATTTTAAAATGTTTGAAAGTAAACTGTTATTCTATGGTTTAGTACCTGTGCGAGCTCTCGTTACTGGAAGGAGATCCGTACCTTGCACATCTACCATCACTTATTGCCAGTGCTTCCATAGCTTTAGCCAGGTATTGCTTGAACGAAGAGGAATCGTGGCCTGCTGATCTCG
Organism: Callitettix versicolor; assembly: GCA_022606455.1. Lineage (NCBI taxonomy): Eukaryota > Metazoa > Arthropoda > Insecta > Hemiptera > Cercopidae > Callitettix > Callitettix versicolor. The sequence continues at coordinate 41,038,172 of CM040184.1, forward strand.
TTAACTTTACTGGGTACACGCTGGATAATTTAGCGATCGTAATCGGACATCTTAACGATACACATGCCAAGTCTACATCCATTCCTTATCAGGCAGTTCAGGATAAATATAAATTGAGAAAGTGAGTAAAACATAAACTTATGTTTTAAACAGAACCCTAGTAAGGTATGGTCATGCTTTAGGTGCCTAAAGGTATGTACGGGTGGACATTTTTATAATTGGTATTATATGTGGATTTTGATTTCCTGGATAGTTTTATTTATTATTCCCTCCCCATAAGTAAATATTGTTTAACAATATATTAGTTATTAGAAGTGAGTATTTCTAAAGATTTTTGAGCCAAAGGAAGGCTTCAAGTACAAATATTTATAAATATGACAAAGTTATATAAAATTTATCAATCTTGATAAACTTTGGCACAATATCAAGAGAGGCAAGAAGTTAGGCCAGAAAAACTATCAAAGATTTTTTTTCAGAAAATAATTTTCAGGAGAAATACTGTACAGATTTTGATTTCCATTCAAGTGCTTACTGGATTATGTTTAGTTGTTGCTGTATAATCTGTTTTTTTAACATTAAACTTACTTTTCTCGTCATTTACAAACAACTCTGTATTATCCAAGTTTTTCCTTATCTGAGTCTCAGTTACCTCGGATAATCGTGAATCTACAATAGTTGATAGGTCACATATTCTCAGAATTTGTCAACAAATCTGAATTAATGTATATTAAAGAATGTGGCATTGTTCCGCACAGCTAAGTCCCTCCAGTATAGTTATACAGTGGTATACCGGTATTCATTCCAGAACTAAGATTGTTATCTGAGCAGACTACTGTGTGAGTCAGCATTTATAATAGACTTGTGGAAAACATTTTAATTTGACAATGTAGGTTTCACCATTAATATGTCAAAAGTGAAAAGAAATTCACAGAATAGAAGTCACACTTTATTTTATTAAATTCATACAGATGTAATTATATCACATATGTATACATAGGACAAATCTATACTATATATTTTTTTTAGTCCATACCAAGCTTTTTTTAGTTCATAGTCAAAGTTTGTCTTTTACTTCCAATACCACAAGCATTTGTTTTAGGACCAATTTTTAAAATTAATGTTAAAAAACGGAAACAAGATTTAAACAGCAATTTGAAACTGCACACAAAAACACTTAAAGTTTTGTTAAATTTTAAAATCAAAATTACGTAACACGATAATATTATAACTGTTTATAAATTTTTTAACAGGCTAATAAATTAAACACACTGTAAAAGAGTTTGATGACACACTAAGTAAAATTAGGTATGATGACTGAAAAAAGTGAATAGGAGGGGGCTACAGTGATTTTTGTATGATGACCTGAAGATGAAATAGTGAGGTTTTGAAACAGCGGTAGCATTTACGAGATGAGTAAAAAAGACCACTAGACAGACAAAATTAGGTCACAATTCTAATTACTTAAATATGTGGCCTGGTGGCTATGTTGCAATAATTTCATTGAATATGGGAAAGTTTGTAAATAAATTCTTTTTAAAATAAATTATTTCTCTCAGTCTTAATTTTTATGTGATTTTTAATACAACATTTATTTGTTTTTTTTTTATTCTAGATTCCAACGTGTTGCAGAGATAGAACATAAGCAATTGATCATTTTTCCGTCGTAATTTTGAACACTGTGTTATTGTTTTAAGACGACCATCCTTTTGCAAAACCAAGGATATAGTTCATATTAAAGTAAGATTTTACTTCCCCTCTATTTGATAACTAATGACAATATTTTACACACTATTGCCATAAGTATTGTACAACATAAGTAATTTTAAAATATTTTATAATGTTTATGTCTACATGAACATAATGTTTTTGTAACTCAATATTATTTTTGTTTTGTAATTAGAATATTATTTTTTATATTCAGTTGTTTTGTTACAACATTATTTAGCCTACCTCTTTCCTCGAATTGCTTGTAAATTTTTTATTTATTTGTATATAAGATAATATTTGTATATTTGTATTCATCTTAGGGATGCCGTATTTAATGTTATAATACTCAAATTAGAATATAGTATTTGTAGTTATTTTTGTATTCATATAGTTATTTTTTTAATTAAAAAATGTTTTTGAATTGTTGTGTAGTGTTGCCAAATGTTTATTTTATACGAAGATTCTTTTTTGTGGTTTGTTTTTCCAGTAATTGTAGTTTACCTGCTTAGCAAACTGTTTTGGCCACATTTGTGTATTTTCCAACTGAGGTTAGCGCAAGAACAGTAAAAAAATGACAAAATCTTTGCTTTTACGTTAAGGTTAAAATTTATTGTAGTTCAATGTTTTAAAATGTGTCAGTTATAAATCACAGTGTTATCGTTTCAAAATATAACTCACCCAATTAAAATTGTTAAGGTCTCAAAAACAGTTAACATCCTTTTAATATAAATTTTTGTTCCACATTGTTAAGAAAATAGTCTTATCACACAGCTGCCTCGCTGACGTGATAGAAGTGAATTTTCAAAAGTGATTCTATTACCTTACCTTTTCCTTGAAATTCTGTTTTCAATATCATAATCAGCATACGTTATCATTTTAAATTATATTGAAAAATATATAAAGATGATCCCTTACCACAGTCAAAATTAAAATTTTTCAATTCCAACGGATTTTGAACATTCAAAATGGTAATTATGCAGTTTTTTAATGCTGCTTACAAGGTGAAATCAGATTCCGAAAGTATTTTGTGATGAAAAAAATAAATTTAAAAAAATTCTAAATAGCCTACATTTTGAAATTGTAATGATTTTACATGGTGGATTTGTCAAAGCTGTTACCAGAATTGATTTTTGTGCCAAGTTTGAATCAAATCAAATCGAAATTGCAAACATTAGTGCCAACACACATACACAAAATTGTATATAAAATTTTTAACGACATTTCAAAAAATGATCTAGAGGTCAGGATCACTCATTTTAAAGGCTAGGTCTGGATGACCATGATAGCCACTCCAATAGTTCATTATCGAATGGAACATAGAGAAATAATATTTTCGTGCTAAAAACTCGTATCCAATAAAAAATTTTTGTGGGTAGCCATAAAACTTGGTTTATTCATTTTCTGGATAATCTGGAAATTGAACAATTTTGGCTAGACTTATGTACTACTATAATCCAATTTCTCAACTTGAAAAATCAAAAACACAAGTGTGGTCTAATAAAGTATTACATCTTCATAGTTTTGTAAAGGTTAAAGTTGTATGCATATTGTACTCTGAAGGTGCTTGGTTTTTTTATTAGTATGCTAGCAATTTTTCTAATTCTTTGCTTTTGAGAAATAAATGTTACGTATGAAGGTATGTCATAATAGTGCGTTCCACAAATACGCTAATTACATGATTTTGCGTCCTGATGGACTTGCACAACTTTGCAGCTTAACTTCCTCCATAATTTTGAAAGTTATAATAACATTTGATAGGAAATTAAAACAGCTAAAAGAATGTACAATCTTGACATTTGTTACTAAATTTTACCGTTACAGATTTATTTTGGTTTAAAATTTTTAAAAGTCTGCTGTTTTAGAAGGGGACAATTTATGAAAAATGGTTAGACATTATTGGGAAAAAATTGGTTTTTCCCAATAAGCCTTTTTCAGGTAAAGAAGAATGTTGAATTTGAATTGAATTTCTAGAGGTATAAGTATGTTTGTATGAACATTTTTCTTATTTTTACTATTGAATCAGTTTGTGGAGATTGCCATATAGTTTTGAATCACTGTATTTTTTCACCTAATTGCTTATCTTCCTTTCTAGACATTGAATTTCTAACAATACTTTTGTGTGTGTCAAGTATCTTGTTTTGACATAAACTTGTTGATGGTCTGTTCAATGGTGTCCCAAGCTTTCAGGTTAACAAATCCAGTTAATGCTTCCTCGATTTCTTTAGCTTCTTTATGTAATTTATCGGTCATTATTTTGTTTTGTCCGTTAGTACGCTATGTAATTTTTTTTTCAATTTATTAATATAAAATATCACATACACATAAATGCTGGTTCAGTAATTTCATACTCATTAAGTTTACACAAAAACTATTTCTCCTATGTCATTTCTAACTTGCAATAAAAATTCTTATATTTTAGAAAAATCATAGGACCTGCAAAATGTTGTGTAAGAATTATTGATGTTTTAACTTTCTGTTTCCTGAGCGAGTGTTGATGTTCACTGTTACTTTAAGAGATGATCTAACAGCTGCCTTATGGTGGCGTTTTCTTGTGGTTTCTATATGGCTTGTGAGTATGAAAATTCAATGAAATGACCAACAAAACATTTCATAGTATGTCCTGTTGCTATGTGTACCCAAATATGTTTACTCTCGGGAAACCATATGAACTGTTTTTTTACAACTGATGAACAATCACCGATTGTAGAAAAGATTAATAAATAAAATAATTGCATTTAGTAAAACGGAAAGTGGTAACTGTCCTCTGAAAAAAAGTTAAGTGGAATATTCTAGGTAGCAAATCCTTAAGCAAGGAAAACCAAATGTAAAACATACTATCAGGGAAAAAGTATTTTCAAATATCGGTTGTCACGTTAATCTTGGCATTAACCATAGTACAGCAAGTAGTATAATATACGAAATATCTTGATATTGTACAATTATCTACATTATTATTGGTACAATTTCTCTATTTAGTATTAATTGTATAATGGCTAACTGATTAGCAATGTGCTGCGCTCTGGTAAGGGTGTTTTTAACTACAATGAGTTATTTCAAATAAACTAATTACAGTTTAAAATATTTTATTTTTCTATTATGAAATGTGCGTTTTTCGTTATATAAGAAAATATATGGTCGCTTGTTTTTAAGTCGGATTTTAGAGAAAAAAACGTGCATCGGTCCTACTGTCGGTCTGTTTGCAAAGCATTCTAGTTGATTCATCATAGTCAGTGATATGCTAGCTTTTCTGCCTGCTAAAAAATATTTTTTAATAAGAAAAGTAGTAACAGCTGATTGTTTGATGCAAAAAAATTAATTTTAGAATCAGCTGATTGAAACACGTTTTTAGAATCGATTGTGGTTAGTCAATCGTGTCAAAAGGGCAGCAGTTTCTGTAGAAGTAATTTCTTAACACTTCTATAACTCGGCTGATAATTGATGCAGATCAGCGATCTTAGTTTCGTTTTAAAGAGAAATAATGTAAGTTTATGCCCCTACCAGCTTTAATATGTGTATTGACCGGACGTTGCAAAGGGAATTCGCTATACGTATTTAAATTTTTGGATTCGTTTTGTGTACTTAAACAGGATCATATCACAGAATACAGTTTTCGGATCCTAATGAACAAGTGTTGTTTTGTTAAGGAGTGTATGTGTTTACATCTCATCAACAGTTCTTAACTTCGAAATGAACAATTCGATTTAGGTTTTTTACGAAAATAACTTTAGCAGTGTCAGACACTGCTTATTCGATTTTTTTAATGTAACTTTCTACCTTCTCTTGTTAAAATGTATGATGTTTCAGGGCTGCTTTGATGTCGGATTATGCGGGGCACATGTTTATATTGATGTAGGCCTATAACAGTATATTTTGTGCATCGCAAGTCCCATATTAAATAAATTATAATTTAAAAAAAGTCAGTTTTTCCGCCGGGATCGAACCGGGGACCTTGCGAATAAATAAAATGAAGAATAATCAGTAAAGATAAAACTGTTGTTTTTACACATTTAAAGTTAAAAGTTTTTCTTGAAAAAGGCTTGCAGAATCTAAACGAATTTTGACATTAAAGGATTTTTACGTTAAGAGCATAAGTCCTATATTTGTGGGGAAAAATTATGTAAAAATTTATATTATTGAACTAAAAATAAAAATCTCTGACACTACAAAGACTTTTGACCAGTTTAAGTATATGAAATGAATCTTTTATTTAATTTTGGTAGTTTTATTAAAAGATCAGTTGTTTTATATTAATTCGTAAAGATCAGCTGATTTGATTGAACAGCTAATTGATTAATGATAGGCTATAATAAGCTTCGGGTTATGTCGTTAAACACTAGCTACGTTAATTTGTCGTGTTTTCGAACAAATTATCGTAATTAAAATTAAAAACAAGGAAGAGAAAACGTGATACATGATTTTTATTTTTAGTTCAATAATATAAATTTTTAAATAATTTTTTCCCGCAAATATAGGACTTATGCTCTTAACGTAAACATCCTTTAATACCAAAATTCGTTTAGATTCTGCAAGCCTTTTTCAAGAAAAACTTTTAACTTTAAATGTGTAAAAACAACAGTTTTATCTTTACTGATTATTCTTCATCGTAAACCAGAAACCGTAGAAGCTATAAATATGAAATTTGGTCAGTAGTTTTATTTTGTAATGTACAGGGGGGCTACTACGTCCCTGCCCGCTAAGTAGACAAACGCTTGTCACTAAAATCAGCTGTAACTCGGCTAATCCTAGATACAACTGATGTGGTGAATAGACCTGGTGTGGTAGGTAAGCTATTTACCAAGTGGAGGTTTACTGTTATGAAGCACTGAGCTCATTAAAAACAATCAATGTGGTGTGTTGTAAACAATGTTTTAAGCCCTCATAGGCCTAAATCATGATATATTTGTTAGTGTACGAGATATATCGATTGTTGTGAACAACAATAACAAGTTTTAGACATTATAGTGGTCTTTATTCCGTAACACGTTTCAATTTCGATAGAACTTTTCGAATTATAACTGATTCATTCTGGCGTGTTGTATATAAGCAGTGTTTTAAGCCCTCATTATTTGTCTAACAGTTCTCGATATATATATATATATATATATATATATATATATATATATATATATATACACACACACGTGTGTGTGTGTGTGTGTGTGTGTGTGTGTGTGTGTGTGTGTGTGTGTGTGTGTGTGTGTGTGTGAATGGTAATTTTCATTTTACTGTATAAGGAATGTTTTCGTAATGACAGATAAAGACATTTTAGTGATTATCTTCAAACTATTTTTTTCCGGTATTGGTATTTATGACATTTCAAGCCAAATAAAATAACTGATTTTTGAAATATATTTTCCTTTTCATTAAGCACTTTATTATTCAATGAAGAGATATTCATCCGCGAAAGATTAAATCTCGTAAGATAACACGATTGTATGCAATGTTTAACGGAACTATATTATGACGTCATTGCCGTTTACTGCGCACTTCATGGAGCACGCTAGATTTACTACGCCAAGGTCACCTACCGGGGTTATTATTAATTATACGCATTTAATTAATCGTCAAAACTAATTTCACACAAAACAGCGTCAGGTTCAATAAAACAAAGTTTTTGTTGTTTTTATTATCAATTATTAATCGTTTTCACGATGAAGAACTCGTTTGCGCTGAAGTAATTTTGAGGTTATGCTGATCACTTTTTATTTTCGATTTTTTGGTCTAACTTCACGTAGTTTCCGTTCTTTTATATTTTGTATTATTACTAATAGGAATGTAACAAAGCATTTTGAAGCGAAAATTACAAAAATAGCCAAAAGTACTAGTCATATTTATCAAAGCATTTTCGTTTTCAGTTATCAACGAATGAAAAATCTATAACATGATTGCACGAGTATAATTATAAGTAATTATCTTTTCTGTAATTAGCCCCGCAGGGGGGGGTGCAGACTAGCTGGACTTATTGAGAGGATTTAGACGTCCCTCGCGGTACCCGAGTCTAACACACAGTTACACTTACAACACTAAGCCGCCTCGGTGGCCTAGTGGATAGCGTACTAGGCTTTCACCCCGAGGACAAAAAAAAAACTTACAACACTACACTTACGACTTTAACACTTTGCACTCACACTTACATTTAGAGCGGCGATAATAGCCTCAATATGCTTTTCGCCTTAAAAAAATCTGTAATTAGTTAAACATATTTACTGCAGTTTTAATCATTTCGGCCTAACTGCTGGATGGACATGTTCCACGTGAACATGCAGTGGCTATAGGCGAGCAGCCAAAAGAGTGACGGCAACACTTTCATTACAATAACTTTAAAAGGGTTAGTGCTGAAATGTTTCACATATTTGGGCCGTGGTTACTAAGAAATGATTTGAAGATCGACCGACAACAATTGGGAAAAATCGCCCGACAACATTTTCTTTGCAGTCATAAAAAATCCAAGGTACTCGTAAAGTTGATCCAGGGTATTTATTTGAATGATTTATTTATTTATTCCAATTTATAATTGCGGCAAGTAGCTGCTCGCTGACGTGATGGAAGTGAATTTCCAAAAGTAGTTTTTTTATCTTGATTTCACTGTCACAATCAGCAGTAAAACCTTTATATGCATTTTAAACTTTAAAATTATACAAAAATGAACCATGACCGCCATCAAATTAAATTTTTAAATTTTAACTGATGGTGGAAAAAGATTTTTAAAAAGTCAGAGTTTTGTGTTTTTAATGATTTGAAATGGCGGCCATTTTGAAACTGTCGATCGAATTTCGCTGTTTAACGAATTCGTTCAAGTTTTTTTTTACCAAAATCGATTTTTCCGTGCCAAGTGTGACTGAAATCGGACTAAATTTGCGAACATGAGCGTGTTAAGAAATATAAAATACACATTTTAACAGTTCAAAAAAGGATCTAGAGCTCAGGAATGCTGATTTCAAGATTCCGGATCTGGGTCTTACCATGATGGCCACTCCGGTGGATCATTTTTCAATGGAATTTGGAAATCAAACGGTGGAACACATCGGGTAACATAGTACGAATATAATTGACTGTGCGAAGAACTGTATTTCAACTTGACCGTTTTTTGTGTTTGTGTGTTTGTTACACAGTATTTGCCAAACAGTGTTTTGCAATTTGGTATGATGGTATCTTGTATAAAGACCGAACGACGTATGTGTAAGATTTTTCCCATTCATTTCCGTTTTAAGATGGCGGTTGTAGTTGCTGCCTGTGTCCGGTAATACTATCTGAACGGCAAGACCTAATATAAACATTAAACGCTTCATTAAAAAAGAGCAAAATATTTCCAGTAAAGTTAATCGTGAATATCACAGTTACGAACGCTGTCGCGGGGCGGTGTCCAGGCAATTAATTAAGAATGTACTGCAAGGTCTTCTGTTCTTTAATTACTACTTGACTTACAATTTTTTAGCCGGATTACAATATTATGTTTTATTACATGCAGTAAGAAAGTATACTTAAAGCTACAAGCTGCACTTCTTGAAACACGAACTTCACATTACAACGGTTGATTCCAAACGTGTCATTAAAATTCGAACCGCGAGTGTGAAATAAATGGTTCATTCATCAACAATCTCGCTTATCTTCATCTCACGAGGCCGCACTTGTGTGTAGAAAGTAGATTATTCACTTTCGATGTGCAAAACCAGTTCGGATCTGTTGCTTCAGGGGTTCATCAAGCTCTAAACGCTACTCTTGACGTTCTTGGTAAATCTAATCACAAGATGATTTGTAACATAGATTGAAACAGATAAGTTGACAATTTTCGACTCGTGTTACAAGGGCAAAGAAAACAAAACTTGTCTGACCCGATGTAATATGACGATGTAAGCTATATTGCGCTGGTATTATTTATTTTCACACACACACACACACACACACACGATATACATAAATTTTTAACGACCCTCAATAAGTAATTTAGAGGGCTGGATTTCAAGAACCCTAGTTTGCGTCTCAAATTTTCACAAAAATCAAGCCAATAATACAAAGAAACGGTCGAGAAACTGAAAGCCGACTACGTAAAATCAAAGGCGCCCTAATTTTTCAAAATTTACGCACCAGGTTTGTTTTTTTCGGTTAATTCTGAGCTGTGAATTTCTCTTTATTTTAAAATTTGGTGTATTAGATTTAATTAAAAATTTACATACGTATAAACAATTTGAGTAAAATCTATTTAACCGATTTTAATTATATTATTATTTGGTTTGATTGATATCTCGAAACAAAAGTCTTAATGCTGTAGCGAATTTCGTCTAGGTTTGAAGTCATTTTAGTTACAAATTTTATAAAATATATTTGGAATTTTTTATTCAAGTTACAAACAGGAAGAATGCTTGAAAGTCTGGTTAACTTCCCTGAACCATTTGTATACTGTGGTATTTAATAACACAAAATCGATTGTGTAATAGGAAAAAAGAAAAAATAGTGATTTAAATTAGGTTATAGGATACACACTTCTAGTCTTGTGAGTTGTGATTTTGTAGGCAGTGGAATCAACTGACATACAGTGAGCTTTTAATAATCCAGTAGGCCCTAAACTTGAGATCATTCAATTGATTGTTTTTGTATTCAGTTACATAAAAAGTTTAGTTGTGAGTTTTATTTCGGAGTGTTATTGAACGCAGTGTTTGCGTTAGTGTTAGTGTTGACAATTTGTGTTATTTGTCACCCAAACACAAAATGACCACGAAATAAAGAGAAAAGGTAAAAAATAAATTCGCATATTGTTTAACCTTAAAATTCTCAGTTTAAAGGTTATCTATTTTAAAATGAATTAATTTTGAATCTCTTTTAGTTATTCAAACGTCTTCTTTACTTCGATTAAAATGAAAAAAAATTATTTAAATAGATTTCAAAACAAATACTGTTTTATAAGTGCAACATATGCAAATAATTTATAGAAGCCTAACATTTACATGTAGTTTAACAGTCGTAGATTATCACGCTGAATGTAGTAAGCCCACAGCTAACCCATACTACGTGTGTCTTTCTTTTATTTTTTTTTCGATGGAGTGGTCACATTTATTGTACGTCTTTTTTTTTTAAATAAGGTCGTCGTAGTTAATTTTTTTAATAAGTAGACAATCAACTTAAGCCTACTACAACAGACCCATGCGTAAAAAAACTATGCATATTCAAGATAATCTACGTATTTTTTAAACTTGGGATTGTGATATTTAAAAGAATGTTCCAGTAGTTTGTTAACATTTTTTTTTAATCCATGATAATCTGTTCCGTTATCGTTGTTTGTAGGATACACATAACGTCTATTATTATAATAGTTACATTTTAAGTCTTTAAAAACAATATGCAATCCTAGGTTCACTGTTGAATGTAGGTACTTTATAGAATACACCACCAGGTAGCGCATCGCGTAATATCAGCTGAGAGCCGGCAGGTGTCCGGTGTTATTTCAGTTCAGTCAGTTGTTGCCTGGCTTTGACTGGGTTATGTTGGTAGTATTGTGTTAGTGTGGTGTAGTAGTGTGCAACTGTGGAACTACAGTATTTCATAGCAGTAAGCAATTTAATTATTAATACGACAAAGTTTTTATTAATTATTTAATTGTATTATTTTTATTTATTGTATTATTTTTATAAATAAATAAAAATTTAATTTATCGTTTTAATTTAAAATCAATCGTTGAATTAATTTAAACATTCTTTTTTATCAGGCCTAAAATATAACTTATTTGGTTTTTTTACAGAAAAAGTGAAGATATTAAAAAATTTAACCTAACCTAATTGGTATTTAACCATTGGTAAATTAGTTGATAAAATTAACCAGATGCTGATATTTACTCGTTTTCACATTTTTTGATTAAATAATTTATTGATATTATAATATTTATTTTTCATATCTATAATTCTTTCATTTTTATGGTTAGAGTGATTTCGCAATACGTTTTCAGTTAGGCCATATTTACTGTCAGTTCCAATCAAGGTTAGTTCGGCTTAAGCGAATGTAATTTAGGTTAAGCTGATTTTCTCTATAAAAACAATTAATTTCATTGCAGAAAAATAACTTCTGCAGCAGAGTTTGGTAAGGTTTGAGCTTTATTTGTTATTGTGGTTGTTTTATTCCACGTGATGAACCCTGATATATATAGATCAGTTTAGGATTCTTAGGTATTCTTAACTGAGTAAATAGTAATTTTACTGGAGCGTCCAAGTATCGGTAGCGCATAAACGGTAAATTGGAATAACTGTTAAAAGTCGAATTTTGTGTAAATTGGTTCTAACGATTTTGTTCAAGCTTTGTTTAGATATAGTCCATAATTACCGGAACAAAACGTAAATGTCCTTATAGTTCATTCGTGTAAGGAGGTGTAGAAAAACTAAAAAATGACTAAAATCGCATTGATTTCTTTCTCAAAATCGTTCCATTAGATTTTGTTAAATCTTAGCTTATGTATGTAGATTAATATAAGTTAGTGTAGTAAGTATGACAGAAATTTACGCTCACGTGAATTCGTAATTGTTGATTAACAGATTTATCACACGAATCAAACGGCCATCGGTTTGATTCTCAAATCGTACTCCCCCACCCCAAAAAAATTGATACACTGGCTTGAGTTGTATAGCCTACTTTGATTCGAGTTATGGTTCTTTATGATTATAAATTTGATGGGTTGTCTTGTATTGTCAAAATCTTGAAATTGAGAAGGATTTTGCTTTTGATCTAGTGAAAAAAAACACGATAATGATATACGTAATGAAAACTTTGAAGTAATCGGTGTTCTTTCATGATTTGTATTGGTTAAATTACAATAGGTATTGGCTAAATTGAAATTAAACACAATTGATATTGAAGAAAAGACGACACTTACAGGCGACAGTCAGTAGCGGGTTTTGATCGCAAGTCCCTTAGTTTTGAACGCAAATAGAAACAATAAGCTCACTGGTAGACTTTAATTCACTTCATTAATACTAATTACGCTTATACCTAATTTTGAAGTTATGTTTGTCAATTATTTATTTAATTTTTTTGTAACTTTCCATTGTTTCAGCACTTTTATATTTTAGATTATTAATATTGGGCATATAATTAAGCATTTTGGTGTAAAAATTACCAAAATTGACAACTCAGTTTTACCAAATAAAGTGTGTCTTAAAAGAGAACGTACACATAAAAGAGAAGTTAACCTCTCTCTCTCTCTCTCTCTCTCTCTCTCTCTCTCTCTCTCTCTCTCTCTCTCTCTCTCTCTCTCTCTCTCTCTCTTTCTGTCCCCCTCCCTCTCCCTCCTTCCTCCCAAACTTGACAAAATTCCCGAAAACTTAGTTCTACCAAATAAGTTGTGTCTTAAAAGAGAACGTGTGTGTGTGTGTGTGTGTGTGTGTGTGTGTGTGTGTGTGTGTGTGTGTGTGTGTGTGTGTGTGTATATATATATATATATATATATATATATATATATATATATATATATATATATATAGAGAAGCAACCAATCTCTCTCTCTCTCACACACACACACACACTCTCAACGTTTTCCAGCAGAGTTGTTGTGTAGCCTTAAAACAATAATTTAATCCACGCACGTGCCGCGAGCCGGCTTCCACGTTCAGTTCTTTAATCTTTCGTCAAATCAATGAACATTCCTTGTCCAACATTCCTTCCTTAACAAAAAAACTTTCTAAGCACAGCTCTCTACACGTTAGTTCGGCTTAAGGCTACCATGAATAGTTGTTATGGTGTACCGGCGGGTCCCTTAGGTAACCACAAACACACGTCGAAGTCGAAAACGTTTGTAACAATTGTTAAACAAATTAAAATAATCGCGCATGATAGAAGCGAATTTCCAAAATATTTTTTTTATCATAACCTCAGAGGTGTTAAGGCGGGCAGGGGGGCACATGACGCAAAACACGCCATAAATATTTTTTTTTTTTTTTGGGTAGGGCAAAATTTATTTGTGTAATAATTATTTTAAAAGAGGATAAAATAAATATTATTATAAAAAAGTCTTCTCACAACTATTGAAAATATCGAGATAATTCAATTGGACGGTTATTTCTTTAAATGGAAAAATAAATTTTATAATAACGGTGCTGTAGTTTCCTTTTACTATTCTTCGTTTTATTATTATCTGTATTCCAACTTTAAAATTGGAAAAAATCAAAATATAAAAAGTATTTTTTCTAAAACAATAAACTGTATTTAATGTTTAATAGAATAAAAAATAGAATTTGGTATTTTGTTCATTTTAATTTTTTTCTGTTAAAAAATTGATCGAGCAAAAATAAAAGATAGGCTAGTAGTTAAAGTTTTTTTGCCACTGAAGGGTAGTTACAGAAAGTTATCAAATTTTGAGCGGGGCATGCGCCATATCCGTTAGTGGGCTTTGGCACTTCTGTATTACCTTATTGACATTATGATATTCACCATCACGATAAGAATTAAAATCCAGAAGAAATTAAATGTTTTAAAATTCCAGATTATATTGAAAATACGAAAATAAACCCTTACCGTCTTCGAATTATTGTTAAATTTCAAATGATTTTAAGAAATTCAACGGTCATTTATGCATTTCTTTAACGCCGATTTTAATGGTGAAATCGGATTTTCAAAAAAACTTTAATACAGAAAAGTGATTCATTTTTAAAGGATTTGAAATGGCCTTCGTTTTGAGACTGCTGAACAAATTTTACTGGTTAAAAAACTTGTCCCAGTTATTACCAGTATTACCAATATAGTTTTTTTTGCCAATTCTGATCAAATTTGCGAATGTGAGCGTGCTAACACACGCGCTCGCGCACAAATATGTAGACCTACTGTAAATGTTTTAACGACCCTTCAAAAGATGATCTAGAAGTCAGGATCGGTGCTCATTTCAAGGTCCCTAGTCTGAGTCTTATATCGATGGCTCATTTTCCCAATGGAAATTCGGTACAAATTTCGCGACCTAAAGGTTAGATGCTAGAAGGGACTGTTTAGACGTTACTGACATGCAGGCAGGCAGACATAAGTGGCCCTGGCATCCTAATGGATGATGTTTTCAATGTTCATCACGCTGGTGCATGGGTTACATTACATGTTTGTGCGGTCTTTTTGCAGTTTCAAGTCACGCGATCTTAGTAATATTTAGTTTGGATCTCACCACATCTGACCTTCAATTAACCTTAAAAGTTGAGGATAGAGCACAAACAGATATGCAGATTCTGAATAATCGTTTCTTTCTGGTTTCTTGAATCTATTTAAGGAGGTTTTATCTGAAAACCAAAAAGTATTTTTGAAGTGAAAACTTCTACTGGCGCGCTTGACGCACCAGAGAATTGTCATGCAAGATTCTGGCCGTAACTGTTACGCAGTCTGTTTTTATGGGGACAAATCAAGCTGGCATGTAAGGTTATGGCTGTACTTGCTTTATCCTGGTGATCTGCCACTGTACGAAAAAACCACAGCGGCTCCATTTGCGCACAATACTTCCATACTTGCTGTTGGCGACAATGTTAAAGAAACAACAGAAAAACTGCAGAAAACCGTGCTGAAAGTTAAGGTGAAGACCGAAAGGTGGCGTATAGCTTAACAAGTCTAAGTCAACCAAAAATAATTTTACTTTTAAAAAAGAGAAAAAAGTGTAAAACTATTCCATACAGAAGTTAAATATTTGTGAATGAATTTGGATTAAAGTTGAACTGAAAGTCACACATTACAAAGAAAAGAAAGGAGCTTGAGATTAAGTTCATGAAAGGAGCTTGAGATTATCGAGGTACATACACACTGAAAATATTAACAGAGACCTTAAAGTGAATACGATTGTTGATGAAATCAAGACAGTAGCAACGAAGCATGAAGAACGACTCCAAACCCGTACTGATACCAGTGTTCAGCAGATGCTAGCACGCATAGACACATAGTGATCTATTTTAAGTTACAGTAGTTATTAGTAGTTGTACTAGATAAGTTTGTACTTAGTTGCAGTCCTCAATAAAATTTTTAAAAAATGCGTTAACGAAATCCTGTTCAAAACAACCCCACAATTTCTTCGACAGCTGGTGGTGTTCTCGCCCCTTCATCTCCTCACAACTCATTAGTGTCGTCGCATTCAATACTATACAATTACACAAGTAAATGCAATCAATTACAGAACACTTGTTCTCCTTGAACACTTTCTCACGATGATAAACCCTCTTTCCTCTCACTCCCTCTGCTGAGATATGTGGCATTTCACGAAGCTCTGCGCCGGGGTCAATAGGTAACCGTTGCACGCTGGAACTTCGGTGAAGGTAGACCGATGGACGGAAACAATGAGATAATATCACTTATCTGCGATAGGCTACGACTGCACGCATCTCTTTCGCTGGCGTAATCTAATTGAAAACGTGCACGAATAGCTCGGAATACTTTGTGCGTTTCGTTAGCGAATTTGCTTTAGGAAATGAGCTGTTGGAACGGTAAAACAGAGACCTGAGACTTTAAAATAAGCGGCATATCGTATTTCTAGATCACTCTTTGGGAGGGGTTGTTAAAAAATATTAAATTTAAATTCGACCCCCCACCAAAAAGTGGTTTTTCTTAAATCAGCAATCATTTTAATATCCAATTATGGATCTTACCATGATGGCCGCTTCAACAGCTAAGTCTAATTAAAAAAATATCGTCAATAGCCGTAAAATTAAAATCAACAGTTGAGCTGAATTTCGGCACAACTATACAGAGTTCAGGTGTGGCTCAAAACGTATTTATGTCTCAGATGTTTTGCCGGGTAGAAGAGCTATGAAATAAACTTGAAAATCGACAATGAGAGAAAACCTGAAAGACCTAATATCTAAAAACCGGCTCAACATATTTGCTCTGTTTTTACTGGACGTGAAGGTGGTTCGTATGTTTTAGGGCTGGTTGTGATGTTGGATTTTGCGCGTAGCACAAATTTATATTGGTAGTTATAGTAAGACATCAGTTGTTTTATATTAATACGTAACGATCAGCTGAAAGGCTGTAATAAGTTTGAGGTTATGTTGTTAAAAACTGGCTATGTTATAGAAAAAGATCATTTATTTTATATTAATACGTAACGATCAGTTGATTTCATTGAACAGCTGATAGGCTATAACAAGTTTTAGGTTATGTTGTTAAAAACTAGCTATGTAATAGCAAAATATCATTTGTAACATCAGCTGATTTCATTGAACACCTGATAGGTTATAATAAATTTGAGGTTATTTTTTAAAAAAACTAGCTATGTTATAGTAAAAGATCACTTGTTTTATATTAATTCGTAACGATCAGCTGATTTCATAGAACAGCTGATAGCCTATAATAAGTTTTAGGTTAGATTCTTAAAAAGTACCTATTAAAGGTTATCGTTTTTCGAGCAAATTATCGTAATTTAAAATAAGAAGGAAGAGGAAACGTGATGCGTGATTATTATTTTTGGTTCAATAACAGAAATTTTTCATGCTTGACATACACAGACTTATAACTAATTAATCCTCGTTGACAGAAAGGGAGGAAGTTAACGGCAGTAACGGCTGTCTCGAACCTTGAGATGTGCAAGTTCGTAGACTTAACCGATGTCTTTTAGCTACTACGACAACCGAGCTATTTGATAAGGATATGACGACCGACTACACGTTTTTTTGGACAGTTATGGCTTACATTTGAGTTTAAATAAGGAAATTCGTTTTAATCCGGTTTCACGCGATTTTTAAAGAGGCTGACTTATCTTCAAACAGCTGTCTCGATGAAGCGAATTCACATAAACAAAATTTAATAACATTATAACATAAACTTTTATTTTTACATATAATGTATTATGTTACAATAATTTTACGAAGTTAAACTTTGACAATTGGAAAATACATACATTTTTTATGTTGCGAAGTAACAATTAACAAAATTTTAAATTATCGTATAATGAAAGCACAAAAATGAACCCTAATTGTAGTTCACTTTTATATTTTAAATAATATTGAAAATTGAAAAAAAATCGCACATTCACTTATCTAGCTGACGTGATGGAAGTGAATTTCCTTTTGAAATTCCGATTTCACCATCGTAATAGCCGTTAAAATCCGCACATAATATTTTAAACTCTTAAATTACATTGAAAATACGAAAAATAACTCTAACCGCCGTCAAATTGAGTTTCTTGATTACAAAAAATTTTGAAAATTTTCTGGTGGAACAAACACCAGAAACTTAAGTGTTTGAAGATGGAACTTGACAGACGACATAAAGAAAAGACTATCGTTATCATGTCAGATAGCCAAGAAACCATTTAGTATGTGGGAATGCCTGCAGCTGGACCAGAGCGATAAGGTTATATTCCCTCCTTGGTAACAGGACACGTTGGGGTAGAGCGAAACAAGACAGTAAACGAGCTGGCCAGAACTCAACTTATAGGATCAGAACAGATATTTCAAGATATAACTTAAGAGGAAGAAGAATCGATAGGGTCTAAATCCTAGGAGGAAAAAAGGTTCAAGACATAAAAGGAGCTCTTGAGAGAGCATAGAATGATCGACTTTAGTAAATATAAGCTAAGTTTTCTGACGGGTTTTCTTACAGGACATTACCAATTACTGCGGGGGGAGAACCTGTCACTACCTGCTGGTAGACTGGAGCACAGATACAATGAGAGCTCCAGTTAGAAATGAGGGAGTTACCTATTCTGAATCCTCTCCGAATCCTGAACTTCATGAAGAGGCTGGGCTGGAGAAGATCCGTAACTGAGGGATATAGAAAGGGGCACAATAAGCCTAAAAAAATTGCAGTGTATTAGGAACCCTTATTATTCATTCATTTACATATATCTAGAAGGGTAGCAGACATTCATTGTCTAAAAAGTTTTATAAACGAAAACGCTCTTCTGATGTTCCTCCACCGTTCTTTGGAACTTACAGAGGAGCGGGTCAGAGCCCACTTTGGGAAACACCGGGTAGGAATGTTGTGTTATTATTTATTGATCTGTGTGAGAGGATTCCGTGACAGATATTGTCACGGCCAGCTAAATAGAGAGAAGTAAATGTCTCGTCAAATGTCACGGCCGTATTTCCACTGCCTGACGAATCAAATTTCACCGAAAACATTATCCGCTGTTCCTCGACGCTATTCCGTAAAATGCTTGTTATTTACACTTTCTATCCGGCAAAACCTTGGTTGTTGTGAATTTTCTTTTAAATCATGTATGTAGTGCGACGTACAGGCTCCACTCCGATTATGGATTTACGTCTAATGAAAACACTGCATTAACTTTCTCCTGTTAAATTTGTACTATTTAAAATGTGGTAATGAATCAATCGTTAAATACCTATCCCTGATTCAAAACTGTCGTTATTCCCACGGAAATATCTATTGATAATTTTGGTCATATGATGTATCAAATCAAATGAACAGTGCGCAAGTGTTTCGCTGACGTGATGGAAGCTAATTAAAAAAAAATCTGACTCTTTTTCAAAATTATGATTTCACCGTTATAATCAGCATCGAAAATCTTATTATAAACTTTGAAATTACTTTGAAAATACGACAGTTAACCCTGAATGCCGTGAAAGAGTTATGATTTTTTTTAAAGATTCGAAATGGCCATCATTTGAAACTGATTTGCTGCGCGCGCACAAGAGCATACGCACACGCGCACACATACACGTACGCACCCACACATACGAACACAAAAACAAACACACAAAGAAACACACATACACACACACACACATCGCACAAAAAAACACACACACACACACACACACACACATACATACACCCACCCACACAAACACATAACCCACCCACCCCCACAAACACATACACCCACCCACCCACACACACACACACACACACACACAAACACACACACACACACACCACACACAAACACATACACCCTATACACACACTCACACCCCATACATACACTCACACCCACACACAAATAAATTTTTTAACAACCCGTAAACAACGATCTAGATGTCAAGTTCGGCGCTTACTTTAAAGGTCCTATGGTGTTATTTTTACTAATAACACAAATTGATATTTGAACAAACGCCTATCTTAAATTTCACTGTAGAAAGTTTGTGCACTGTCCTTGCTCCATTTGTTATAATAATAATAATTGTATGTTAAGTACATCTTTAACCACAAAGTAAAGGAAGCATAAATTATTGTCATAAAAACTGTCTCCGAAGTTTTTTTATAGTTTAAATTCAACTAATGCTAGTTTTTGTCGCCCAAGTGGTGGGAATACAGTTAGTTGTAAGCTCTAGTTGTAAGTGGGCAAATATCGGAACTGTTCCACTTTCCGACAGAGCGTTGCGGTTCTCTATTGGAAAAAATCTCAATGATTATAATTGGACAAGGTAGACTGAACGACCTAGTGCAGCGCTTGCATAGATCCCTTCTGTTGTCCACTTACCCTTTGAATTTCCTTTCTATTTCATCCACTCTCATCTCTCCCCTTTCTATTCACTCCTCATCTATATGTTAAAAAAAATAGTGAAACTTAAGTCAATCCTGTGTTCTATCTTACCGTACCGATATGTTATTTTTTTTTAATGTTAGGTATTTAAAACCTACTAGTGCGACCTTTCGCAGTCAATGGTTTTAAAAGAAACGAATAATAAACAATGTACAGCAAGAAGTGGGAACAGCACCCATGTTATAGCACCTCTTGTACAGCAAGAAGTGGGAACAGCACCCATGTTATAGCACCTTTTGTACAGCAAGAAGTGGGAACAGCACCCATGTTATAGCACCTCTTTATAAACTGTGTTCGAAATGGCAACAAAATCCTCGGATAATTTATGTTCGAGAGTTTTTTCTGTAGCTACTTTTACGTTTTCGAGACTTCACTCTTGAGAAAGCAACGCATTATTGTCCGTGCGAAAAGACTGGTTTGGGCAAGTAAATATCTGCATTATTGAGTGTTGGACTTAGCTTTTTAATAGTCACTTCAAAGGCAATATTTATGGAGAACTGTTTTCTACTTAATTTGAATGGCATAGTTGGGTCAGAATGTGTAGTTGGGTCACATTAATTGCGAAGTATTATAATTAATTGTCCACATTCAATGGTTTTTCTTACTGCACTTATCTTTTTGAGTAAAATCATTACAAAACCATGTAGGCCTACTATTTCTCGTCAGTATAAACTTCTGTTAAAGTAGACGTACTGGTTATATTTGATACTTTTAGGCCCTATGACCTGTTAATAAAGCAATTTCATTCATTATATTTTAGTTATTTAATACAATAGGCCTTACTTCGTTCTACTTTAGTATTTAAAATTATAATATATAAAATTATTGACTGAATTTTAACACTGTACCTTACTGAAATATTTACAAATGAAACATACTATAACCGAATTTTAGATTACATACTTAAATTATGTTCCTGTATTTACTGTTTACTAAAAGCAAAGTCTTTTACTTAATAACACTTAAATATTAGAACTGGCCCAGATTGTCTTACCGATTCTACTTTCAAAACAGATTCGTGAATATATTTGTCTTGGATACAGTAACAATTTAAATATTACTTTCAATAATGCTTTTTTTAGCATTAAGCTGTTTTAGTACACATACAATTATTTCTACCATTTTATCGGTTTTTATTTATTATTATTTTATCGGTTTTAAGTCAGTTTTATTTTTATTACAAAGCTTTAAAATGGAAAAGTACAAGACATGAGAGTTCGCTGGTGTTCTGACGAACCTGTAGGTACCCCATATGTAGTTCCAATAACGCAGGTCCTTATTTTTGGTACGAAGTCGATCGGAGTGCTTAGCGTAATAATAAGTGAAAGATGAAAGTTCATATCTTTATCTCAGAATGCAGCACATTCAACTGTTCTATCATCGGCTGTTTACATTTATGTCTGCAGTTTTTCCGTTAAAGAGACTATCGTACCTTGTAAAGCAAGGTCAGTGTAATCAATCTTAGTCACTTTCTTTAGGTAATTGTCATTAAAAACTTAATAATGATATAAAGTATAATAATTGTGGAGAATAGCGTTACTACTGTTATAACATAGCTAGTTTTTAAGAACACAACCTAAAACTTCTTATAGCCCATCAGCTGTTCAATGAAGTCAGCTGATGGTTACGAATTAATATAAAACTAATGATCTTTTACTATAACATAGCTGGTTTTTAAGAACCTCAAACTTATACAGCTTTTCAGCTGTTCAATCAAATTAGCTGATCGTTACGAATCAATATAAAAAGAATCAGTTGCTGTCTTACTATAACTACCAAGATATCGCGCATTGTGCACGCGCATTACACGACAGCTCAAAATCCAACATCACAATCAGCCCTAGAACATGATACATGTTAAAAGTGATGCCTTGTCTTATTGACCTTCACAGAAACAATAAATAACCCGATGACAGTTTCAGTTTCGAATTACTTGGAGTATGAATGATACGTGTGTTTCCTGTTATAACACCAGTACAGTGGGACAGTGGTAATGTATACCAAAGTACAGTGAAGGCCACGGAATAGTAAAAGCGTGCGAACATGAACACTTCTCCGGAACTGAAGTAGCGAGGCCCAACCCGGATTAACGCCATTGTTGCATTCAATATAGTGAAAGTCTATTAAATGTAACACAACTATTCCCGCCGTCGAGTCTGGGAGAACGAAACAAAGCCAGTGTCGAATTCCGCTAAATTAAATTCATTTCCGCGGAACTTCGGTTACACTGGCGCCGCGGCAAAGTGGCCGTAGATCCTGTCGTGAAGTGTACCCTGTCTTATACTTGACCGCGCGGGTGACAAACGCCACTCGTCGGCCGCGTCCAGGACGTTATCTGGGGACGTTCCGCCTCGTAAGTCACAACACACCACGTACCTGAACCGGACAGACGAGTACAAAACTGGAAAACAAAAGAATTATTTTTTATAAAGAACGTTGTATTTAGATAACAAAGTTTATAAAAAAGTTCAGTAGAAACGATATTTGAAAGTGGCAGCCTACTTTTAAAACTTTTTTAAAAGGTTTACCCTGTGTTACTTTACATATTAGCTGGCGGGGGAGGTAAGTTTAAAATACGGAGAGGAGGAAGGAAAATCTAGGTAGATAGACGTTTTTATTTACTGGGTGAAATTTGAACCATCAGGTCCTCCTCTGACATTTAACACCATTCAAAAATACAGTGTAAGTGGACATAAAAATGACAATAACATTAAAAAAAAATTTTTAATAAAATAAAATAGTATTAATAATAATACGAAAACAAAATCACTTGGATAAAAATATAAAGAATAATAATAATAACAATTAGGGATAAACGAGAATAAATTATACAAGATAGACATAAAAATAAGAATAATATCTAACAAATTTTTGTTGATAATTATTTATCAATTTAAGCGAAATCTATAACAAAAAAGAAACTAATAAAATCCATCATAAAATTATGATGCTACCTAATATTAACACTGTGAGAAGATAAATATTTTCCTGAAAAAATATATATATAAGCACTTATATTTTAATTTATAAATAAATTCATGAATGATATCTGCCATTCATTCATGGAAAAAAGAGAAGAAGAAAAAAGAAGGAGAAGGAGAAGAAGAAGTAGAATAATGAAAAGAAGAAGATTTAGAAGAAGCATTAGTAGAAGTAAAAGAAGAAGAAGAAGTAGAAGGAAAAGAAGGAAAAAGTAGAAGAAGGAGAAGGAGAGAAAGTAGTAAAAGAAGAAAGAATAGCAGGAGTATAATAATAATAAGAAGAAGTAGAGAAAGAAAATTAAGAAGAAGGAGTAGTAGAAGAAAAAGAAGATGAAGTAGAAGAAGATGAAGTAGAAGGAGAAGAAGTAGAAGAAGGAGAAGGAGAGAAATTAGAAGAAGAAGATACGAGAAGAAAGAATAGAAGAAGTAGAATAATAATAATAAGAAGAAGAGGTAAAAAAAAGAAAATTAAGAAGAAGGAGTAGTAGAAGAAAAAGGAGATAAAGAAGAAGAAGAAAAGAAGAAGGGGAAAAGTATAGAAATGAGAAACAAGAAGAAGAAAAATAAGAAGTGCACAAAGGAGGAAAAGAAGAAGTAGAAGAAGAAGAAGGATGAGAAAAAGATGATGAAGAATGGAAGGACAAAGTAATCTGTAATTTGTATGCTTGATTACGGCTTGTTGCATAAAAAACAGAAATGGCGCTACAATAACAGAATCGTGAATCGACCACAGCACAGTACTGCACTGTGCCCACTGGGGCCACCACACAGCTGTCGTGAGTAAAAGTGTATTTCTACTTCTCATCGTCGTCCAACAGACACGTGCCTCTGGTCCCGCTACACCAGCAATGGGCAGACGGTTTGTTGACACTGCGTTTAGTTTCGTTATTAGCTAACGGAAAAAAACTTTTTACTCGGACCTGACTGAAGTAGCGAGTCATTGCAAATAATCAGCAAGAATACTCCAACACATTGTTTGTACTGTATCATACAAGTCACGGTTTGATAGGAGCGGTAAAAAGACGATTTTCTAGGTTGTAGGAGGATCTGCGATGAACAAGCGACTTAATGGGTTAACTGTTTTCATTTTTTGTGGAAATCCTATTGCATACTGAGTGACACGCAGCTGTCTCGCTGTCATGATGGTAGCGAATTTTTGTAGAATACACTTTTTATGAAATCCTGATTTAATTATCTATAATAATAATAATAATAACTAAAATCTGCGTATATTAGCAATTTAAACTTTTAAAATACCAGTAAGTTGATACGAAAATAAACCTTGACCGCCATCAAATCAGATTTCGTAATTTCAACGCATTTAAAAAATGTTAATTTATGCAGTTAACTTGTTAATTTAACGCTAATTACGATGGTAAAATCGGATTTTCAAAAACACTCATGAAAAAATTGTAAGTAAAGAATTGAAATGGCCGCCGTTTTGAAAGTATTTAATGAATTTCTCTTAACAAATTTATATAAGCTATTAATAAAATCGATTTTCGTTTGGATGAAATTGGACTGAAACTGCGAACGTGGGATTGTTAACAAACATACACACACGCGTGCGGGCGCGCATACACACACACACACACACACACGCACACTCATTCACTCACTCTCTCTCTCTCTCTCTCTCTCTCTCTCTCACACACACACACACACACACACACTCTCTCTCTCTCTCTCTCTCTGTGTGTGTGTGTGTGTGTCTTACACACGCGCGCGCGCGCAAACACACACAGACTCTCTCTCTCTCTCTCTCTCTCTCTCTCTCTCTCTCTCTCTATATATATATATATATATATATATATATATATATATATATATATATATATATATCCTCTGCCGCCTCGGTGGCCTAGTTGATAGCGTACTGGGCTTTCACCCCTAGGACCCAGGTTCGATTTCCGGCCAGGGCTTAGTATTTTCATACGCTATAAATCATCCTATCGTCTGCATTAGCTCAAGTGTTCACAATAGTCGGACGTTGAACACAAAAAAATATATATATATATATATTATTTTCTGCTTTTTTGAAAATCTAATTTCGCCGTCGCCTCGACGTTAAAATCTGCAAAAATTATCGTTTTGAATTTTCGAATAATATTGAAACCACGAAATATACCCTGACAGCCTGATTCATGGTAGTGGAAATCATGTTTTCAAAAGTTATGATTTCTTTTTCTTGATGACCTGGAATGTCCTTCATTTTGAAACGGTTGAACGGTTTTCCCTCGGTAACAAACTTGTCTGAGCTATGAGAGTACGACAATGCAGCTCTCCCTCCCCTCCAGTGATATTGTCGTTAATTATGTAAACCCTATTGGAACACAGTGAAGTGGGACCGCACTTCGTGGTCTTATTTTCAAAGTAATTTGCGGTTTTCACGGTTCAAGTTTGTCCCATTTCCATGCATCCAGCGGTTACGGTTGAATTAATCAGTCGCCATACAAGATGTGTAAGTGTGTTTATGAAACGGCGCCGTTAATGTTTATTTTTTTATCTGCGCCTCCCCCCCCCCGGGCACAGGTTATTTGTTTTTATGGCAGGTAGGATTAAACCGGATCCGTCTTTGTTCTGTTTCGTCAGCTGTTTGTCTTCCCTGCACGTGAGGATCATTTGTTTTCCTTATAGTCCTTTATAACGCACGAAGGACCCTTGTGTTTACCGTCTGCCTATCATTAACGTACAGAATAACAGGTAAACATTAATTTTATTGTAGGTCTATCAGACGTTTTTGTGCCATACTGTAAGATCGTAAACTCAGGCGCCATTTTAGTTATACGAGTACGAATTGTATCGCTGTTTAAATTAAAAAAAAAAAAAAAAAAAAAATAAAGTAACTTCTTAGTATCATAACTTTTATATACATTAATAATTAATTATAATTTTATACACATGCAAAGATTTAATTACATACTTCATGCCAGTTCCTATTGTTCTGTTTTTCTAATACCATCCATCGCCATCGCCTAAAGAACATAGGAACTGAGTTACACAACCTAGCTCCGCTTACTAATACCAAAAAAAAAAAAACCACGCTAAAAATTCCCGTACTTCTCTCCCAAGCTTGAAAAGAACACTTTGAACTATTACTATCTGATATGGAAGTATCAAAATACAAGAACGTATAAGTAACCTATTTTGTAGTCACACTCGACTTCACATAAAGTAGGCCTACAACTACGTTAAGCAAGACGCCTGCGGACCTTATAGAAGCACATGCTTGATCACTTCTTTTTGATACACTCTGGAATTGTAAATTACCTTTAGTTAAAATTTAGTAGACTTATGATCATGTACGACCAAAGTTGGAGCAAAATCTAATGAACCGTTTTTGATGCACAAGGTGTTTGAAAAGGAACTCCCCAGTTTAATGTGCCCTAGAATCTGTACAAAGTGGCATACACTAATCCAGTTTGAAGTATTTAATTCAACAACTGTCTAAGTTTTGCTCACGTAAATGTGGGAATTCAGTTCCTGCGGTTGGCAGACCTGCGTGACCTTGAGGATAACGACGACAGCGCTCAGTTCAGGCGTTCAGTGCAATGCAATGCAATGCAACAAAAGGCACAGTTGTGTTATTTGTCTTGTGCAAACTGAGTCTGTCATAACATATTAAAATTTAACAGTACAACGTAATTTTAGACGTGAGAATGGTGGCTTAACAGCAAAAACTATCCGTTATTTACTAAAGTCTTTCAATGACACCGGCAGTGTTATAAAAGCGAAGTCGACCGAGAACTTCTGGAGCTACTGTTGAACAGATCCGTGTTCCGTTTGTTCGGAGCCCAAAGAAGTCATTGGCAGTATTATAGGAGTATACAATTACTGCGTATTATACAAGTAGGAGTGCCTAAAGGTACTTTGTAAGATGTGGTACGTAAAAGACTTCATTTGCGCGCCTACAAGTTAGAACTGTTACATAGCTCTTGGTCACCACGAAGCCCCACTTGTGACTTTTTTCTGGGACCCATAAAAAATGTTGTGTACGCTGCAAAGATCCGTGACAGCAACCATTTACGGCAAAGAATCATCGCCGCGGTCGAGACAGTTACACCTGCTGTGTTGGTGAATACCTGGCGAGAAGTGGAATATCGTCTCGAAAATGTGTAGGGCAACAAATGGATCCCACGTTGACGTTTACTAACATTAGAAAAGAACTTGAAGGCATTCTCTTCCATTGTATATATTCGTTATTGTAGTTTTTCATTAAATTTATACATAAAACTAGGGAGTTCTTTTTCAAACAATCTGTATTTGGTCGATTTTTGATTTTATCGATAGCTTCCGAACCGAATTTTCCCGATAAATATTATCGCATATGGAAAAGTTTGTTCAATATTGTACCATTTATTTGTATACTTAGAGACCAATACGATCAAATATTAAAAGAACGTTTTTCTTTGTACAAAATTAATACGACGAAAGTTCACAAAAATACGCATGCGCACTGAAGCGTGAACGATGTTCCGCGCATGCGCGTGTTTGTTCCACGTTTAACCTCGGTTAATTGTTTGTCCTCTTTCCAGCTGCAAATAGGCGTACAGTACTGTATTAAAATAGGCCTACGCATCAAGCCGGCACGTTATTCAACAGAAAGAAAATTTCACAAAATAACCTACTGGAGCGTGGCGTAGGCCTATACAGAAAACAAACAGAACTGTACTTCATGGAAAAATTCGGCTTAAAGGCTATTAATAGGCAAACCTGGAAGACGGCCATATTTTTTCAAACTCAGTTAATCTTATTCGCTCATATTTTGGTAATATATTTATAATTCAACTCAATGGATCAAATTTTTAATAGGCTTGAAAGAAATTATGGTTCCGGAGTAAACAAATAAATAAAAATAAATAGTCGGGGCACGAAGTTCATGGAAGCGAATTTTCAAAAGTAATTTGTGTAGCTTTCCCTCTTTTTGAAACTCCGATTTCACCATCAAAAACAGCATTAAAATCTGCGTATAGCTTATTAGCGTTTTAAAATATCAAAATGCATTGAAAATACGAAAACGAACCCTGACCGCCGTCAAATTAAAATCCTTAATTTCATTCTTATACATATTTCAAAAAAAGTTACGAATTAGAAAAATGAAGTGACCGCCATTGTGAAACTGTCGAACGAATTCTGCTGGTCAACGAGTTTGTCAAGCTACTGTGAAAATCGAGTTGGTGCTAAATTTTAATCAAATCGGACTAAAATTGCGAACGAGACCGTACTAACAGACACAGATACCCATCGCTTATATCCATAATGGCTGCTCTATAGGCGTATCCCCGGAGAGGTTTTAGGGGTTGTCACCCTATTGATAAAAAAACTTAAAGATTTTCAACACATTTTCTAATATTCCAACCACAGTTAAGTTTTTACGTCATTATTTGTCTCGCAACAAACCCCAAACCCACTGATAAAGCAACTACTGAATTACTGCACTATTGTATTATTAACGTTTGTATTGTACGTGCTTAGTGAAATATACTGGGCTTCTTCATTGTAATTATAACGTCAGGCAAAAACACAGATATTTAGTAAAATGTTTTTGCAAGCCTGGTTGAAAAACCGTAACTTTTAATATTGTCTGAATAACCTAAAAGTATTTTAAAAACATCTTTATGTCTTACTAACTAATGAAATTGTAGACGTTTTTCTAAAAAAAACATTAGGATAAAGTTGCTCTCAGGCTTTTTAACTCGCCATTTTGCGACTAAGTTTAGTAAAGTTTCCAGTGGAGGCCCCTCCCCATTTGACCAGCCTAAATACTCCTGTGCCTCCAATAACACGGTTTCCAAAAGAAATTTGCTAATAATGTTTAAAACTGTTGTTCCAAGTTTAACTTGACTTTCATGCGTGATATCGATTAACAAGGCGTGTGCGAGTGCGTGTGCGTGTGCGTGCGGGTGAAGCACCTGCAGTACGTGGAGCGTACTTCCTATAGTTCCGCCACGTCTCCCCCCCAACTGTATTCCCTTAGTCTACGTGAATTTATATGCACACAATTCGGTTTTATGAAACTAACTTATCGCTCCGGCTGTATCCTTGTACAGCCTAAAATTATTAACAATTTTCCACGTTTATAGATTCAGTAAATATAAACGTTTAATTTTGATGAAAATCTAATTTTTTTTAATGTCGCAATATTTTTTTCAGCAATCCATATAATGTTATGTTACAAATCTTGGGTCAGTGTTCAGTTTGTGCCTCGGCTAGCTTTCAGATACAGAATCACTTAACGTTACTAAAACAAACACTTTGTGGAATCTTATAATTAAATTCTAAAATTGTACTAACATTTCATTGTAGTTTACTATGGTCTCTTAATCTGTTTCTGTTTGATGATGGTTAATTATTTTTTTTAACGTTGAACTTCTCTCTTCAAATGCTTGGACCAGAAAAATCAAAATTCACAATGGCTTCCTCATTGTTGAGTTTTCTCCTTCATTTTTTTCTGCCTCTACAAATTGTTGGTTCTTTTTTAACTTTCTTATAGATTGATCATTTGTTGAGGTAATTCTTTTATGTATATTTTATATGAAAGTACTTTAAGGTTAAATAACGGTTACAATATTATTATGAATATGATATTTAATTTAATATGAACTGCGAATGGAAATGGGTATGGGAGTTTTCTTTCTTTAAGGTGAGTTCAGGGTTCGGTGATTTATCATAAGCTACTCTGAGAAGATTAGATATATTTATGTTTAGTTGTAATCTCCTTGTTACAATGGTTTATATTAGATTTAAATCTTTGTAAGCATTAAAATATAAGTACTACCAGAACTTAAACAGAGTAGGCCTATGTGTGCAGCGAAGGGCAGAGCACACAACATCGTCTACTGGAACACAACACAAAAATAAAGAGGTGTACAACTTAAGCGAAATATAGCCACTGAAACAAAAAAACAGGAAAACGTCTTGAAGCTACAGAAATTGACTATTGGCGAAAATGTACGCAGGTCGGTACAAACGGAAAGGGATAAAAAAATGTAAGAATGGACGAAAATCGACTTCCCAAACAGATTTTAAATGAAAACTACATGGTCACAAAAAAAGAGGAAGACTGGACTGTTGGAGCGAAGTATTTGATAAGGAAGTGAGAGATTGGAGGGGATTGAATCAAGATCTGTGGAATGACAGGGAAAAGTGGAAGGTAAAAGACGGAAGACGTCGGAGAAAGTTTTAAGCAGAAAAGAAGAAGACTATCAGTACTTTACGTGTACGCAATCTATAATGACAAGAAAGAATTGTTCGAGGATCTACAGAATGATAGAGCAGTAAAAATGTCGAATATTATTTTACTACAGCCATACTTTGTTGTGTATTTCTTACTGTATTTCGTATAACGAGAAAATGAAATCAGTTGGTCGTAGACGAATTAGTCACGGTCGATGGGAGAGATGAAATACGGCCTGATTCCACTGGTTTGGCACTGCCACACTGATATTTCAGTTTAATTGCCCGGCCGCAATTATTACAGTGGCAGTGGCCTACAAAGTGCTTTGTCGACGGATCTGACAGTTGTGACAACTATCGAGCTAACACGGCAGACGTTTCACTTTTCAGCTGTTTTTTCGCTGCAAATGAAAGCAAATAATGCCATGGCGAGTAAAGACCATTAAATAAGGTCAAGTGTGGAAAAGAAAGGAATTTAACGCATCACTGTGTAACCATGTTGTGTGTAATTTATGGATAGAATACATTTCTGTCGGTAACTCATCTACCGCGCAGGGATGCACCTATTGAGAGGATTTAGACGTCCCTCGCGGTACCCGAGTCTAACACACACTTACACTTACAACACTACACGTACGACTTTAACACTTTACACCCATACTTTACTCTGTAGCACATAAACGGTGAGCCAAACAGACAGATTCAACGGCTGTAACGCCTAGGTAGATAAATATGTAGTGGTTACAGGGTTTTATAGCGCCTGTCACTGTGACCAAAGGGTATATTCTGAAACAAAGACACTATGTACTAGAATAGTTCCCTTAATGAGTTTTAGTAGTCCATTAACTAGCTCATTCAGCTGGAGCTTCTCAGGCTTATGTTTGCAAGATCCTCACAGATGGAAGCTGCGGTACTTTAAGAAAGTCAAATATGACCTTTTACATTTTTAATTTAATTTTTTTTCTCTCGGGAGGGGCTGTCACCCCTTCAGCCTCTTCTATAATCCGTCCTTGACTTATTACAGAGCCCCGCATGCACAGGTAAGGCTGGATTAAAACTGGAAGTCGCTTGGTATACAGAATCTGCAAACCTTGGTTTGAGATGGCGGTTAGGTTCAGCTAAGGCGCTTCGGGAAAGCCAAACCCATGGGTATAACGTGTGAGCCCCTGCGGCTGTAGTGCCTAATCAGCTCCTAACCGTTGAACTGTTAGAAGTAATCAATACGGATTTGATTTATCTGCGAAATTAGGTTTAAAATATCATTGGCTTCAAATTAATCACAACCGATTAGAAGAGTTTATTAGAATGGCAACGGAGATAAGAAGAAAGTGGATCGAGCCGCGAGCAAAGCGATGAAGTTGGATGCGCGATTCGGTTCCCACGGCGAGATTGTTGGGAGAAAGTTATTAAATAAACGGGGTAGATATGGTAATGAGAAATTATCAATTTGTATAGCATTTAATAGGTTCTGAAAATCTAATTCCGAAAATGAATTATAGATACATGATTTAGATTATCTTTATAGTCGAATCTTTCTTTGCGCGAAATAAATAAATACTCGTATTCGTAAAACTATGCAACTGTAATTGTAACAATTTTAATTGTATAAAAATATTGTACAAACTTTTTCACTAAATCCGGTTAGAAAGACTGATTAAAAGGACCGTGATTGAAGCAAATTTCCAACAGCAAATTTGTTTAATATCATGTTTTAGGGCTGGTTGCAATGTTGGATTTTGCTCGATGCGTGACAATGCCATATTGCATATAATAATGTATTTAGCACGTTACGTGCTATTGTGTGTGTAAAAATGTAATTGTGACTACTTTTTTCGCTGATTTCGCACAACAGCTGTTGCTCCGATATCGTTTCAATTGAGGTTATGTTAGAAATTCAATTTCCAAATAAAATGTACAATAAAATTATTTGAATAAAGATGTTTTATGTGATGAACAAAGATTAAGAAAAAAATGAACGAGAAGGACTACGACGATTAGAAAATAAATTAAGACGAAAACATGGAATTGTCGATGAAAATGTTACAATTAATAAAAGAGTTATGACTGAAGAGCAATATCAACTAATTAATAACAAAAACGAGAGATCGAAAAAAACATTGATAAATAAGTTATTTCTTTGTTAAGCTAACACATTCAAGTTAGGTTTAATACGATTATTCATTATTGCAGCTGCGAGTGTTGTTGGCGGGATTGGCACGCGAAGTGGGCAAGCATGTCCCCGAATGCAGTATTAATACCAGAAGTTACTGGTACGGCGTGCGGTAGGCAAGTCGGTTATTGATTTAACAAGCCTAGCGTGTCTGAAGACAACGTGTTGCGGGTAGGGCGTGTACGTTGACGTCTTCTGTTCTTGAACTTATGAAATGTGAATATGTGAGGTTAATCGGGAGAGAGAACCTTATGATTCCAATAAGATGAATAAATAAGTGTTTGATCAGTCCTTTTGCCGCAAGAAAAGGATAGAGACAAGCAGTTGAAATTATGATAATCCAGACATCGCTGACGTGATGGAAGCGAATTATTTTTTAATTTTTTAAATCGTACAGTAATTGGAAATTATGATTTCACCATTAAAATCTGCAATAAATTTATATTTTATTGGTAATTACAATAGTAGATTTCAAAATAATTAAAGATAAAGTTATGTTTTTTATCATTGGAATGGTCGCTCGATTTTTCTGTCGAACGCGAATGAGCTCAAATATTATTAGCATATTAATATTGAAAATTATGCCACTGTTAGAATCATTTTCATATTGTTCAATGGAATTTGAAAATTTGAAATGTTAGATTTTTATCGCTGATTACTATGGTGATGACCATTTTGAAAATGTTAAACGAATGTTTTAGAACTACGAAATTGCTGAAGCTGTTATCAACATTTATTTTTGTGCTAAGTGTAAATCAGGTCGGAGAAAAATTGCAAATTTGTGAGTGCTAAACACAAATATATCAAATTTTGAATGACCTCTCAAAAAGTGACGTACAGGTCAGGATCACCTTTCATTTCAAGGTCCCGGGTCTGGTGTGTTAGCCCTTCGATAAAAATTTTCTATTAGGCCTACTAGATAAAGCCAGAACAACATTCGTGTAAGATTTTTTCATTCATTTCCGTTTCAAAATGGCAGCTATTGGTTATTTTCTGAACAGCTCGTTCTATCACAATTTTGACCGCTTTATGAAGAAAGAGCGTAACATTTCCAATAAAGTTGGTCCAGTAATATTTTTCTTAAATATTAACGGCTACCGGTTAAATTGGCGGAAAACGTTGTGAGCGCGTCAGAGCGATGGCTGAGTATTAGTTAAGAATATAGGCTACTGTTCTTTGAATTCCTACAACAATCACAAATATCTTTGTACTGGTGGCATATCGTACAGTATCGTGTTACATTCTGTAATTTCATCGTATCGACACAATAATAGCATATCATCTTCGCCAACTGCATATATCCAATCACAGATCAATACCACTTTCAACCGCCAACCACCGGCGCATCCACCTCCAAGTGACCTTTCGAACAATAATTATCTAACTTAATTACTTTTCGTACAAAAGCAATCATAAGTCCCACCATTATACCATTACTGGCTTTGATCTCACAAAACAGAGATGTTTGTATTGACACGGACTAATGGTGGCTTGGGTGACTTCAATGCCGATTTAATGGAGCAAGAACGGTGTTTCTCCTGAAGTCGACGGATTTATTATGAAGTCGTGAGACAATTCCATGACAGAATATTCCCATAAAACAAAAACACTTTGATGAATGCTTCCTTCGCCCATTATCTGTCACAGTGTTTCCGAATTGTGACTCTTAATGCTTGCTTCTGATTTATAATCTGTTACGTAACTACCGCCATTGTTTGTCGTAACAGATGGCTTTAAATTGTCTAGTCTAGCGGTCGGTTATCTAATAGCGTTCGTAATTTATTCTGTTATTTATAAAGTTTTCAATATAAATTTTAGCATTCGAGGGAATTTGTGAAAATGTAAAAAAAAATTAAGTAATCAATGTTTATTACTAATGTTTGTTTAAAGAAAATGGACAATTTCCAAATAAATTACGGATTTGCATAATGTTTTCCTCATTGTTGAGTTTTTATATCCTCTTTATTTTGTTCTTATTACTCCTCCAACTTCCGGATAATTTTAATTTTTACTTTTATAGATTGATCATTTATTGAGATAATTCTTTTATCTGTTTTATATGGAAGTATCTTAAGCCTAAATGATGGTTACTACGGGGGGATATTATTATGAATATGATATTTTATTTAATGTGGATTGTGAATAAAAATGGGTAGTGTTTTTTTTTATTTAAGGTGATTTCAACGTCCGATGATTTATGATACGCTATCCTAAGGTGTTTTAAAATATCTGTGTATAACTGAAATTTCCGTGCGGTTACAGAGTTTAACCGCCTCGGAAACGTCGACTTATTTGCAACGTTAGCGACTATCACCGCGGCTAGATTTCGCTCACCTTAACACGTGTGTAATGTACTAGAAAGGAAGGTGTAATTTGAGAACAAGGTGTCGTCTTACACCCGACTTTACACAATGATGGGCTTAATTAAAGTGACATGCATCGGGACGTATTGACCATACTCTGTCAGGCTTTGCGTATAACTGTTATTATATCGGAAAGCGGCTATATCACCTATAGGATGATAACACTTCCAAAAAGTAACAACATTTAATAACACCACACAAACGACATTTCCAACAAGTAACAACATTTATCAACACCACACAAACGACATTTTCGACAAATAACAACATTTATTAATACCACACAAACGACATTTCCGACAAGTAACAACATTTATCAACATCACACAAACAACATTTCCAAGTAACAACATTTAACAACAATACACAAACGTCATTTCCGACAAGTAACAACATTTATCAACACCACACAAACGACATTTTCGACAAATAACAACATTTATTAATACCACACAAACGACATTTCCGACAAGTAACAACATTTATCAACACCACACAAACAACATTTCCGACAAGTAACAACATATATCAACACCACACAAACAACATTTCCAAGTAACAGCATTTATCAACACCGCACAAACGACATATTAGAAAAGCGTAAGATAAACAGAATTTTTTATGGTTCGGAACGGCCGTGTTTGGAAAATCTTGAACTGATTTAGCTGAGGAAGGAACTTGTTCAAGCTGTTACCAAAATCTGCTTACGAATCATGTCGAACAAAAATTTCAAACGCTAGAGTAAGCACACGCACGCACACGCGCGCATTCACACATGCATTTGACATTTGTTTACCCCTACAAAACAGCTCATTTTCGAATGGAAATTCTCTAATAAAACCAAGTTACGGTTTACAAAATATCCGTTCAAAAGAAAATTAAGCTGACGGTGGCCAGGGTTTGAATAACAAAAATCTAATCTGGAAAGAAAGTGTTTCAACAGCGTTATTTTCAATCAGAAAGTGAAAGTGAACCCGTTGTGGTATCCTGTCACAACGATATATTGATTTGTGATTTTGTTAAGCAAATGCCGATAACATAAGCAATCTAAGTTTAATTTTAAACGCTATGCTATAGCAAACCTACGGGAAAATATGCGCCGGAAGAACAATCGCCCAGCCAGCTGACAACAATCGCTTTTGTGCCGCGAAGGATGCTTTGTGCGCCGAGGACAGAACTCATTATAGGCCTACTTGTTGTAATTAACTTTCGTTTTTATTATATGTCTTTATAACAGGCACGTGTCATTAATAAGTAATTTACTGTATCATGTAACAACAAGTATAATGGAGTTGAATTACGGGCAAGGTTTCCATTAAATGTCATAATATTACTCAAGTAAATATTATATTAAGTAAACTAGTGGAAAACTCTGCCCACTTCGTGAGTCGACCACACGAAATATCTGTCTACTAAATTTAGTTATTAGAACTCTTACCGTATCAAGCAATATTAGGAGTTTCATTAAAAAATTGTCTTTTTAATCATTAGCTTTTGTTACCGTAGAAACCAATTTTTGAACTTTCATTTATTACACACACGCGCACGCGTGCACACACACACACACATATATATATATATATATATATATATATATATATATATATATATATATATATATATTCCTCTTGTGCTCTTTTCCTATTCGTTCTTCTTCACTTTTTCTTTGCTACTTTCCTTTATTGATCATTTCTCTCAATTCTATATCACTGCACCATAAAATTTACCGTCCCGGGATTAAAAAAGTCTTCACTTCAAAAAAAAAAAAAGAAAAAGTGTGTCTTCTAGGATATACTTAAATTTGCCTACGGCATTACTGACCTATCCAGTGTATGCACATGAACTCATTTTGAATTTAACATCGAGTCCATATGTTCACTAAAAAGACAAGCGCTCTGAAATTTTACAGCTTTAACTTGCTTGTAAATATTCTCCTTTCCATGAAAATTTCAAGTTCTACACTTAATACTCAAAACTGAATAGTGCCACTTAGTTATATAAAGAACAGTACCTTTTAAAAATAGGTTATTGCTCATTTCTCTGTACATACTGTGTGCTTACGTTTACAATAAAAATAGTATCTAGCTATGTGAACAGATAGGCATCCTAGAGAAATAACCTTTTTTGTACTCAAGACGTCTGGAGACACGTCGTCTCATAATATATTGTTGTCACGATGAATACTGCGCAGTTGGTGAAAAGTAGACATCCTAAATATTTTAAACGTATTAAGAAATTACTCATAAACCGTTACAACGATGTCGAGTTGTATATTTACAACAGGCAAGACGTTTCGTCAATGCCGCGGACATTTTTACCATGAGAAAGAATGCAGTTAAGCTGTCGTAAAAGTACTTTGCAACGTCTGTTATCAGGAAGTTACACAAAACATGCGCTGGTGCCGATTTTTGGAAAATATTTTTATTATATGAGGGAAAATATGCTTTAGTTAAAAGGATATTTAAACACACACACACACACACACACACACACACACACACACACACACACACACACACACACACACACACACACACACAGAGGAGAGAGATGTACGCAAGCACACACACATACACATAAGCACACGCGCAGGTGCGCGCACTAACAGAGAGAGAGAGAGAGAGAGAGAGAGAGAGAGAGAGAGAGAGAGAGAGAGAGAGAAGAGAGAGAGGAAAGAGAGATACACACATGTACACACATGTACACACATGCGCGTGCATACATACACACACGCCCGCGCACAGGAAGAGGGAAACACACACACACACACATATATATATATATATATATATATATATATATATATATATATATATATATATATATATATATATATATATATATATAGAGGCTATTATCGCCTCCCTATATATATATATATATATATATATATATATATGTGTGTATGTATACTTTACTAGGCTTTCACCCCGAGGATCCGGGTTCGATTCCCGGCGAGGGCTTGGCATTTTCATACGCTATAAATCATCCCACCATCTGCATTAGCCCAAGTGTGCACAATAGTCGGATGTTAAACACCAAAAAAAAAAAAAAAAAAAAAATTATCGCCTCCCTAAATGTAAGTGTGAGTTTAAAGTGTTAAAGTTGTAAGTGTAGTTTTGTAAATGTAAGTGTGTGATAGACTCGGGTACCGCGAGGGTCGTCTAAATCCTCTCAATAGGTGCAGCTAGTCTGCATACCCTGCAGGGTATTTACATACATGTAGTCTATACATTTAGAAGTACACTTCGCGCTTTCAGCAATAGCTGTGTTTTTCCAAGCGTCATGAGTGCAAACACGACTCGTTTCTTGAAAGATCAGATTGTAAAGTAATTACAAAGGTAACGGTCAACAATAAATAGTCAATAACTGTAAACAATTCATATCTGACATTAGACGCTGAGGAAGATGAAAGTGGTTTACCTTGACCAATACGCTTCCTGACATTTGAACTATCGCAGCCATTCACCAAAGCGGCGCGGCCATCTGTATTGTGCATAGGTGGGTGGGTGGCAGTGGATTGTATCGGCTTTGGATATAACGCTACATTTGTCATATATTATTAAGCTAAGAAGTCCGATCGGTTTTTTTCAAAAAATGGGGTCCTGCGTTGTTGAAATTACACATATTGGGTACCTGCAGCTTTGTTAGAACACCAGGGAACCTCACGCCTTATACTTTCCATTTTAAGGCTTTACAATAAAACCGACTTAAAACCGATAAAAGATCTGTAAACAAAATTCCATAAGCAGTATAAACTGGCCCTGTGAAAATGCTTCACTACTTAGGCATATGTACGAAAACAGCTGATTGCTGTAAAAAAACATTGTTGAAAGTTATATTGAAAATATTACTGTATCCAAGTCTTACATAATTATTTGCTGAATCAGTTTTGAAAGTAGAATCGGTAAGACAATCTAGACTAGTTATAATATGTTAATGTTATTAAATAAAATACTCTGCTTCTAGTAAACACTAAATACTGTAGCCTAATTTAGGTGCGTAATGTAAAATCCGGTTATAGTAGGTTTCATTTATAAATACTTCAATAAGCACAATGTTAGAATTCAGCCATTAATTTTATAGGTTATAATTGTAAATACGAAAATAATGTCTATTTTATGAAATAACTACATGAAATGAATGACATTGTTTTATAAACAGGTTATACAAGTATTAAATATAATTATAATGTCTATTTTAATAGAAGAAGAGACACTGTTCAATTTCTTGCTGTACATTGTTGTCCCTGACTTTTTCCTGCGAAAGGTCGCACGGGCCCTCTACCCTGTATTAATGCCTGTGTTGCTTCACCCCGAAGATTTATTTAGAACTGAAGCTCTGCCGCGCCAAATTATGAATATCTGCAATTAAGATATTCATCCGCGACTGGCTCACGTGATAGTAATGAATTTTTGAAAATATGATTCTCCATTTTAGTCAACATACTTAGATGATCAACATACTTAAAAACATGATTTGTTTTTTTAAACATGTTTTCACTTCCTTCCAACTACCGCCCTCACCACAACTACTCTTATTCAAAAGGCTGTGTTTACTTAAAACTTTCATAGTGCGAAATTTCGCACGGGTCGCCTGACATTCAATAATAAATATCATTGTTAGTTAAACAATTAACTCTACAAATCCTTAAAAAAAACATCCAGCAAGTACATTCACATACTTTTCCAGTTGTCCACAGTGCCCCGGGCAACCATTGACCGTTGGGTGCAATGGTTCATGCGTGCGATTACGCCGCGATATGGCCAGCAACCTTGGCGGCCCCTATAGCCAGTGTCGTGTGTTTCCGGCCCAGTTCGAGCCAACCATGACCCTCAGGGTCCGGCGCGAGAGTTTAACATATCATTTACAAATAATTATGTGTAACTCTACCGAGGGCAACAAAGGCATAACTACGCAGGGTTACCGACGTCCGGAAATAACTGGTAGTCCTGGTTTCCAGGCGATGTTAACCGGTAGAAGAGTAAAACCGATTTTAGGTTTGCAAAGATGTTTGATGTATAAAAATTACACGCAAGATTTAATGCTTGAAGAAACAATGTCTCGTGCTTTGAAGCTAATACACAGACAAACAGACTTTTTGTATTCATAGACAATTTTTTCCGTATTCACAGACGTAAAATAGACTTTTTTTAGACTTAGAGGAATTGAAAATTCTTCTAGATCCATTAACATCTCATGATACATTTTTTTAAAATGATGACTTCGTATTGTTAGGAAGTAACAAATACCAAGGGTTTTCATAATGTAAAGTCCGTTTAAAAAAACAACAACAATTATTTTTCCAAAAACTTGTTATATTTATATTCCATACATCTCTCTCAATTTTCCTACATAATTTCCATATTTATTTTAAACATTTATCACAACGTTCAACAAGCTTTTGGATGCCTAAGTCGCAGAATTCGACCGCCTGTGAGGATAACTAGTCTTTAACAGCTTCTTTCACTTCATCGTCTGTTCAGAAGTGCTTGTCGCCAGGTCTGGACTGTACGGTGGGCGGTCAATCTGTTTCCATCCCAAAAGACTTGATCAGTGTTTGGGTTCCATACGCCATACGGGGTCTGGCACTGTTATGCAACAACAAAACTTCAGATCAATTGTCTTAACATCGCGAAATGACTCTATAAACACAGCACACTGCAACGGTGACATTGCAAATGGCGTCGTTTGATGCGCAAGGCATGCTGGGCATCGATACGCATGCGTGTTTCAATATTCGCGCGACATTCAAACAGTAACAGTGAAATCGGACCATTTATGAACAACCCTCGTATGTATAACTGTCCTAAAGTTGTAAATGTAATTCCTTTACCACTAGCTATGTCTAAATGTAAGGACTTTTTGAATTCATATCACTAATTTTCTTTAAGAAAGGCTGGATCCCAGAAGCACGTCAGACGCATTCCTTACTCTAGTCCTCTGACAACCTTATTATGGGTCCAAAATGTACATTGATACGTCTTCACCTGCATGCTGGAAGGTTTTCTGCTACTTCTAGTTCGAAGAAACCTCTTGAAAAGATCTCTCCTGAGGATCATGAAGTTCCTGTGTGAATTAATCTTCTGGGCACCGACTGCAGACAACCATCCGTTCTCGGTGGGATAACGCTGTAAAACCTTATTTCTACCCCTCCACAAATGAAACAGAGCGCATGTACTCTTAATATATAATGCGCATGTCTGTAATCTCTAGCAAAGTATTACGTAAACCTTTTCTCGCACCACTGATTAGATCGCTAGAGAGGACAAGCGCCACCATAAAACGAACGATCTATATCCACAAAGACTTAATGAATATTCGAAGTGAAAAGGTTGCGGTGGTGCGGGACACTTCAAAGGATGACACGTGATCGTTGGCCTAAAACTCCTCAAAGAAGAAGACGAGCACGGGCCAGAGGAACTGAAAGAAGGGTCCGCAAAGGAGAAGGAGACTGGGAAAGTTAGGATGCAAGAAACGGAACATCCATAACCCGAACTCTCATTCGATAAAACAAACCAATACGTTGAGTGGTCGCGTGTCTCAAGATAATTTTTGCAGTATTGTTACTCAACACTGACTCCAAATATAGGCCACATGCAGGCCTACCCGTGAATCGTTGCGGTTCATAGTTTCAACTTAACCATAGACTGACCAACTGTTTGGTAACTGTTCCATGTGAGGTACTAATGAAGGGAGTTGATAGGATACGGGTACATTACTGTAAAATATTACTAGAGCAGAAACTTTCTTAATTGTTAGTTAGTGTTGTAAAATGTGGTTGAACACGGTGAGGTAATATATTGCCGGCCAGTGTAATATAACTGTTAAACCTGGTTAATGATGTTGCCGAAATGTATACTTTGTTGGCGAACTTTTGCATTTGCACGCGTTAGCAGTTCCGCGGTCGCAGTTTTGGTCTAATCTGATCCAAAGTCAGTGTACAAGTCGATTTTAGGTAATAGATTGGACAAGTCCTTTAATCATCAAAATCCGTTTAACAGTTTCAAAATGGCGGTCATTACAAATGTTTAGAAAAAAATCATAGCATTTTTATCTTACAATTTTGTTAAAAATATGATTTCACCGCGTCGTGATCAGCGTTTGAAAATACGAAAACGAATCTGACGGCGGTCAGGGTTCACTTTCATATTTCAAATGTAATTTGAAATAACAGTTTATGCAGATCTGAATGTTGTAAGTTCACTACCATCACGACAGCGAGACAGCTGCGTGCCGTGATTATATAACATTCAACTACGTATTTACCGACGGGAAAACACGGTTGTTAAAAAAATCGATCTTGGAATTTTGATAGGTTTATCGTTTTAAAGTCTCCTAATTCCAAAAATGTGGTTCTTACTTGGGTTTCTGTCTGTTTGTGTGTCTGGGAATATCTTTGGAGAATAAATGAATAGGGCCTACACCGATTTTGATCGTTTAAAAAAAAATAAGTATTATGCATATATCTACCTACTTCAGTTTTTTAAAGTAATTTTCTATTTTCTATTTTTTAGTTCTAATCTCTCTCTCTCTCTCTCTCTCTCTCTCTCTCTCACACACACACACACACACACACACACACACACACACACACACACACACACACACACACACACACACACACACACACACGTACTCGTATATATAAATATACAAAATTTTGAATATTTAAATTAACCCACAAAAAGGGATATAGAGATTATCTAGGGATGCTCATTTCTAGATCCTGGGTCTAGGTATTACCATGATGACCACTCCATAGTGCATTTTCCAATTGAAATTCGCTAAAATAGTTTAAAACAAAGAAGTAACATAATATACCGTAAGTTTTGGTTTCTGTGTTCAGTGCGACGTGTAGGCTTTATCGTATGTTTAACACAAATTACATCGAACAAAAAATACTGTTCAACAACAATTGTATTCCTTATATCTTGAAAAGCCGTCGACGCCAGGCTTATCGTGACGAGCACGCTTCCTTAAAGGGATTGTATAACATCTTCATTTCCATTATGTTTAACATTCAATAAGAAGGAGACGTGACCTTTCGCAAGTGTTGCGTCACCTTTCAGCAGGCTGCGGCTATGTTTGGAAAGGAAAGGAAGCCCTTCACGATGTAGCAAGTGAACCGAGCGGGGATGGACTTTCATAGAT
This sequence comes from Callitettix versicolor, assembly GCA_022606455.1. Classification (NCBI taxonomy): domain Eukaryota; kingdom Metazoa; phylum Arthropoda; class Insecta; order Hemiptera; family Cercopidae; genus Callitettix; species Callitettix versicolor. The sequence continues at coordinate 41,081,165 of CM040184.1, forward strand.
GCGGCCTTAGGTGTGATTTATGCATGTGGTGTTTGTAACGGATTATAGAACGTTTGTTTCTAACAAGTGATTGTTTCAACGAACGGCAAAATTAACAACCAATAACAATTACTTCGATAAACTTGAAAGTGATGTTTCACATGTCAGTCCAAAATTTTGAGGTAATATTACATTGAAAAAACATAATATACTGTAATAAAATACTGTATAAATACCATAAATCGATCTATAAGATAGTAATTCAGTGAGACCATAGAGGGCACTGTAAACGTCTGCCAGTATACATAATTAATGTGATAATGTAGTAATTTTTTTTCTTCGATTAACGACTAAAATTGCAAAAACCTGACCCAGTATCTAAAGTGCTCTGCAATATTTCATCATAATCCATACAGTAGTTTAGGTACGTTCAATGTTTTAGGTAGAAGGTTATATATATTTAGTTTAGTACCAAGCTATATATATATATATATATATATATATATATATATATATATATATATATATATATATATATATATATATATAAAAAAAAAGCTCATTGAGGCTATTATCGCCTCCCTAAATGTGAGTGTAAAGTGTTAAAGTCGTAAGTGTAAGTATGTGTTAGACTCGGGTACCGCGAGGGACGTCAAAATCCTCTCAATAGGTGCAGCTAGTCTGCACCCTCTGTGGGGTATATATATATATATATATATATATATATATATATATATGTGTGTGTGTGTGTGTGTGTGTGTGTGTGTGTGTGTGTGTATCAAGATTATATATATATATATATATATATATATATATATATATATATATATATATGAAGTTTTATACCAAGCTGCGAACAGATAACTTGATTACCTCTGTGGGATGCATGGGATTGCTTGTAATTTATTACTTGTAATTTTTATGTATTATTCTTGGTTAAAAATGAATAAATAATATATGTATATAAATATAAATACAGATGCTTACATTTTCGTGACTAAACTTTTCGCGGAGTTAACATTAAGTTAGTAAGTTTCTAAAACTAACATCATTTTAATGCTCTTTTGAATGCAACAAATAACAATACTAACACGGATCATTGCCTTTTTTACCAATGTTAATAAATCACCTGTTTTTAATTTTAAAAATTAATGTAATGAATTCGACGGCGATCAAGGTTCATTTTCAAATGCAGTTTATGACGGTGAAATAGGATTTTAAAATGCTTTTAAGATAACAGAGAGGTTAAAAATTTCCTTCCATCACGTCAGCGAGACAGCTGCGTGCCATGATTGTGATTTGTTATTGTAATCTACTCAAGTGAATAAATTTAATGATAGTTTTATAGCTAAGTTTTACTGCGTTTGATGATTTTACGAGTGATTTGCTTTCACTCGATAAGGCGTTTCTTTTATTGGCATTTGAAGTGTAGCTATCAATTAATGGAATGCAATAAAGTTTTACAGTGATTTCATGAACCAGGTTTGTCTTGCACTTGGGTACAGGCGTGTAAAGACATTGTCACTGGCGTTTGTTCCACTGTGGGAAAGGTCACTTAAGTGTTTAGTGAACAGTATGTTTTTAATTGCATTTTTATTGGCTACTCGACAAGGTGATTAAATTTAAGTGCGTGTACGCTGTAGAATTTATCGCCGAAATCGTTTGTGACCTTTGTAAGTGCGTGTAATTTTGCATTTTTTAAAAGACGCATCACGTTTTTGGGCTGGTTTTGATGTTGTATTTTGCGGGACGCGTGATGCTAAGAACATGTTTATATTGATATATAACAGTATATTTTGCGAGTCGCAAGCCTCGTATTAAACTAATTATAATTAAAAATTTCTGTTTCCGCCCGGGATCGAACTGGAGACCGTGCGCGTGTAACCACACTACGGAAAATAAAAAGAATATTTCATTGATTTAAATATACGAAATGAATCGTTAATTTAATTTTAGTAGTTATATTAAAAGATCAATTGTTTTATATTAATTCGTAACGATCAGCTGATTTAATTGAACAACTGATTAGGTTTAATAAGTTTCAGGTTATGTTGTTGAAAACTACCTATATTAATTTATCGTGTTTTCGGACAAATTATCGTAATTAAAATAAAAAGGAAGATGCATGATACTTGATTTTTATTTTTGGTTCAATAACAGAAATGTTATGTGTATATAATCTGTGATTTCAGTGCCTTCTTGATTGATTTATTTACGTAATAGCCTTGCTACACTTTCACACTGTCCTCTAATTTGATAAATCCAAGATTGGCTCGCACTGTTGGTCCGCCTTATCTGTGTTCCACGTAATCCTAATCTCTGTGGCCATTAGCTAACTTCATCACTTCGCCAAGTACGGTTTCAATTGACCCACTTCTGCAAAGGATGTGTTCATTGTAGATTATCCTCTGTTCAAATGTAATTAACGTGATTGGCCACTTGTTTGCAAGGCCCAGGCGGTACATTTACCTCAGGAGTGGTTTATTAAGCGGCATTGTTAACCAAGAACTCTTAGAACTGTATCGAAATTTCAACTGGAACAGTTCTTGGGCATTTAAGAACAGTTTTTTGAACCTTTAAATTAGTTTTTTGGGGTTTCGAAGTAGCGTTGTGTTCATGGGATAAAGTTAGTGAATGGTTCTCCTCAACTGACCCGTAACCATCCATTTAGAACTACGGATAACAACCAAACATCAATTGCTGCAGAAGAAGGCTATTATTTTACAACTTTTATTTTGAAAGAAAATATAAACAATAAAAATTAATAAGGTTTTTTGTATGTTGCAAATAAATTTTAACTTAGTTAATTTTTTCCCGAACTTTCATACTGAATGCAGTGAGGACAAGGGGTCGGCGTTGACGGAAAGTTTTTTTTGTTTGTTTTGTTGTTTAACATCCGACTATTGTGCACACTCGGTCTAATGCAGACGATTGACGGAAAGGGTAAAGCTTACAGCAGTAACTCTGCAAGTCTCGAATCCACGACCTTGCAGTGCGCAGTTCAAACTGACCGGAATCTTCGGCACTTTAACGCCTTCGTGAGTTCACACATTGTGAGTTTTCTTCATATAAATAGATGCAAATGCTTTTGGGATAGACACCTTCATCCCAAACAAGGTGGAAGAGCGTACGCTGAAGCTTAGCTTACGTATGAGGACTTTGAATAATAGGCGTCCACCAGACTTAATCTATGGGTCCTGTATGGGTGGACATTTCATTTCTCTAACTACTTGCCCAGAAAACCCTGGGGATCTGACAAAAGTGGGTCTGACAAATAGGGAGCGGAGGAAAGAAGGGTTGCGTATCTCCACGGACAGTAGACTGTAGGGATTTTGAATTAACCGATAGTGGAAGAAGCGAGAAATGGGATTAAACACCTCTAATAAGTCAGGCAAAGGCTTATCTCAAATCAAACAGACGTTTGTTGATGTGTCAAAGGGCAAATGGTTCAAACTGAGACGAAATAAGGCGGTAGCAAAGAGGCTTCGATTTAATCTTACACGCAGATGGTCTCCCAAGGATCAAATCTTAGATATAAAAACAAAACCCTTATAGGGCTGCGATGACAGGGTTGACAATGACATGCAGTCCAAGACTAGAGGAGAGTCAGGAACATTGATATCATGAGGGCAATTCTGGATAGGACTCATTACAGGCACTGTATTCTGAGGGTGCATTTGAACTCTGTTCCAGTCCTGTGGAATGTACTACTGAGTAACTGTGTGTAGGTTTTGCAGGAAGGAAGAGGAAACTGCAGTCCATATAATCTGTGATTGTGAGACTTTTACCTGCATGAGGCAAACACAAACACAGACTAACACAACAGGTTAGTCAGTGGATTGCTAAAACTCATTCAGGCTACTAGTCTGATGAACTAAAATCGCAGAGATTAGGGCCATAAAATGCCATAATCACAAAAGAAAATCTAAATCTAAATCTAAAAAAAACCTAGCCAAACCCTTCTACTTAGGAGTTTAAAGTACAAACCATGAATTAGTGACAATTTTATAGGTTATGTTACATTAAAAATCAAATCAACTGATTTATAAAAAGTCACAAACCTGAATTTTGCTGAAAATGTTTGTTATATATGTTCAAAAATATATGTTTTAAATATCCTTGCCATTTCCCTAATAACTTCCACATTTTTTTTTTTAGTTCCCAAGGGTTAATGCAGGTTTTGCTTTCATCTATTTATTAAGTCTTTAATTGAACGGAAAAATCGTGACTAGTTTCTTTTAAATAATTCTGGCTCTCAATTTCGTCCTAGTTTTACCAGAAGGTGTAACTGTAATTAGAAGGTCTGTCTTCTAATTTGAAAAACCTTGATGAAAACAAAAGACTACAACTTTTACTTTTACAGGAACTGGCACCCACAATCAAGTAACAAGGATCTTGATGCAGAACCAATTAACAATTACTGGACCGAGCAATCGGCAGCCGTGTAATTTGGGAGGCTGTTCTTTGTTCTTCTCTGTAAGCCCTGTATTCGAATCTCGCGGGACTTACTTTCCTACAATCATCTCCATGACTGATTCGTGGCTGATTTCCTTTCAGTTTGTATATGGGACTGTATAGGGTTTGTCCTCTTTATCGCTGTTGTAGAGGTGAAAGGCGCCTCGATGCTAGAGGTGGCTAAGATATCGGTCAGTCTGACGCGTCTCTGAAATGTGCACTTCAAGGTCGTAAGTTCGAGATTTGAAGTTACTGCTCTAAAAACATACAGAGATAAAACGTTCAAAAAAATTTTTAAACTTGACAATTTTGTCTAGCGTTCAGGACACATTTAGGTAAAATATAACTGCCAAACACTTTTTTATTTTCAAAAAAATGTTTAGTAATAAACGAGAAATTATATTAAGTCTTCGGAGAAAACACAGTTAATAATCATTGTAAAACACAGCTGTTTTGCTCATTTCATAAAAGTAATTTTTTAAATAAATATTATTCATAAAGTGACTATATCACATCACTTTATAATAATTCATTCTTGTTTTTCCAGATCTAATTTCACCACCGTAATCAGCGTTAAAAGATACTCCGTTCATATCCATTCATTTTAGATATTTTCAATGGAATTTGAAAATTTAAAATACCAATATGTGTAAATTTAACCGCTGTTTGGATTATGAAATCATATTTTCAAAATAACGTGGGTAAAAGAGTTTTTTAAAAAGATTTTTAGTGGCAGCCATTTTGAAACGGTTGAACTAATTTTGCAGGGTCCATGTTTGAAGAACTGATGAATGTTCAGAATACACGAAAGTTTCTCCCGCAGAAAATCTGCGCGTACATACATATCCGGGAATAAAACAATTGTGCTGCATTCTGTGGTGAACTTAATGAACTATCTCTGTTAATGAATATGTTTAAGTATAAGATTAACATGGCAAGATTGAATGATACGAAGGCTTGAAGGAAAAATGATAGGCTAAATGCCTGTGCGCATGAATACCTTCATTAAATTAAGAAAATCGGTCGGTTATAACAGCTGGACTGACTTGTATCAGGTTTCATGAAAATATTTCACAGTTGATGTTCGCGACAAGCTGACAAACTCGCTTATTTTTGCAGATTTTCTCTCGGCAATAAACTCCGTGACCCCCGCGTGTCAGGAGAAGAGTTTCCAGTCCAGCAACTTGCCACCTGTGACCTTCAACTCCGCTCTCCACTCTCCACTGCAGTGCTACACAGCACACGAAGGTAAGCACGACAGTTTCATACGCAAAAACCAGTAATGCAACTAAAACTTTCACTGGGATTGTATTTCTGCCTCGACGTTTTACGGGCAATTTTATCCGTTCAGAAAAAAGTTGAAAATTGTCCACAACTCAAAAATGCTACAGTTTCAAACATTACAAAAAATTAAACTTACTTTCCTTACACCTTTTTGATAGTAGCGTTAAAATCTCTAGACATCAGAGCATTTGTAATTTAAAATGCTAATGTATTTTTAGCACACAAAACACACACACACACACACACACACACATACACACACAACACAACACACAACACCAAAAAAAATCACACACACACACACACACACACACACACACACACACACACACACACACACACACACACACTCACACACACACACACACACTCTCTCTCTCACACACACACACACACACACACACTCACTCACACTCACACTTACACACACACACACTCTCTCTCTCTCTCTCTCACACACACACACACACACACACACACACACACACACACACACACACACACACACACACACACACACACACACACATCTTATCTGCATTAGCCCAAGTGTGCACAATAGTCGGACGTTAAACACAAAAAAAATCTCTCTCTCTCTCACACACACACACACACACACACGCAAAACACACACATACAAATACACACGCACGCGCGCACACACACATACACAAAAACACACACACTCACTCTCTCTCTCTCACACACACACACACACACACACACACACACACACACTCACTCACTCACACTCACACTTACACACACTCTCTCTCTCACACACCCACACGCGCTCGCGCGCGTGCACACACTCACTCACACTTACACAGTTAAAGCGGTAATATGCGGACAATAGAGTTTGTTGCTACCGGACAAGGGTTTGATAGATCGACAAGTATTTCGATGCTGGAAATGTATAGGGATCCATCAAACCCAGGTAGCAATAATCCCTCGTGTCCGCGAATTACCTCTTTAATTGTTCCTTGGCAAATTTCCGTGTCCGCATCTTTCCGGTATTCTCTGTTACCATATCTGTGTTTTGTAACTGACAGGAAATAAAACATTTCATGTTACAGAATATCTCAACATAAATCCGTCATTCAAGTACGTTTCCGTAGATATTTTGTGATAATTCTTGTTGTTGTGTATCAAGTTATTAAATTAGACAAGTTGCATAGAATATGTTTCCAACAAAAATCAAAAACCGGAACACAACACCGGCAGACAGACAGACAGACACGATTCGGTGGTGCTCCGTCTTGCTTCACTTCCTCAGTTCTTCAACCTCTTTCTTCATGGAACTGGCGTGTAAGAGGAAATGCACCACTAAGCCTCCTACGTAGTTCGCATAATGATTTTAATACATTATCACTTTATTGTGATAGTGATAACATAAATAATGACTTGATTAAAATTTAATCAAAATATTACAAACCGATTTTGAGAAATCGTTTATATTGTCTCAATACGTTAAGTAACTTAAAATTAATCTGATTTTCTTTGTTACTCAACGTCCATACTTTACGCTAGTTAGTCTAGCGAGGACGAGGAACAGCGTTAACGGTAAGGGTAAAGGAATGGTAGTAACTGCGGCTAGGACTAACAACCTTGAGTGCGCAGTTCAAAGACGCAGCAGTCCGATCGATACTTTAGCCACATCGATCGTCGAGCCGTAAAAACCTATGTTTTGTGATCTAACTTGAAATTTTACGAATCTTTACGTTATAAATTTCCTTAACTGAATCGAAAAACGTAGTTTTTACTTCTGTGTGTGTGTGTGTGTGTGTGTGTGTGTGTGTGTGTGTGTGCGCGCGCGCGCGCGCGCATTTTCCCAATTTCGGTCTGATTCGATTTAAATTAACACAAAAATCGATTTTGGTAAAACTTCGATAAGTATATCGTTGACACCAGAAATATTTGACCGATTTTTAGGAAAATTGGCACTGGAAAAGTTTTTGAAGCTCTTCTTGGTCGAAACAAAAATGTTAAAAATCGGATTTTCCTCAACGATGCTTATCAAGTTTCGCTAAATTGTTAGCTGTTAGTAAAAAAACAAAACAATATGTATGGGTAGCCATAGTAAAAAAAATCTGGTTTTTGGCTAAAACGCCTTAAATAATTGATTAAATTTATAAATTTTTAATAAAAAATGCTATTTTCTGGTAAAAAAATCAGATTTTCTCAAAACTAACTATAACAATTGTGATAAAATTTTTTCTCAATTATGGTGCATAAAGTACTTAAAGAAAATATTTGAATCGCTTTGACCCCCAAAATTCGGTTCATTAGCTTTTTCTGGAATGACTATCAAGTATAAGTTTAATGTTATCATTTGCAGCCATTTATAAAATCTTATAACTCGAGTCACTGTAGAAAATTTTCAAATATAGTAAAAAATTACGTTTCAGGAGTGAATCGAAAAGAAAAATTTACCTGACGGCGATCAGGGCTTATTATTTCTCGATGTATACCTAAACCATAAATTTTAGCTATTTAAAATTATCTTATTTTATTATTTGTATTTGTATGTTACCAATATCGAACAAAATATGATTAACTGATTTTAATAAATTAGGCAGAAAAATGCTCTTAAAATATAACAAAACGGTATTTACGAATCAATTATTTGGTTCGGTCAGTTAAGGATATATTACACTATCAAAGAAATTTGTTAGTTATTTGGTGAAACTTTGACCATACGAGATTGTGTTCAAATATTTGTCAAAGTTGTATCAAAGAAATCACATTACATTCGTGAAGTTTCTTTCATCAGCTGGGTTATTAACTAGATAGGCTATATTTTGAGGATTTGTTTACTCAAAGTGCAGTAGTTGTAATGGATTGAACAATGTTGACTTATTCTGCTGCATTAAGCGCTTATCTTACTGTAGTGGTACTAAATAAAATGATAGGGAAAAACGAGTTTGTGTCCGACCATGGATACAAAGAAGAAAGGTACTTTGCACATATTATCTTTAATAATATCCCATTATTAATCTTTAATCTATTAATCTTTAATAATAATGCCACTATTATTAAAGAAATGCATTTGGAAGATCGCGATTGAAACAGACGATATTTAAGAACGAGTTTATTTTTAAATCTCGGTTTCTGTAAACATTAGTGTGGATAGTCCACAAATACTGTTCTTTTTCATATTGTAGAATTACTGTTTTTACTGCTTCAAAAGTCCGTGACAATTTTCACCATCGTTTTAAATTTTATGCAACGAAAGAAAGGAATAATGTGACAGGAAATGGACACAATTTTGAGGTTATGCCTACGTATTTTGAAAATATCTTTGTCGAAGATTCAGTAAAGTTTCATTAAAAGGTTAGTCCACCAAAGAACCGACAAATAAATTTCATCCAAGATCTTTCATCAAAGAATTTTGACGTTTCTATGTTAGTATAATATGCCCCTTAGTTTAATTTTCATGTAAACCGTGTGGAATCACTTTTGTCAACAAATACGTACGTTTTTATACCAAGTAAGCATGTAGTGCGAAAAGTTAATGCATCTATTTATAACAAATTAATCATGAAGGCTGTGTGTAACGTATGACTAGATAGTCTGTTACGGAATTGAACATGCTGACATGTTTCCAGGTAATGGTAGGTAATTTGACTTTTATAGAAGAAGAAGAAGAAGAAATTACAACAATCAAAATAACAAGGCCAGGCTGTGGCCACTTGTAACAGAATGTATTACGCCGATTTCCTGCTGCAATATAGGCTAAATTTACCGTGCGAAGCGAGGTCTCTGTTTCAACTCGATCGTTCTGCATTTTTGTTTGTCTGTTAGTTCGTACGTAGATTTAGCGAAACGCAGTGACCGATTGTTGTGAAATTTGGTAAAACGGTACCTGTTAAAGTTCGAACGATGTAAGTGTAAGATCTTTCTCCATTTACTTCGTTTCAAGATGGCGGCATCTGATTTATAGTCACGATTGTATGTAGTTTTGGCCAAACGCATTGATCGATTGTTTTGAAATTTGGTACGAAGTAGCTTGTATAAAACCAGAACGATGTGTGTAAGATTTTTTCTATTCACTTTCGTTTCAAGATGGCGGCCTCGGGTTTAACAATGACGAGTACAGTGGCGTCTGTTTCCTGTAATACTGGCTGAACGACAAAACCTATTATAATTATAATTTTGACCGGTTAATAGAGAACGAGTATAAAATTTCTAATAAAGGTGGTCCAGTAACATTTTACCGGTTAAATTGACGGCAAAGGTAACGAGCGCGTCAGAGTTCTGTCGTAGAGCGGTGGCCAAGTAATGAATTAAGAATATAGGGTACTCGGTGGTCAATTTGGCTAAAGCAGCGGTCAGTCTGCTGCGTCTCTTAATTGTGCATCTTAAGATTCTTAGTTTTAGCTGCAGTTGCTCCCGTTTTCCCTTACCGTTAACATTAATCTAACTGGCATAAAGTATAGGCTATACGAGGTACCTCGTACCATTCATTGCTCGTTCTGCGCGGCCTACTGTTCTTTGAGCCGCTAGTACTTATAAGCACTTAGAAGTCAGGCTATTTTACTTTTTCTTTTCATTTAGGCTAAACAGGGCTCGTCTGATCATTTATTTCGTCATTCGTTTTTGCACAAAATATGCAATATCATTGTCTCCGAATTTCCATAGGAAAATCAATTAGAGCGGTCAAGGTAGAAAGAAAATCAGTTAGCGACTTTCCATTGTATAATTGGAGCTGCCATCACGGTAAGACCCAGACTTGTAACCTAGATATGGGCTACGACCATGTTTTCGAGTTGTTTTAAAATTTTATATTCACACTTTATGCCAGTTCGACTAAAGCACGAGGGATCGGTTTTAACGGAAACTCCAGTAACCTCCTGCGGGGCACTTCTTGCGGTAGTAACTGCAAGTCTCGAACCCATGACCTTGAAATTTGCAGTTCAGAGATACAACATATTTTATATATACGAGTTTTTGTGATGAAGGTATATATACCCGTTTTAAAATAAAGGCCATTTCAAATCTAAAAAAAAAATCGTCCAAAATTTTACAAAAAATCTTATTCTATGTGTTTAATTACAAATTAAAGAAGCTAATTTTATGAACGGTGAAATCAGATTTCCTAAAAAATTGTAGACCTACTATAAAAATTGCACTATTATTAGACTACTTTTTTTAGAGCGTTTCCGTTACGTCAGCGAGACAGCTGCGTGCCGCGGTTATTTTCCATTCAAACGTGCGCCGCGCGTGAAATCTTGCGAAAAGCGAAAATCGCAATGCTTATTGTTTTCTTCGAGTATAAAAAGTAGTCTACATTTGCAATCAGCTATTCGAAGAACAAGTGTTACAAAATTTTATTGTTGAAAATCACAGATCGAAATCCGAAGAAGACGCGTAACAGAAACAATAGGTGAAGCAAGGTGGTCGATTGACAAGAAACAATTCTGGCGATTGTTTCAGGAAGCGCTTCCTGCGCCCGAGGCTTCTGGTAATCACAGCGATCTAGGCCAATGAAATCTTGTTCCTGTTCTGCCGGTGGGATCTAATGACAGTGTTGCCAACGTGAGGCGTTTAAACGAGTTAACTTGAGTTAAACACTTGATAATTACAAGTTGTAGAAAGTTAACTGCCATTATCTGGTAGTGCGACAGATGTAAATATAGCAACTGTAGCGCTAACACGTGCAATACGTCTAGGATACGTGGTCTTGTAGACATATCTACTTTATCTGTCTCGCTGACGTGATGGAAGCACACACATTACTGTTTTTCTATCTTGCTATTGTAAAATCTTATTTCACCAACACAGTCAGCATTAAAATCTGCTTAAATTAGCATTTTAGAAATACGAAAATGATTTCTGACCGCCGTCGAAATTCATTTTCCATATTCCAGTGAATTTTCAAAATTTCAAGCTCTAACTTATGCAGACTTACGGTGGTTCATTACGGTGGTGAAATCAGTTTTTCAAAAAACGTGCAACATATTTAAAAGAGTGAAGGAAGTTATTGCTCTGGGAGATCATGCAACAGTATTCTCTGCTGAAGTAATGGTCATTAATGACTGCGTGGGGGCCTTCAAGAAGACTCGCGCATCCGTATTTATACCGACAGTCAGGCAGCAATCAAAGCAATTGCAAGTCCTGTAATTCGGTCAAAGCTGTCGGGAGAACAATGCTTTGTTCCTGGGAAACCGGGTTACTCTTTACTGGGTTCCGGGGCATAAGTGGTTTGAGGGTAATGAAGAGGCAGACCGACTGGCTGGAATGGGATCTGCATCTGATTTTATCGTACCCGAGCCGGCTTTAGGGATTTCTGTCGTTGGCCGTGTCTCCTATCTATAGGCGGACTAACAAGCAACACCAGGCAAGATGGGACAATCTTCATGGGCATTCCCGTAGCGAGCCCTATTCTAGGTTCATAGGTGAGATTGACTTAGAGGGGCGGCAGACATCTAGGGCAGAGCAGAACGGCGCACTGTGATGTCACGGTGCACATGAACAGGATAACATGGAGAAGCCAGAAAGCAGGATGGTAAGGGTTTTTAGTTTTCAGGACCCTAAGGTCCTCCAGTAGGATGAGCTATTCCGTGGATTGTTGGAACTTACTAAGGGCGCCAATCTGCTGAACTAGTACTCAAAAGAGGTTTAATTGTACAATGGCTCTTCGGTCGCAGTGATGGTGTTGTATAATCTCTTCATCTAGTTTTTAATCTAATCTAAATCTAACATGGTTTACGATTTTGAATGGACGCCATTTTTAAACTGCTGAACGGATTACGTTGCTTAACGAACTAGTCTCAGCTACCACCAAAGGCGATTTTCTAGTCAAATCGAACCAAAATTGCTACTGTGTGAGTTCTAACACACAAGCGCAAATACATTATTCCGTTGTAAAACAAAATTAAATATGTCGGGTGGTTAGGGTTCATTTTCATATATTCCAATGTTTTTTGAAAGAGTAATATCCTAATTCATACAGATTTGATTCAAATTTCATATAAAAATCGATTTTGTTACTAGCTCGGTTTTTCAAAAAATCCTATGAACCACTTGAAAATGACGGCAGTTTCAAATCTTTTGAAAGTATGGTTTCACCGTCGTTATCAGTGATTTAATTCCTTCTAAATTAACAGTGAAATTCCTCTTAACATGAACAGGCCCTAAACTTTTAGTTACTTTGAATAAAATTCATAATGCTAGTAGGGACTATGAGTATATTTAATGATGATTACTATGAATACATAGATGCATTTTTTTTTAGATCTACTTACATCCTTCCAATCTCCAGGCTCTCCTAATTTCAGTATCTTCACATGAAGTCCTTAGCCTCTTCGTGAAATTCAGGATTTCGATATGATTCAAAATAGATAGATCTTCCACTTCTAATTGATACCTTCCCAAAATTCTGCTTCCTCTTCCCTCTCTGCAATTTGGATCTTCTAAGTTGGAGCCAAGATTCCTAAAATGTTTAGGAATCTTTAGAGAAAGAGTGCCACGCCCCGGAAGTAGTATGAGCTCATTTTTGCCGACGCAGATCTGTGCTCTGCTCCTTGGAATGTCTTAAACCTCTTTTCTTTTCCCAAAGTTTGGACATTCTATCCTCTTCTTCCTCTTTAATTTCCGTCGTGATTACTGTGGTGAAAGCAGATTCGAAAAAAATATAAGACAAAGGTAAATAGTTGTAGGACATTTGCTTCCATCACGTCAGCGAGACAGCGTGTTGTTGTTATTATTACTATATCTTATCTTCGCACCACAAAAGCATAAACACTATAATTTGGTACAATTCAGTGGCGTACATCGCGGACTAGTTAATATTTCCTAGAGAACACTGTGGCCAAGTGATTGGTTCCAGCCTCATTATACACTCGCTCTCCGCTGCCTACCAAATCTTTGTTCGACACGCAGCATCCAACAATGCTGCTGGTTTCACATAGATTCTGTATTTTGCTGTTCGAATTTAAACGTTGCTAAAGGGTCACGTTTTAGCGCGATCTGGTTGTCTGTCGGAACGGAGAAAGTTGTGTTATTTAATAACCGGAGGCTTTTTAAGTTTACTTTGGGATATCGGTTCTTTGAAACTGTTCTACCGCTGACATGACGGTAGCAAATTCTCAACGAAATTTTTTTTATCTTATACTTTTTTCTGAAAAATAATTCACTCCATCGTATAGCGTTGAATACGATGTTAGATTTTCAAAATAGTGTAACGAAAAAGTTATGATTTTTTAAAAATATTTAAAAAGGCCGTTATTTTATTCGAAAATGAACCACGTGCAATGTCAGATTGGTGTTTTAAATCTAATTACATTTGTCAGTTTAAAATTATATTTATGCAGATCTTAACACTGATTACAATTGTGGAATCAGATTTTCAAAAATTTGATTTATTTTAAAATTTGTAATGACCGCCATTTTGAAACTGTTTAACGAATTTTTCTTCGTAATAGATTTGTCCAAACTCACACTATTACCAAAATCGTGATTAAAATCTGACAAAAATTGCGAAAGTAAGAGTGATCAACCCTTATTTCAAGGTCTCAGGTCTGGTCGTACCATGATGGCCACATTAATTCATTTTTGAATAAAAATTTGCAAATAAATCCAACGTACGCGTAGAAATTGAATCAGCGTGTAGATTTTTGGAATTAAAAATTTCCAGCTGTTATTTTCATCAAATAATGAAATCCACAAGAGCGAAGCTGCTGGTAACTGGAAGTCCTGGATGTTTTCCTTGGCGCAGGATATCGTAGTCGATACGTAACCTGTACGTGCGTGTTCCAAATCTGTCACCTCAAATCACTTTTTCTCAACTGTTTGTAAGCAACACAGGAAATTATTGTTGTAGGTTATTACTTGTTGATACGCTACGCGATTCAACATTAACCACGCATGTACAGGGTGTGTCAGACAATCACTTCCACTTTCAGTTTGTATCAAGTAAAAGTTAGTAAATAAAAGAACTATCGGTTATTTCGGTATTATTCCGGAGTACAACAGTCAGCTGAAGCGCAGTGTACTGGTACGTCTTAGTGTTCGTAGATTACACTGAAGTTCAGGGGTTGAGGGTAATGAAGAGATATGCGAGCTGGACTGGGATGCCCATCTGAGTTTACTGGACCGAACGCGGCACTAAGAATATAAAAAACGTATAAGGCCGATGCTGACGTTACAACTTACGCGGAGCTACATTTTCGAAGTGAATGCAATACTTCTTTATGTCCGGTACGGCAAATTTCATGATTAGAGAGTAACACAATTGAACTAAGTTAAGTTCTTAAGGTAATTTAAAAAAAAACGAAGCATTCATTTCGATGGTGCGTAGTATTTAAGAACCATTAAAATATTTTCTATGTCAATGCATTTTTTTGAAATTCTGATTTCACAAACATAATTAGCATTGAAATCTGCATATATCAGCAATTAAAATTATAAATTACATTGAAAACACGACAAGATAGTTATGGATTTTTAAATAACGGCCGCCATTATGAAACTGTTTGACGGAGTTGGCTGGATAATGAAGCTATTATCAAATCGATTTGTGTGCCTAGTTTGAATCAAATCTGCGAATGAAACTGCAAACGTAATAAGAGTGCTAACACACACACACACACACACACACACACACACACACACACACACACACACACACACACACTCATTTTTACAATTTTTATTTATCCGATTTGATTCAAACTTGGCACAAAAACCTAAACTAACCTTACCAACAAACCGCGATCTCAGCTGATTGTCCTAATTCTGAAAAAGTAACCCAGAAGTCTGTTTCGGCGCTCGTTTCAAAATCCCGTGTCTTGGTCTCTTACCATGATGTCCGCTCCAATAGCTCATTTTCCAATAGAAAATTCGCTAATAAACATGTTTTTTTTCAAAAAACAATCTTCTCTGTTCACCTTCAGTTGAGAAGGATGTGAAAGCAGGACTCGAGAAAATGGCACGACTCGATGAAATCGTTCCTCGAACTATTAAAACAATGATTGCCGGCCTGACGGTACTAATTATCGCCGCAAGATGTCGCGCTCTGCGTTATTTGGCAGTTTACAAATTTAATGATAGACTACGGCGTTATGGTGCAGGACTACTGCAAAACTATAACCTGATTTTCTGTCTCAAAACTAGAAAGTGTAACCGTTTTTTTACTCCGCTCGTATTGCCCGTAAAAGTCGTTCACTAGAAATTTTTAATTAATTCTTAAAATATTTGTGTTTATTTCATTTCTTTTTAACCTAAATACGCGACGATGTTGACCACACTACTAGGCCCTACTCTTCTTCTTTTCTGCTTAAAACGTTCTCCGACGTCTTCCGATTCCTGGCTTCCATTCCACAGATTTTGGTCCAATTCCCTCTCTCTCACTTCCTTATCAATTACTTCTCTCCAAGTCTCGGTCTTCCTCTCTTTCTGCAACCATGTGGTTTCCATTTTAAAATCTGTTCAGAAAGCCGATTTTCGCCCATCCTTTGGACATGACCATCGAAGTTATGTTGTCTTGATGTCGTCTACAATGGTGTGCTTCGCATTCATAAATTCACAGATTCTACAATTTTTTACCTTTTCCCGTTTGGACCGACTTGCGGCTCTTCGCCAATAGTCTATTTCTGTAACTTCAAGACATTTTTCTATACTTTTGACCACGCTTCACTTCCATATGAGATTATACTTTTTATAATTGGATTACATATTCTATGTTTATTTTTTATATCTGTTGGTCCCATATGATGCTGTTCAGTATCTTTATTGCTCTTCCCCCGAAGGTGTTCCGTTCTTTTATCGCTGTGTTAAAGAATCCATCGCTAGTAATTGTCATTCCCAAATACTTGTAAGTTTTACACCAGTATTTTGTGTTGTGTTCCAGTAGAAGATTCCTGTTCTTTTCTCCAGTGCACATGTACTAAGTTTTGTTTAGCTTTACTTCAAGTCCGAGCTTATCATATGTTGACCGCTTTGTGGAAAAAGAATATACAATTTGTGATAAAGTTGATCGAGCAACATTTTTTGTAAATATTAAAATTACCTGTTAAATTAGCGGGAAATGTTACTAGCGCGTCAGAGCGGTGACCAGGCAATAGATTCAGAATATACTGCGAGTTGTTTTCGAAATACTATTAATATTAATTTTCAATAAATAAAAACAAAGATTCAGAAGTTCAACCAGTAGTTTCGTGTTTACAGCCGAGGTTGCAGAAGCCGGTGCAGAACGATTATAAAACAATTACGGCTGGAACTTACTTTAATATTAAGAGAGGTTAACAGAGCGGAAGACCACTCGTTCTCTGCGCTCGCCCACGCGTGACTTGCCCGCGTTGATACGCGGCAGCTGCTGGCCTAGCCGCTGCCTGTACAATACAGTGCGGTAGTCTGTACAACGAACATACGAACTAGAGGTTACAACAAAATTATTTGGTTTAGCGCTGCTCAGCTTGCCTTTGTTGCGTTTATATAACGTTTATATAATTTATGTGGATTTTATAAAACGTATTATCATATGTGAAATGAAAAATTGAAGAAGTTATGATTTTCCTTTTAATATTGGAAATGGCTGCTCAGTTTGCAAATACCGAACGGATTTATGCTGGGTAACGAACTTGTGCAATGTTTTACCAAAACCGAATCCTGACCGCTATAAAATTCAATTTCATAATTTCAACGGATTTTGAAGGTGCATAAATGCTAATTTATACAGTTTTCAACGTTGTTGACGTTAAGCCAGATTTTCAAAAACATTTTATATAAAAAAGTTACGAAATTTTAAAATTTTGAAACGACCGCCACTTTGAAACTGTTTAACAGATTTAGCTGGATAACTAACTTATTCAAGCCATTACAAAAATTTAATTTTTGTGTCAAGTTTGAATCAAATCGGACCAAAATTGCGAATGTGAGGGTGCGCGCGTGTGCAATAACGCAGTTAAATAAGGTGTTTTAATATTATTTTCTTTCAAAATACGCTCCTCCTAGATGTATACATTGATACAATTGTTGGGAGCACTCCTGAAAGCCATTTCGTTTAATCGTTTCATCGCGTTTTTCATTACATCTTACAGATGAGCAAAATGACGTCTCTCATTTTCAGTAGTGGAAACAGATAAAATTCCGGTAAAAAAAACATGGTGCTTCCTTTACGATCCTCAAAAGAAACGTCAGCCTGCTGAATGGAAAGCAAAAACATCACCAAGAAAAGAAAAACTTCGCTTGAATAGAAGCCGGGGTAAAGTGATGTTGGAGGTGTTTATTACAGGGGGTTGATTTACTACGAATTTATTCCTCAAAGGGAAGGCCGTTAACAAAGAACTGTACAAGGAGATCCTGAAACGGTTACGAGATGCAGTTAGGTGAAAACGACCTGAAAATTGGGCAGGAAACATTGGTTTTCGTTGCGTGACAATGTCCAGTCACATCGATCGCTGATGGTGAAACAGTGCCTTGCCAAGCACAATGTTACCACTCTGGAACACCCTCCATACTCTCCTAACTTTGAAACACCGGACTTTTACCTGTTTTTACGATTAAAATGACATTGAAAGGAATCGTTTTGCTGATTAGCAAAAGGTGATGGAAAATGCGATGAAGTGGCTAAACGAAATTTCCAAAAATGGTTTTTCAGGAGTGTTAACAACAATTGTATGAACGGTGGAAAAAGTGCGTACATGCAGGATTTTTTTCAAATCTTAATATTTGAAAAAATAAGATTAAAATATTATCGTTACTTCCATCGTATTTTCATTGATCAATTCCTGGGCCCTATATCGTGTATATATACCGTGTCCCTGCATCGTAGATTTTCATGACCATAATCCTTATTGGTATTTGCGTATTATTTTCTCAGACCAGTTCACTTATCGCAATGGTGTAGGTAATTAGGCATAATTGTAATTATTACAACATTACAAACCTTCACGTTCTTGAACAAAAAAATTTTTAATCGAAAAGGATTACAGTATAGGCCGCTGTCAATGCTAATGGAGTGTTGTCTTATGACATTTCAGACAATACCATGACTGGAAGTAGGTAAGTTTTAAATGCACATGTATTGCACCATTTTTCGGTACCTGAAATGGGGCAAGCAATTTTCCAACACGATAGTGCTGTGCCTTACTATGCAAACAGTCAAGCAGAATGACAACTTTCAAGGGAATTGGATTGGTCGTGGAAGAAATTTTTCCTGATTTAACTGTGTGTTGCTTTTTCTTATGGGTATAGTTAAAACAACAAGGGTACAACCATAGTTTCAACAACGATGACTATTTTAAACTCGTTATCGAAGAATTACTGCGGATACGTCAGGAGGTATTTTCAAGAGCGTACGATTTATTTGTTCGGCGTTGTTATCAGTGTGTAGCTGTGGATGGTTTCCAGTTTGAATAGGTCTGATTTATGAAATGTTCATTGATATTTAGTTTTCTTTTAATTAGTTTGTATCTAATTAAATTTAAAAAAATAATAATTAAAAAATACAATTTTGTTTGAACAAAATAACGAAATTAGTTCTATACTTTATTTAATCTTTATTTTTGTCGCCATTTTGTTCTACAAACATCAGCCAGATGCACTACCACATACTATTTCTGGTACCTACTTTAAAAAATATGTTTAGTTTCAAAAGGATCAACGGAGAGTTGAGAAAATAATGGAGGATCGAATGCGTAAACCTCTTCGTGGAAAACACTGTATAACATTTCAATGTTCACTTAACGGTTAAGATTGCAGCTAATTTGAAGGTCTCAGGTCTGGGTCTTACTATAATGGTCGCTCGTTGTCCAACAAAAAAACTACGATATCTAGTACCGAGTACAACCGCTTTCAATACAAGAGTCAAGATAAAACTGCCTTTCTAACGTAAATCGACATATTCTGTTTAAGGCGAAAATGTATTACGCGCTTCCACATCGTGGATCTTGAACAATTAATTTTTTATAGTAATTAATTTTGTTCGATCCCCTTAGTTTTTGTCACGAGGGAATTGTTGTTTTCTGAAGAGTGACTGTTTTTTGTGCTGTCTTGAAGTACAAATTGGAGCGGTTCGTGGGAAAGTGTTTGCGTTCCGTATGTTAACGATCTTTTTAAATACCTGATGTGTTTTTTTGGTTATAGAATCAATACCTTGTAAACTACATATAAGGTTTATAAGAAGAAACTTCAATTAAGAGTTCTTATCTACTTTCACACTATGGTAAGTATTGAGAAAGTTTAGTGATCGCGGAAGAAATGGGTTTTCAGATTTTGATGGATCTTTGCGTTTTCTTTGAATCCAAAAGCGTGTGTGCGTATGCGTGAGTGTGTTATATTACTCTCACTTTCATAATTTTAGTTCGATTTAATTCAAATTTGGCAAAAAAAACCCATTTTGGTGATAGAGCAAATGTGTTACCCAACAAAATCCGTCTAACCTTTTCAAAATGGCGGTTATTTCAAATCTTTTGAAAATACGATTACATACGAATACCGTTTTGAATTATCAAAATCGATTGAAATGAAGAAAATCGGTCAAGGTTTATTTGTTGTTTCCAGTGTGATGCTGATTATGACCGTATAATCAGATTTAACAAATAATAAATAAAATAAATTATTGAAAAGTCGTTTCCATCATGTAAGCGAGACAGCAACGTGCAGCGTTTATCTACTATCGTCTGCCTACCAAGTGACCAAAGCTCCACATTAGCCTAGGCCTACAGCATTGTGCTAAGTCTAAGAGCTAATTAATGTATAATTACCGAATATTAAACAGAACGTGACCGACCGATGTAGATATGCTGGGCTCATTCACTCTATGGACAAGAATGTTGCGCAAACTTTCTCACATTCGGTGTGCAAGTAGTTTGTTTTATCGTTAGTTGAAGAAGGAGCGGGTTGGTTTGTGGTCGGTAGCTTTTGGAGAATACGACTAGGCTCTTTTCTTTCCCCACCAATAATAGTAAGCAGAAAACCTCGAGGTTAATGTATGGATCGTTTGTTTTATCGTGACGCCTGAAGAAGGAGCGGGTTGGTTTGTGGTCGGTAGCTTTTGGAGAATACGACTAGGCTCTTTCTTTCCCTTTTCACCCCACCAATAATAGTAAGCAGAAAACCTCGAGGTTAATATATGGATCGTTTGTTTTATCGTGACGCCTGAAGAAGGAGCGGGTTGGTTTGTGGTCGGTAGCTTTTGGAGAATACGACTAGGCTCTTTTCTTTCCCCACCAATAATAGTAAGCAGAAAACCTCGAGGTTAATATATGGATCGTTTGTTTTATCGTGACGCCTGAAGAAGGAGCGGGTTGGTTTGTGGTCGGTAGCTTTTGGAGAATACGACTAGGCTCTTTTCTTTCCCCACCAATAATAGTAAGCAGAAAACCTCGAGGTTAATATATGGATCGTTTGTTTTATCGTGACGCGTGGATGAAAAGCGGGTATCACTGTGATGAGAACGTGAAGGTGAATATAGTGCATTATGTTAACCATAGTCTCAATTCGACTTAGCTATTCCATTCTCCCGCCAATAACAGTAAGCAGAAAACCGGTTAGACAGCTCGAAGCCGAGCGCCACGATAAAACAAACGACCTATATTTAACATAGACTAAACGGTCAGACAAAAATCCGATAAAACAAGAAAAATAATATAATTGGGCAAGGTTTGTATTTAAAGTTTGTATAATTTAAATACAATTATTAAGAATCTTCACATAATTTTAACAAAATCTGTAAGAAATTTATTTAGTCATATTCTTGAGAAACATCCTACTTTTTGTACGCGGTGTGTTTGTCAAACAAGATCTCAGTTGCCTTGTCACCCGTTGCGCACTGATAAGAGCGTGCAGGATAATGTGCTTACTGAAAAAGAGCTTACTGTGCACTTCGTCTCTATTTATCGTGTAGCCGCCTCGGTGGCCTAGTGGATAGCGTACTGGGCTTTCACCCCGAGGACCCGGGTTCGATTCCCGGCGAGGGCTTGGCCTTTTCATACACAATAAATTATCCCATCGTCTGCATTAGCCCAAGTGTGCACAATAGTCAGACGTTAAAAAAAAAATCTATTTATCGTGACATGCCGATGTTATGGAGAATAAAATCGTAAGGCAAAAATAAGAGAAGCACGGCAATAAAAAAATGACAAATTTGTCGGAGATATGTCGTCGCAACATTAATGCTTTCTGTGTCTGGTACTTATGGTCTATACGTAAGCTTATTATGGTGCTACAAGGGATTTAAATTTCTGCAAGATCAAATGTGGGGAGAATCAGGAATGGAAAAATAATAATTTAATTTGGTTTGATCGTGTTTGACGACGTGTTTGTTGTACAACACGTACGGGTTGTTTGACAAACAAATTTGATCGTTTATAATTCTTGTATGTGGAAATGTGGTCATATTTTTTTACATTTTTACGTGTTTTTTTACAATAATAAGTTTTTAAAATGAAGGTAACCTTAATGTATCAAGAAATAAGCTAAACAGGCAGATGAGTGTAGGCCTAACTAACAAAATAGATTCGAAACTAATGCATTTACTTTCTTCAAAATCGATTTTCCGCAGGACAACCGCGTTTCTGCTTTCAGTATGAAAGTAAAAGTGGAAATACAGCTTGTGTACTTTCAGATAAACTATTGCAGAATGCATGCCGATAGATTTACACTAATTACATGCAATTACAGCCTTGTGTGGGATCTCAGCTAGAGCAATTAATCAAAACTAATCATTCTTAGATTATGTAAATGTACGTTAGTCCGTAGTCCGTCTTCGATGTACTGTATTTAATTTATTCTATCTTGCTTCGAGATGTTCCTTCTTCTTCCTCTTTAAGAATAATAGCGACGCGCAGCTGTATCGTTGACGTGATGGAAGCGAATTTCCAATATTTGTTTATCTCTGTGTAATAATCAACATTAAAGTCCGCATAATTTATAATTTTTTAATTACAACGGAACCACGAAAAAGGTCTGGTAGATAATTTTTTGTATTTTCAGTAGAAATTTATCGTGCTTTTTAAAACGTTTTATTTTTATAAAATTAAAAATTGCCCCGAATTTCTATACTGTTGAACGGATTTTGCTGGACGCACGAACTGACCGGTTTTTGTTCCAGGTTTGGGTCATTTCGGAATGGCATTTTTGGTTTTACACGATTTGCTTTGAATAATAAAATTTTGTCAGGATGTTTAGCGACCGCAGATTTCTTTTGAATACCAAGGGCTACATTTCAGCACAGATCAAATACCTATTTCGCTCCATATAAATGGATCACACACACATCTAGCACGAATATCTAAAAATTAATTTTCCATACCTATTGTACCCTAGTACTTTTTAGAATTCTTAGGCTCAGTTAATTACAACGTACAGAAAATAACTGTGGCACGCAACTGTCTCGCTAAAGCGGTGAAAACGATTTTCCAAAAGTAATTTCTTTACGTAAGTTTCCTTTGAAACTCTGACCTCACAAACAACATTAAAATCTTCGCACGTTAGAGTTTTAAAATTTTGAAATCGTAGTGAAAATGAAACCCTGACCGCCATCAAATTGAATTTATTAATATCAACGAATTTTGAAAATTCAAAGAGTAATTGTGCAGTTTTTAACGTTGATGGTGTAATCAGATTTTTCGAAAGTATACAAGTCAAAATGATTATGAATTTTTAAAAATTCGAAATGACCACCATTTTGAAACTGTTTTAACATTTCAACTAGATTAAAAACCCTTAAAAAATATCAAGAGTTCAGGATCGACGCTCGATTAATATCCCGGGTTTGAGCCTTACAATGATGGTCGCTCAAATAGCTCATTTCCCAGTGGAACTTCTCTAACTATACGGAAACGAAGTAAAGCAATTTAAACAAGCTTTTGCCCGTGCAGCTGCTATCCCATTACATTTTTGTTATAGAGGAACAGGTTAGGTTAATTAATAATCTACGATAATGTTGTTTCATTGGAGAGACGTTCAGTTAAATGGATTCCAGATTAAATAGGATAATCCACTGAAAGATTATAGTAATTAGAGACTTGAGTCAAACATTTAAAGATACTGTTTATAACCTATTAAGCTTCTGAGTACAATGTAATAGGCTTTAGTACGCGTACTGTCTGAAGTAAATTTACATGCCTTGAGGTTTACTAGGTCTCTGTCCCTCCTGTGATTCAATCCGTATCCTCTTACTAATTAAGAAAACGATAATCGTCAGACCAACTGTCGTGTTATCTAAAATGTATTTTTTTATAATACTTTCTAGTTTAACGGATTTTAGGATGTCTAAGTTATAGACAGTAACAATGCACAATCTGTCATTTGTCATAAGTAAAATATCTGTCATTTGCTAAAAAAAAAAACAGTTTCTCCTTTATTAATTGCGGAAGGAAAGGGTAAACCTACGCCTCTCGCCTGGGAAAACTTAAACACGTTTAAAAACTTCCTCAAAACACGGTGTCCTGGAAAAGAAGGAAGTCGGACATTGTTCGCGCGGCAACAAATGGGCGTAATGACTTTTGATAAGTCCCATTTTGCGCCGCGGAAACACTTTCGCTGGACTAAGAACGTGCTTTATTCGCTATGCATGTAAAGTATCGAAGTTTCGTGCCGACGTGAGAACACTTTACACATTAGCAGGCCGAAGAAAGCGTGATGGCCCGCCGGTGTTACCGTGTTACGTCATAACGACAGCGGAGACTTTAACGCTGGTGCAAGAAAGAAGTGAATGTCCAAAATTAGGAAGGCGTAGTACAGTTTTATTTTTGTTTCCTGTTTACAATAAATGGTACGTCAAGTCTCTCTCTCTCTCTCTCTCTCTCTCTCTCTCTCTCTCTCTCTCTCTCCCACCTCTTTCTCTCTTTCTCTCTCTTACTTTTTACGAATGTACGTGTTCGTTAACCAGTTGTTTGCACTACTGGCGGTTAAATAGCCAGTAAATGGCGGCCATTCTAAATTTCAAAAGATCATCTTCAGCGGAGACCACTCTCTCTCGCTCTCTCTCTCTCTCTCTCTCTCTCTCTCTTACTTTTTACAAAAGTACGTGTTCGTTACTCAGCAAAATCCTTTCAACAGTTTAAAAATTGCGGCCATTCTAAAATTTAAAAGATCATCATTTTTTATCTTACTTTTTTTAAAAAATCTAATATCATTATTGTAATTTGAAAATTTAATACTGGTTACGATATCGAAAAAGTCTGTTAAAAACAAAAACCTTAATAATTAAATCTTAACGGTGTTTTTGCTGCGAAGAGGAAACGTTGTTTCTGAAACGAACAAAGCTTTCTAAATCATTTTGTGCTGGCAAAAACACGAACACTCACAGCGATTGGACCTATCAATTTGTAGCCTATAATTGTAGCCTCCTAGAGAAGGTAGCTCGGCTCGACTGTTGCGTCACAAGAGGAAGATCTTCGCCACCGCCTGAGCGGTTCTCGTTCCTCGGCTCTCGCCAAGGCTTGGCTCAGCTGTTTTACGCTCCGCCGAAGTACGTAACCAGCGTTGGCGGAACATAATCCAAAAGAAACGATTAGGATTTCCGTTTCCTGCCAAAACCGTTCTTGGCTCGTCGTTTCCTTCTATACAATACAAAGTATTTGGCCGTAACTGTGCGTTTCCTCAACATTGACCTTCCTGTTCGAGTCTTTCCGCACTTGCGCTCTTCTTATCTGTTGTAGTGAAGATTTAATTAAGTTGTTCACAATGCTTGTTTTAAATTGAAAATGAGTTGAAGACCTCCACTCTTAACCATTCATTAAAATCTTTAAGGTCTTTTCAATGTATATTTATTTTATTTGTTAATTTAAGCTGTTCACTATTTCTAACGGTATATATTGGGATACATGTATGGACACTTGTATGATGTACAGAACTTGTGTGATCACACAAGTCCTCATACATGTTAAATACTTCGTAAAAATACACTCTGCATTTACACTTATACAAACAATTCTACTTTTCAAATGGTAATTTCTGTTGGTCATTGATATTACCTTTAAGTACAAATATTCTTAATTTGTACAATAAAATCATGTCTAGTAATGACGAGTTTTTATATTTATCAACATGTAATCAACTGATGTAATAAAATTTTAAAAAAGAACTCGTAGATGGTGGCAACGAGCATTTTTAAGAAACAGATAAACGCATGGTGTATAGGCCTGTACCATGTTGGTTAATGAACTCATTTAAGAAGATGGCTCAGTAAATGAACTATATAAACAAAATTTTAAAAAACAACTAGCGTATTAAATACAACTGATTTTGGCAAAAATCATAACCTGTCAGCTGAGTAAAACAGTTAATTAAATAATAAATAACAAAAACTATAATATAACCTAAAACCACATAAAACATATATTCGTACAGGTCAGTGAATGTGCAATTTTTATGGTAAATTTTGGTATGAGCAAATCTTTGAGCTCATACAATTTGCAAGAGATGATGTGTCATGATATTTGACTTGTACCTCATACAAATGTATCCCAATGTGAAAGCACCGTAATGTAGTGAAGAAATAATTTATTGCTAAAAATTTATTAATAACAGTACTTTTTTCATTCCCTTTGATTTTATTAATTTTGTTTAATTTATTTATTAATTATTTTGATGTTTAGTTTGTTTATTTTATTCATTTTTATCAAACGTACATTGAAAAATGAGCATGGAGTGCCACCATGCTAAAACACAGAACTGTTTGTGACTGAAATAAGCGCCGGTCCGATTGTGTTTTGTTCTATTTTTCGTTTTAATGGTTTCATGCTTGTTTGTCCGTTTTATTC
The DNA here is from genome assembly GCA_022606455.1 of Callitettix versicolor. Taxonomy (NCBI): domain Eukaryota; kingdom Metazoa; phylum Arthropoda; class Insecta; order Hemiptera; family Cercopidae; genus Callitettix; species Callitettix versicolor. The sequence goes on from CM040184.1 coordinate 41,107,597, forward strand.
AATTATTTTTGTTAATGTTGTTCTGCTGTTTTCTTTGTCCATCACTTAAGTGTTTTTGTTTCACTTTATTCAGTTGTTTCTGTTCGTTTTTGAAACGACACGAAAACGTTCGTAAAATTTGTTCACTAAATCTCCAATTGTCCGTAGTAATGTCGCAGGTCGTTACATAAAAGTGATCTTCTTTATGAGAGTAAATACTAGGAGACAATAAAACAATATCAGGAGACAAATTCACCGCAGTAATGTCGCGGCTAGTTACACAAAAGATCACTACTTTATTATAGGATATACTAGGATTTTTTTTTTTTGTTTAACATCCGACTATTGTGCACACTTGGGCTAATGCAGACGATGGGATGATTTATAGCGTATGAAAATGCCAAGACCTGGCTGGGAATCGAACCCGGATCCTCGGGGTGAAAGCCTAGTACGCTATCAACTAGGCCACCGAGGCGGCGGATATACTAGGAGACAATGAAACAATATCAGTAGGTAAATTCACCACAGTACTGTCGCCGGTCGTTACATAAAAGATCACCTCTTTATTAGAGGAAATACCAGGAGACAATAAAACAATATCAGTAGACAAATTTACCGCAATACTATCGCCGGTTGTTATATAAAAGATCCATTCTTTACTCGTGGAAATACCAGGAGACAAAACAATATCATGAGACAAATTGGTGCATCACGTTTTGCATAGCGTGAACGTTGAAGGAGAAGAAGGAGATAATAAAGTACCTGATTAGAGTTGGACTTTCTCACGCCCGCATTGTTTCGCCTATGCCATCGTGATCTTTACAACCATGACTGGGCATCCATGTTTATACAAACTCGCATAAATCATCCTCAATCCACCTCCAGCCTCCACCCACCTATTAAATCTGTCACTCAACTCCTAAATCCAATCTGTAAAGTGCTTTTATTTACTTCCTCCTTGTAGGCTGACAATCGGGTCGCACATCTGGTAAACTGCCGCTGTACATATTGGGACTTGTATGATGGACTAGAAACGCACGTTTTTAACACGTATCATGTTTTAGGACTGGTTGTCATGTTGGATTTGCGCGATGCGTGTCAGTGACATCTTATTATCTCGTATATATAAAGGAAGAAGTCCTGACTGACTAAGTGATTCATAATCAACGCAGAGCCAAAACTATTTTAGCTAGTGACTTGAAATTTTCAGGGTACATTTATGTTACCATATAGGCGTGCACTAAGAAAGGATTTTGCAAAATTTGATTTTAACTCCATTAAACTACTTACCCAGTCAAAATTTAATAAACAACGTACAGCCATTACTATTATAGGTAGAGTTGAAATTTTCAAGGTACCTTCTTACAACAATGTCGAGGTGCATTAAGAAAGGATTTTGCAAAAATATGATTTTGGCGCCATTAAACTACTTACCCAGTCCAATTTTATTAATCAACGTACACTCGAGACTATTATAGGTAGAGACTTGAAATTTTCAGGGTACTTTCTTACAACAATGTTGAGATGCGCTAAGAAAGGATTATGCAAAAATTTTATTTTAACGCCATTACACTACTTACACAGTCCAACTTTATTAATCAACGTATAGCCGAGACTATAATAGCTAAAGATTTGAAATTTTAAGTGTTACCACCACATGTAGGGGTGCACTGAAAAACGATTTTCCAGTATTCAACCCCTAAAGAGGTAAAATTGAAGTACGTTTTTTTAACGTCCGACTATTGTGCACTTAGGCTAATGCAGACGATGGGATTATTTATAGCGTATGAAAATGCCAAGCCCTGGTCGGGAATCGATCCCGGGTCCTCGGGGTGAAAGCCCAGTAAGCTATCAACTAGGCCACCAAGGCGGCTAAAATGAGGTAGGCCCTACAACAAATTTTATTGGAAAAATATATTTTTCGTCTGACCTTCTTAAAACGTAACATAGTCACTCTTAAATATAAGTAATGAAATATATTTTTCACCATTTCCCAAAACTCATCCCCTAAAGGGATTGAAAGAGGATAAACAATGTAAAAAAGGGGTATACAATTTTGCATTAAAAAATATTTGTTTTGGATCGAATATTTTAGAAATATCGTATGAAACACATTTTTCCGAATTCATTCCCTAAAAGATTTAAAATGTAAAAAAGAGGTATAATTAGAGAAAAAGTGTGTTTTCATTGGAGAAAAATATTTTTTTCGGCTTTTCTTAAAAGTAAACAAAATATTCTAAAACACAAATTATGATACACGTAATTCAGCATTCCCTCCCCCCGAATTTATCCCCTAAAAAGACAAAAATATAAAAGAGGTATAAATGTTTGTATTGGATAAAAATATTTTTTATCAGATTTTCTTAAATTTGAATGGAACACGTTTCAATAAAACAACATATTCAGGTTATAATATTTTTTCATATTCACTGTAAAATAATCATGAGTTTAGATAATCACACTTTAATTAATATATTTTTTTATGTTTCTAAATTATTATATTACTGAAACAGTTTAAGTTTCATGGGCGAAGCCGCGACGAGTAATGCTAGTATTGCATATAACAGTATATTTTGCGCGTTGCGTGCTATTGTATATATAAAAATATAATTGTGAATAAGTCTAAACATATGTTGCTTCATTATAGTTTCAATTAAGGTTATGTAAAAATTCAGTTTCTAAATAAAATAGACAATAAAATTATTTAAGAAAAATTTGTTTTAAAATGAAGAATAAAAATTAAGAAAAAATGAACGAGAAAGACTACGATAATTAGGAAATAAATTAAAACGAAAAAATGAAATTAACGATGAAAATATTACAATTAATAAAAGAGTTATGACTGAAGAGCAACATCAATTAATCAGTAACAAAGACGAGCAATCGAGGAAAACTATATAATGAACTGTTCAAGTTAATACTAAAATCTATTTTTGTGCCAAGTTTGAAATAAATCGGACCAAAATTGCGAACGCGAGAGCGCTAACACAAAACACACACACACACACACACACACACACACACACACACACACACACAGTATATAAAATTTTTAAAGAATCCTTAAGAAGACATTTGAATTACATTACAAAAGCTGCGCTCATGTTTTAGTTTCGCAGGTTTTAGTTTCTCCATAATGGCCGCTCCAATAGTTTATCTTCTAAACAATAGTCTCTAAAAAAATAAAACTTCTGTTATTGAACCAAAAGTAAAAACGTGTATTATGTTATTTACCTTCTTATTTTTATTACGATAATTTGTTCGAAAATACGACAAATTATCGTAGCTAGTTTTTAATAACATAACCTAAAGTTATTATAGTCTGTCAGCTGATCAGTAAAATCAGCTAATCGTTACGAATTAATATAAAACAACTGATGTTTTACTATAACATAACTAGTTTTTTAACAACATAACCTAAAACTTATTATATCCTATCAGCTGTTCTATGAAATCAGCTGATCGTTACGAATTAATGTAAAACAACTGATCTTTTACTATAATTACCGATATAAATTTCAAACAGAATTTGCAGAACTGACAGAACTTTTTTTCCTGTTTGAATAATCCGCGCCGACTTTCTCGATGCAATATTTATATAGAAAGTACTGCATAGACTGAACTGAAATTGCACCGGGATTCCGAGGCAATAAAGTTGTCACAGACGGAATTCGGTTAGGCAGGAGAGCGGATCGAGGAAGGCGGACAGGTTCAGCAGACACCGGGCCCGATCTGGAACACTTGACAGTGACCCCCTCCCGCTCCCGCTCGTGGGAATGTCGGGTAATTACGTGCCGACAGCTTCACTTTCAAAACAACTCAAAACATATTTACACTCGTGATTGACGGTCCGTCGCTCCGCGGCAAATAACTGACTTATTACTTATTGATACGTTTTTACTGGCATTTCACATGATTACACTGAAACAAGATTGGCGAGAGAAACTTTCTGATATTCCGTACGCAGTAAAAACGATTTTCTTCCATATTTATAGTTTTTTTCCAGATAACCAAGTTCACGGTTATAAAACTATACAATTTGCAGTAATTATACCGTTACCATATTGATTATATTGTAACACATTCACGATCACGCCGGTGGCCATCAAATGCGGAGCAGAGTACGTATTCAAAACCTAACCTATGTAAGCCTATGTGCCACCACTGAAAGCGTAACGGAGTTGAGCGTCAAGCGGCGTCGCTGGATTCCCCTCCGCGTATCTTTGGCCCTGTCCAGATCGGTTTCGAAGTTGACTTCGCTTCCCCCCACCACGCTGACCACACTTACAAAATTATTATTTCTCGTTACCTAGGTTACCGTTGCCTAGGTAACTGTTTTAAACATAAAAGGTGGACTCGACGGTAATGTGGCTAAAGCACCGGTCTGCTGTGCGTCTGAACTGCGGACGTTAAGGTAAAGGTCTTAGTTCTAGCCGTGGTTAATCCCGTTGATTTTCATTTACCGTTAAGTAACATACTAAATTAAAAATGAGAGAAACAGCTGTATATTGTCAGTTGTTTGGTTTGTTTTATGTCCACCAGGCGCAACACCATAGTGTTCTAAAAAACACGTTGCATTTTTGAGTTCATTATGTCATGTTTATAGATTTGATGATGCAGAATGACAGTTTAGCACTACTATTTACTTACAAAATTTAGTTGGTCACGGAAAGTTGTTTTAATTTAATTAAAATTTGTGTACAATTTCAGTACTAAATCATAGGTTAGGTTCGTCACTTCCGAAGCTCAGAGTGATGACATTTGATAACTAATGTTCCTTATGCTTTAGGCCTACTTTTTTTAAGGCTTATACCATTAAACTTTCTCCGTAGTGACACATTCACTCTTCACTCACTACACTATCTCAAATAACTGTTGTACTGTACTGGTTTTCGTGTTGGTTACATATCACAACTTTATACTCACACTATATAGGCTACCACTTATATAGGGGCCTATGTAAAACTCTTACATTACTTTGGGTTTCTGACACCCCGCTCTTGTACAATACGTGTGCATCACTTCTTACAACAAACTTACTTGAACCAGAAAAACCAGATTCTCAAAATCTGTTTTAGTTACATTTTTTATATATGAACAACCCTTTAAGAAAAATTCTTAGATGAATTCTGAAAAATTCAAAACTGATCCTGAGATATGAATAAACCAAATAAGCCTACTACTTTATAGGCTTACTACTTTATAGGCTTACTACTTTATAGGCCTACTACTTTATAAGCCAAGTACTTCATAGGCCTACTACTTCATAAGCTTACTACTTTATATGCCTAGTACTTTATAAACCTACTACTTTATAATCCTACAACTTTATAGACCTACTACTTTATATACCACCTACTTTATAAGCCTACTAATTTATAGAACTACTTTATAGATCTAATGCTTTATAGGCATACTACTTTATAGTCCTACTACTTTATAGACCTAATGCTTTATAGGCATACTACTTTATAGTCCTACTACTTTATAGACCCACTATTTAGAGACCTACTAATTTATAGCTTACTATTTTATAGAACTACTACTTTATATACCACCTACTTTATAAGCCTACTTATTTATTGACATACTAATTTATAGAACTACTTTATAATGCTTTATAGGCCTACTACTTTATAAACCTACTATTTAGAGACCTACTATTTTATAGACTTACTATTTTATAGTCCTACTATCTTATAGACCTATTACTTTATAGACGTACTACTTTATAGGCTTACTAATTTACAGACTACTACTTTACAAGCCTACTAATTTATAAGTCCACTATTTGTATAGACCTACTACTTTACAAGTTTAATAATTTATGAATCTACTACTTTTTTTTATAGATATATCTGTACTATTTTAAAGGTCTACTACTTCATAGACCTACTGATTTATAGATCTACTACTTTATAAATGTAGTACTTTATAAGTCTACTACTTTATATGCCTACTAATTTATAGACCTTCTACTTTATAGACCTACTGCTTTATACTACTAAAGCAGTATAAATCTTATACTTTAGTAGTATAAATATACTACTAAAGTAGTATAGTACTATTGTATAAATCTACTACTTTATAGACCTACTGATTTATAAACGTACTATTGTATAAATCTACTACTTTATAGACCTACTGCTTTATAAACGTACTATTTTATAGGCCTACTACTTTATAGACTTACCATTTTATAACCTACTATTTCATTGATCTATTACTTTAAAAGCCTACTCTTTTATAAGCTTACTATTTTTTTTTAAGGAGAAGAGGACATAGAGTAGAGGCTATTATCGCCTCCCTAAATGTAAGTGTGAGTGTAAAGTGTTAAAGTTGTAAGTGTGTGTTAAGACTCGGGTACCGCAAGGGGCGTCTAAATCCTCTCAATAGGTGCAGTTAGTCTGCACCCCCTGCGGGGAATAGGCTTACTAACTTATAGGCCGACAACTTTAAATATTATTAAACCACAAACCATAAAATAATTCTACTACTTTATAGACCTACTTACTATATAGGCTTACAACTATATAGGCCTACTTTATATACTTTCTTTGTAAAGGGAAAAGTAAGATTATAAGCTTAATAATGAAACGAAAACAATTAAAAAGTAAACCTTTCCTAATTACTTAAAGGTAATTACTTTAAATGAATAGGTCTAAACTCTTTTTATAATTCGAAGCAACAGAAATAAACCACTAAGAATTATCGATTTTTCATTGGTTATCATAATAAACACGTCTAAATTTGTATAATGCATCTAGAGGGGGGATATTTTTTAATTTTGTTTTGTTTTGTAAATGTAATTGCAGTAAATCCCTAAAATATAAAAAAATGAATTTTGTAAGCCCATACATTTCATACTCGGTGGTTGAGATGTTTAAAAGATACCTTTCATTCCGCTGCATCTCTAAATTGCGCACCCCAAGGTCGTAAGTTCGGAACTGCAGTTTCTGCCATAAGCTTTACCCTTTACGTTAACGCTGATCATTAGTCTGACTGGCTTAAGTATGAACGTTAAAAAGGAGAGGAATAATAGATGAGCCGTTTAAGTTGTTTATTGTCTTCTCCTTGCCAGTATTTTATTCTGAATTGTTTACTTGTGGATTTGTACTTAAGTCTTCGAGTAGCTTTTCCTGGAACACAAATTAATTACTAACACTGTGCTACAGTAGCTTCTTCCTTGTAAGAAGACATGTTCGGTCCGAGAATGCTGACAAGTGACGACAAGTGGTTTCAATGACGACATGGTTCTGTCAGACTGGATTACCAATTTGTCATTGTTTTATAGAATGATTAATGAAGATCACCGTAGCTCAGTCGGTAGGACTGCGGATAGTTCGCTGTAACTATGACATACCAAGTTGGAGTGTGGTTACTATAAGTTCGCTTTTACTTTCTTACTGTAAGAAGTATAAAGAATTGTTTGTCCGTGTTGTATGTTTGTGTGTTTGTGGGGTGCGCGCACACATCTCCGGAAGTTAAATCAACAGACCAATTTTGATGAAATCTGATAGGTATAGGTCATATCTTGGAATTATTGTTTTTTAGTTTTCAAAAAAGAGAGTTTACATCTCTAATTTTTGTTAAAAAACTGTTTCTGCTCTGGCGGTTTTGATGAAATTTTGCTAAACTCTAGTTCTTAAATACGCGAACATAACGAGTGGGTCGCTAAATCGTAGAAAAATTCAGTTCATTTTTTTGCTCGAATTGTTGTTAGAAATGAAAATTTTTAATTAAAGCCGCGTAATAAATTCGAAATAAAAGACATTTACTCTTGTAAAGAAAATCGAAAATAGCAAAAAATGAACCATAACCTCCGTAGAGTTTGTTCGTTTTACTCTCGAACGATACTTTATTTATCTCAAATTACCCCGCAGGGGGTGCAGACTAGCTACACCTATTGAGAGGATTTAGACGTTCCTCGCGATATCCTGGTTTAACATACACTTACACTTACAACACTACACTTACGACTAACACTTTACACTCACACTTACATTTATGGAGGCGATAATAGCCTCAATGTGCTTTTCACCTTAAAATAACAACCAAAAAATCTCAAATTTGGCTTACTGGTTTGATTTATCATCTAAGATCGAAATTCATTATAACGAACGATCTAGACAAATCCGTTGTTAGGAACTTGGGATCTCTTCTAACCCGGGGCCTCTAAAGAATCAACTATCGATGGTTCAACAAAGCACTTTAATACATTTAATTATATTACATTACTCTTATGTTGTCATGGCTACAAGTACAGTTGACAACAACTCCAAGAATGAACACTATTGTATTATTCTATCAAAATATGTCCTAAGATCCTCTCTGGTATGCCCAAAGTTCTTTAAGCTAAAACGAGAAAAGGGGAAGAAGCGCACGCAAAAACTGACTACTTACTTAGACCCCCCGGTCAGTGTTATCAGTTACAGACGCACCTACTACCGCTACTACTGATGAAGACACCACAGTCCGGGCTGTAACGACATACGAGTTGAACATAGTGTTTGGCCAAACCAAATTTTACGTGTGAATTTTAATCGAGTAATTGTGTTTAGTGTTTGTGACGTGTGTTTTCAATGTTTTGTTTAACTTTGTGACGACCTCGACAGAAGGATTTGACTTTTTGTATTAAGGCCTGAAGATGAAACAGTAGGCCTAAGGTTTCGAAACTGTGGTTACAAGGTGAGTAAAAAAGACCACCAGACGGAAGAAAATAGGTCAAAATCCTAATTATTTAAATATTTGGTCCGGTGGCTATGTTGCAATAATAATATTCATTCTTAAGGTAAATTCGTCAAGAAGTCCTGACACCGCAAATCAAGAAGTTTTCCCTTTTAACCCAATAAAATTTTTTTTAAGAATTTCACCTAAAACGGACCGTGAAAGAGGACGTACCACCGCCAACGCGTGATGCCTCACAAATCAATTCAAGTTTCGTCCTCATTCTGGCCAAGCCGAGCAACGCAAATTAGATATACGTGCATGGAGGCGATTCTCTGACTGGCCGAGTAATTAGAACACTGGACGAAGATCAGCAAGCCTAATTGCTTTTCAGAGTGGAAATGCGCGATTGTACGTAACTGTTTGTGGGTTTTGCTTATACATGACTTGCCGACGCGTGCTTACGTTGAACAAACTGCGTCGGTGGGGAACAATGAAAAAGCATTTCTCGGCTTACAGCGTGCAAAGCTCATCCTTATAACATAACCTAACCTAACCTAACCGATCACTGACGGAGTAATAAGATTTTGTGGGGGGGCGGTTGTTTGAATGATTCTTGCAAGAAGGCCTCCATGGGGGATGAAAGTTTTTGAAATAACACCTTCGAAAGTAGTGTTAAGCTGTTTTGATTTAAAATAGATATAAAATGTAAACATTTCTCCCTTTTAGGCAAACAAAAATCACTTAATTTTTTTTAGATTCCTATTTTACAATTCCTATTCTTATTTACAGTGTCACTCGTTTTGAAACAAAAATTGTACTAAAGGAAACATGCCTTCCCCCCTCTTTTTAATATTTCTATTAGTAATTTTATATATATATATATATATATATATATATATATATATATATATATAAAATTTATATATAAAATTATATATACATAATGTATATATATATATATATATATATATATATATATATATATATATATATATATAGTCACAGTTACTCCTGTTGCTTTACCTTTACCGCTAATGCTGATCCCTCGTCCTCATTAGCCTGAGCAAGTCAAGTCCAGTTAAGCGCCACAACAGTTTCTCAACCAAGTTTTGTTCAATCTTTGAGTCAAGAAAAATCTGTCTGCTGTTGCAGTTAACGCAGGAAGAGAAGAGGGAATCGACTTAAAATATCTAATCGATTAACCCCGTTCTCACCCTCAGTATACGCGTTGCAAAGTGTCAAATGAACAAAATTGCATGTGCATACCAAGTTGAGATTGGGGTAATGTGACGAGTATCGGACCCTTCAGGTGCATCCTTAATCCTTTTCCTCGAAGCTACAATATTTCCATTTTAAAGAAGTAAAATTGGTTCTTTTACATTTTCTTATTTTATTTCTTTAGTCTCGGGAGGGGCAACCACCCCTTTACCACCCTTAATCCGTCCTTGGTACCGATAAATTAGTCAAACGATCCTAAAAAACTGTACAACTTTAATTATTCAAAATAAGTTCATCAGATTTTGTACACACACACACACACACACACACACACACACACACACACACACACACACACACACACACACACACACACACACACACACACACACACACACACACACACACACACACACACACACACACACACACACACACACACACACACACACACACACACACACACACACACACACACACACACACACACACACACACACACACACACACACACACACACACACACACACACACACACACACACACATATATATATATGTATGTATGTATGTATGTATGTATTTATTTATTTATATATATTTGGGGACTAATCTTGTTTCATTTTGTGGAAAAAATATAAGAAAACGAATTACTGTATACTAAGTTTCATAAATTTAGGACAAATGTTTTTTTGTAATTCAGCCCTAAACATACGTATTTTTAAGGGTTGTAAATGAAAAATAATTTCCTTTATAATATTTTTGTTTATGTACACATATATTTTATTTTAAATTTCTTATATATCATCAGTTACACATTTCCATTGAATGTGAATTATCACATCATCTATTATAATCATTATTATGAACTATTATTATGAATTATAATCATCTAGAATGATTATTATCACATTAGATGTGAATTATCACATCTACAATGATAACCCTTATGAGAGATTGAGTGCTCACTGCTAATAGCATCTCGCGGCAGTGTGTGAAACTACAGTTAAACTGATGATAGTACTGTGTCTCAAACGTCTCCACTCCCTGTCTCTTCAGTTTGAAGCATTCGTAGGAGCAGATAGTCCAATTACTTGGTCTTTAGCCGCTAATGTCGAGCACACTTTTTATAACGGTGACTGTACTTCTAGTACGTTTATATTCAGTGGCATTACCTATTTAACCAATACTTAATTAGTTAGGGCCTAAGTTTAGATTTTAAAATAATGGTATTTTTCATGTTATGTTTGCTTAAATAAGGTTAACTTAAAGTGGTGAAACCAATTTGGAAATATTCTGAATTAAGAATGTTCAGACATCTTAAAACTGGGAGGGGGCAATTGAAAACTTTACAACCCCTGAAAAACGTCTTGTCATATTTGTAAACGACACTATAAACTGTATTACACCAAGTTTCATTAAATCAGGGCACATTTTGAAATTTTATGCTAATTTTGTTGTCGTCTCCGACAGAAATATTGGAAGTCCGCGAGTTTAACCAAGTCGGCTGCAGATTGGCGAGGCACTCTTCCGGTTCGGAATAGTTCGTTTCTTCTTTAAAGTTGGCTGGACCCTCCGATTTCCTCCTGATCAAGTTGTGGTGTTTTGTAGAGTTGTTCCAGGGTTGGCAGGCTGCGTATAGTTATTCCGTAATGAGTAATCCTCGATGTTCTGCCGGAAAACGATTGACAACCTGTATTTGTACACAAAATTATGGCTGGAACCATAATTTCTCAGAAATCTGGTTAAAATCACAGAAAAAAGCACCAATCAAGATGAAGCTACTGTGTACAGGAGATGCGATATGGTGCGCCGGCAGTAATGTAAAACCTACGTACATGAGATACGCGAACACTGCGAACCAATCAGCAGCGATTATTGGTTGACGGGAGATTTGTGAAATTGGTTCTCAGGAGCAGTCTGTTTGAAAGCCGGGAGAGAAGTTCGGGAATTTAGCGGAATGTTTTCGGTATTTGCAAGCGGAACTAGGTTGTGTAACTCAATCGCTATGTTGTTTAGGTGATGACAATTTTAAGTTTTTTGCTTAAGGTTTATAAATAAATAAATATAATTTCTTGAATTTTTTTAATCACCTCCGAAGGTTTTTTGAGAAGTTTTTGTGAAGACGTAAATGGTTGTGTGTTTTTAGTTTCTGTTATTCGTTCTTATGGGAACAATAAAATATTTAAATTTGATTTTATGTTGAAGTTTTTTTATCCCTTTATTTTTTAATTTTTGATTTGTTGGATCTGTTTTGTTTATTTCATGCTTTTTAATAGTTCTAGTTAATTATAATTTTGATTTTTTTTTATTGTGTTACTTTTTATGGTGTTGATTTAATAGATTTTATTATTTTAAGATTTTGAATTGGATTCTTAAGAATTATGTCAAAATATTCTATTAAGAGATTTAATAATTATAGAAGTGTATTTTTATGATTTTATTATTAATGTTTTTTTGTTTATTTCTTTTAGTTTAATAAATTTGTTTATAATTTTTTTTAATAAACAAGTTTTGAATATATTCAAATATTCAATAAGTGAATAAACAATATTTGAACTCACTTTCTACTTTAATTTTAATTTTTGATTATGGTTATCAACCCGAAAGTTTGAATGCGGGTTACTGTTTGCTATTTTATAGCCTACTTTGTTAGCTTCTTTACCTTCGTTAACTTTTATTTTTGTTTATTATGATTATAATAATTGTTGTATGTATATAATTAGTTCGTCGATTTTTTTATTACCCTATTTATTAATTTATTTTGGCTTAATTTTTGTTTTTTTTTGTTAAATTATGTATAATTATATTTAATTTTTGATTGCCAAAGGCTCATGTTGAGGTCGACATGTGTGTTAAAATTTCATGCTTTTGGTCGAGGATGTTTCTTTTTGAAGCAGCTCCTTAGCTAAGTTTCAAATAAAATTTTGAAATAATCACAAAGTTTGACGTCTGACCAAAAAGCAAAAATTAATTTCTGCGTTTGAAATGAGTTTGCGTGATAATCTTTTTTTTAAGTGAAAGCTTCATGCCTTTACTACCAATTACTTTTTACTTGACCAATTACAAAATTATCACCTAAAAAAGAAACGCCGTCGAAGTGATAAAGTGAGTTTTTTTTGAGAAGACGAAACCCGTTTCAAGTGAAGCAATTAATTACAATGCCCGAGAAAGTATTGAAACCGTGTACTTGTTGATGATGGCTAACGAGGAAACTGAGCGAAACGTTTTTAGTGTACTCACCTAATAAGCCTGCTTGTCTGTCTGTCTGTCACACGTTTAAGTTGAAGTTCAATTTACTGTTTTTTTTTAATTCAATAATTTGTTTATTACTTATACCAGAGCACAACGGTACAGCAGCTCTGTAAACCATAAAAGCATAAGTTCGCATTATGGTTCAATATTGTTGCGCTATAGGCCTAGTTGATAGGCTATAATGTTCACCTAAACAGCTGATTTTATACCACAGCTGGTCTTTCCATAAATATGTCTAATGTGTTTATAATTCTTTATTGTCACTGTTTGCTATGAATGTGTCTTAATAATAAAAATAAATGAGGCGCGCGCGCGCGTGTGTGTGTGTGTACGCGCGCGCGTCAGTGAGTGCGATTTACAGCCAAGTCTAGAGATTGAAATTTTTAAAGTAGGTGGACAGAGAAAGTTCGGACAACTCGAAAACGAATTTTAAAATTCAATATTTAGCTGAAAAATTAAACTAATTAAAGTGAAAAAGTTTGGAAATATCGAAATAAAGAAAGCCGCCGACAGGTTCATTAACGTACTCGTATTTCAATGAAATTTTAAAATTTAAAATGCTAATGTATGCAGATTTCTACGCTGATTTCGATGATTAAATCAGATTTTCAAAAAACAACATGTAAAAACATATGATATCATTTTTTTTATTTCATTCAAACTCGGTAAAAGAATCGGCTTTAGTAATAATTTCGCAAGTCAGATAACCAGCGAAATTTCTTCAACAATTTCAAAAAGGAGCTAATTGCAATTCTTGTAAAATTCGTAACTATATGTCGCAAATATTTTTGAAAATCTGATTTCAACATCTTAATCAACGTTAAAAACTACGTACATTAGTATTTTAATTTTTCAAAAATGAATTGAAATTAAGAAATGTAATTTGACGGCGGTCAGGGTTTTTAAACTTTTAAAACTGTTTGTCGGGTAATTCAAGCTGTAGGGCCTAACCGAAAAAGATTTTTCAACGAAGTTTGAGCCAAAGGGTCAACAATTCCTAGAATGGCACACACGCACACTCGTGCGCAAAAACACGCACGCACGCGCGCGCGCGCACACACACACACACACACACACACACACACATTATTTGTTACTAATGATATACTAGAGTATAAACAATACATAGATTCAGTACATTGTATTGTAATGTTTTGTAAATTTAGTTGGGTTAAAGTAAACTGCTTTCTACGCGACCGGTGTAAGAGCGGCCGAGAAAAGTTACGAAGGAGCATCACTAGACCCTGCGGGGAGTTCAACGACTCGGGTCGGAACTCCGAAGAACAAAATAATTAATAGCAATAAGATATCTACAAGCAAAAAAACTGTATTGAACATTTAAACAAAATGGCGCTTTTCCTGTGTCGAGCCCAGGTGGACAGACGGGCAGCGACGGGGGATGCGTGTCTAATTATTCATGACCTTGAATGTGGAGTTCCCGTGCGTGAAGGTCAGCCAACTGCTTTGCTTTTTAGAACTTGAGGGTGAACTCCGATTGTAACTTCCGCTGTGAAACCGTCCGCAGGTACGACCATCAACAGGTACAGTCAGAAGGAACAGGACCTGTTACAAGGATCAAAAACTGAAGGACGTAGCAGTATATATTTCAATTTCCACGACAATTTTGCGTCTTTGAGAGATATATTAAGAAAATTGCTACATTGCAATAAAATAGCCTCGCACCGGTACCTCTCACACTGCGCTGTAATAGCCTCCAGCGGTGGAACTAATGTCCAGCTGGATTAGGTGTATTGTGTTTTTAAATACGAAGTTGATACAATTAACTTTTACATTCTGTGCTCTTTGTCAAATGTATTTTTTGAAAGCTGATCTGCTGAGCATGTAGCAAAGTTCCAGAAAAAAACGCGCCAGTGGTCAGAGTACATTTTTCGGATTTACTAAAAAACGATAATTATTTAAACTTCTAATTTGTTTATAAACAAATTTTGAGATATTAGACCAAAGTTTAATTTGTGTGTATGTGTGTGTGTGTGTGTGTGTGTGTGTGTGTGTGTGTGTGTGTGTGTGTGTGTGTGTGTGTGTGTGTGTGTGTGTGTGTGTGTGTGTGTGTGTGTGTGTGTGTGTGTGTGTGTGTGTGTGTGTGTGTGTGTGTGTGTGTGTGTGTGTGTGTGTGTGTGTGTGTGTGTGTGTGTGTGTGTGTGTGTGTGTGTGTGTGCGCGCGCGCGCGCGCGTTTGTGAGAGAGAAAGAGAGAGGGGGAGGGGAAAGCAGAGAGAGAGAGAGAGAGAGAATATGCGTCTCATACATTTTGTTTTATGCTATTATAAATTTGAGCAATATTGATCAAAAACCGCTAGAGCTGATTTTATGAAAAACTGATTTTCAACATTTTTTTACCAGAAAGGGGTTTCAAAAACGTATATTTTATATTTTAGAACATTAAGCTTTTAGTAGCTAAATTAAGATCTGCCTTCTATTTGACCCAGAACACCTATAAAAAAAATCGCTTTCTATAAAATCTAAACTTAGGCATTAAACACGGTCATAAGGGCAAAGGTAACTTACGCCTCGGAGACCCTACTTAATCTAAAGAGCCAAAATAGAACGGAGGAGCTCCAGAGAATGGAAAGGAGAATACTCCGAACAATTATTAATAAGAAACATTTGGTGGGGGGACAGTACAGACTATTGCCGAATGCGGTCTTGTATCGGAACAACGAGCAGCTGACTAACATTCTTAGGAAAAAAAGATTGGCCTTCTTTGGACACCTAACTCGATTACCAGAGTAGACTTACGAAGAGATTATTGGACTACCAACTGAAATGTAAAGTTAAGAACAACTGGTTGAAGGAGGTGGAACAGGACTTGGAGGAACTAGGAATAACCAAGGAGCAATTGGCAGGAAGAAGGGAAAAAGCGATCTTAAAAAGTCAGGAAACCCAATTACAGTTTAGGGAAAAACGTCCACGAAACGTAGTATATTCGGAAGAACTCAGACTTCAGGATCAATAAGATTAAAAAAATACTGGGAAAAACGCAGAAAAACCAAAAGACTTAATTAAATTGACTGTGTGTGCTCCAATGTGGGCTTAAATTAAAAAAAAAAAAAAACTAGCAATTTCTGTATGTATGTTTGAATTTCACATAAGTTCGTACATAAGGGTTTTGAAGGGTGCAGATTCGATCGCGTTAGGTCTCATGCCAGTAAAAAAATCGCAAAACGGCCAATTTCTAGCCTTAAATTTACGTGGAGTGTGTACCTATATATATTGCCGGTTTCCAGATAGAGAAGTTCATATTCCTAGAATCACATTAGGTTCAAACAAAAGTAAACTTGGATGCACAATGCAAAGACATCAATTTCTCTTAGAAGATAACTTACTCGTAAAAACTAGTCGACTAGTTTTAATTCGTTGTCAAACTTACGGATCCAATATCCATACTCGGCAAAGCCAATTCCATTGAATAGATAAAGTAGTCGATTAGTCGGTGTTCACTTTTCTTGAAACACACGGAAATGTGGGCACAATTCTTGGAATTGATATTAAAGTAAGTCCAGTAGACGTATTATTCAATAATTCAGAATTCTGCAGTTTTTGATTGAGTGATTATTTTATTAAGAGTTTAAGATTTTTTAGTTTTCTTGTAATTTAATAGTATCAGTCAGTTGTACAAGCTTCGTACGAACTGATCTGTATTGTTGCATCAAATCGAAGTCTAATCAAATAGTGATATTAATTTTAAATTATTCATTTTTTCTAAATAATCATTGTTTGTGCGTGTTGACGTGTGTTTATTCTATAATTATTAGTTCAAGTGAAAAATCTGAGAGAGTTCTGTGCTACATGTTTTACAGTGTAGTGTTTAAATAACTGCGTTTATTTGATTTTTTCAAAAATCAGTGTTAAAGTGTGTAGACACGTGTTTATGCATTAGATATTGATTGGGAATTTCAAAGGGGCGCAATTTTGCAGCTGCTAGCGTAGCGAATAATCATTAAAAGTAGAAGCTGAAGATCGAGAGCGAAGATGGTTAATTAGCAAATTACTTAATTAATAAAATTAGTAATATGTAAATAATAATCAAATTTATAACATAATAATGTTGAACGAGTTGATGTAAACATTATTCAACCTATAACATTATGTCGGTCCCATGGTGTAATGGTTAGCACTCTGGACTCTGAATCCAGCGATCCGAGTTCAAATCTCGGTGGGACCTTAATTTTTTTTTTTTACGTTTACCGGTACGTAGTTAAACAATTGATATTGTTTTATAACACTGATTGAATCTATGCACATACTGATTTAATTTTTGATTATTATGGGCAACAATGTCAATTGACGTAAATTTCGTGCTTAGTTTGTCATTGTGGGAACTTCCGCATAGGTTTTCATTCTTCAATAATTATTTATTCATGCGTGCATCACCAGCCGCTACTTTCTCTAGTTGCTTCATATCCAGACAGTTTTTTTTGTAAATACTCATCTTTTAAGTACATTTTAATAATCTTTGGATACATTTGTTTGTAAATGAGTAGACATGATTATTCTATTAATTATAAGCACAGCCTAAATATAACCCAGGCTGTGCCTTACAGAATTTTTTCGTAACAAAGTACAGTAAGCCTATTTTTCAAAACGATTTATAACGAACTAGAAAAAGAAATAAAAGCTTGTTTAATGATATTTAATTTGACAAATTTCTACATTTGAAAAAGATCATAATAATAATTTTAGTTTATTAAGAGAATATAATCGTACCATTTAACGAGTTTTAAACTATTATATTATTGTTTTTAGATGTAAAATTTGAAAGATATTATTAACATAATTTTTATATTTTTACATATAATAATTACGGGTGGATGTCTAATGATGCAAAAACGTTTTGAAACCCAAAGCTCACAAAAGCTTTTTGATTTTAGTTATAACATAAATAATTTTTATTACTACATAGTTTTTTACCGAATTTTTCATTTTAATTTTCTAATTTATCGTTTAAGCACTAGAGGGGCGTGAACTCGCGCTAAAACACAAATGATGATTTTATCAAAACCATTCCACAGAATATTCTAGCAGTAGGTCTATTGTTGTAGAAGTTATGCAACTTTTTATGAGTATTCTGGATTTTTAGTCTTTGCATGAGCAAACAAAAACCTTAAATAATAGACAATGACATTCCTTGATAGTTGTCACTAAAAAGTGATTCAGCATTATATTTGATAAAGACATAAGGGAAGCCAAAGAAAAGACAAAAATACAGAACATCAATAAGTTATGCTTAAGTAAAATTTCATTTGGCCATCTATTTATTTTTCTTCATTTTATAGCATTTCTTGTTTTTTTTATGCCTTCCTTGAAATGCTATCGCAGACCTTCATAATCTGCGATAGCAACTTACAAAAACTATTTTTGGTCCATTAGTTGCCATAAGAATCTGTTGGTTTAGTGAAATGTAACTAATAAAAGAAGTACAATTTGTCCACCTTTTTTTTGGGTAGCCTAAAATTGTACTACTATTTGCTCCTTCAGTAACAGCTAATTGGCTTGTATTTGTTCCAGGTTACAGTTCAACAGCCATGGCATTTGACAGGAAAAAATAGAATCCGATTAACTTAAGCAGCTACTGGAAAATTTGTACAAATAATGGGATAAACGTTCATATCATCCTATTTGGTTGGCAACATGTGTGCTACTTTCAAGTACTGTATATAGTGTTATTAAAACGGCAATATGACCGGGTTCGTAGTTCGTCGGATAGAGTGCAGCACGAACTGTGTCAGAGGCAGACAGTGTATTTTGGATTGGAAATGGAGATTTTTTATAATTGTGATTTTAGTGTATACTTCTCTAGTCAAAAGTGTTGTAGCTAACCGACCCCCGAGGTTTTTAATCGATGGACAAACGGAAATCGTACTTAGGTTTAAGGAAGGGAATGAAACCCCAATAGGTGAGTAACACAGAATTAATTACATTAAGAAAACAATGATAATATATCCAAATATATTATATTTAAAGCTAATTCTCTGTAAAAAAAATACAATATTTTAATTAATTATATCATAATTACTACACAGTCTCATCACTTTGCCATTTTTCTGATTTCAATTTGCATGATAACATTTACTACATTGGAGTCGCAGCTCCTGGGCCACCATCGAGGAAGGTGTGAAATTTTTATTCAACTGTCCTATTGGAATTTAAAATGTTCATAGTAATATTTATATCCTGAAGTTACAGTGTTCCATCTTGAACAGTTTTTAAATTAATGGAAAGTTTCCATACTTTTGAATCGCCCTGTAATATAATAAATTTGAAAAATTAAAATGCTAATTTATGCTGGTTAAGATGGGGAAATTAAGATCTAATTGGCACAAGATAAAAGTGTGGATGTTTTAAATACTTTGAATTGCCACTATTTTAAAACTGATTGTTCCAAGTTATTGTGAAAATCAATCTTTGTGCCATGTTTTAAAACACATTAACCCATATATGTACCAATCTGGTTGCACGTTATAGAAGTCACATAAAATTGAAATGTTTGTGAAGCTATGTACATCAGTGAAACAAATATAACAATGTATTGAACACATTCCCATTCAGGCTGGTCTAATAGCTGAGGTTTTACATAACTCACTTGGAATGACAGCAACTATTTTGTCAACCATAAAATTATCATATGTTTCATACAAAGAACATAAATTTCTAATCCCTTGCATTCAGTAATCACTTGATATTTACTTTTTACAAGTCAGAACAAAACCACTATTGAGTCAGTCATGGACATAACTACGAATGCATTTAGTGACATGGTCTAAGAAAGAAGTTATTGTAAAACACAAAGCAGTTCTTTTATTCAAACGGGCTGTGTGGTCTAAATATGGTCACAGATAAAAAAAACAAAATTCAATAAATTTCAGCTTAAAGCTACACACAGTACAGTCAGTAAAAATAACTATCTGATCCATTTACAAATTTTAATGATATTTTGCTGAGGGTTAACTAATTAATGTAACAGAACAAAATTTTAAATACTATAGTGCTAATACACATACATACAACATGTTAGGTCATAATCAGTGCTAATTTCATGTTCCAATAGAAATTCACTGATAATTACAAAAGGTTGAATATTAGATACAGGTAAATAAGGCAATAAAATTAAGAAGGCACAGATATTCTATGACCCTTGCAACCACTTCCGTTTGCTAAGTACTTAATGTATCACTATCAGCTGTCCAGACTCCAGCTGACAACATCAGTTCCATTCATGCGTGAATTTTTAAGTTCACAGATCATTAACCATTTTAATGTTCTTTTGAATTATTTGTCATTCTAGAATCCAATTCAAGATTTTTATTATCAATTTTTTTTTATATAACACCTGAGTCTAGGTAATTTTACAAATTTACTGTTTCAGTAATTGACTGAGCCAAGTGAAATATGATTAATCCCAACTGTTCAGTGTTTGGTTTGTGTGTTTGTTACACAGACATGGATGACTGATTGTTTTTTGAAATTTGGTACCTTGTATAAAGCCCAAAGAATGTTTATGTAAGATTTTTTTATTTACCTCAGTTTCAAAATGGCGGCCTTTGATGTAATGGTAATAAATGTCGTTGCTGGCTGTTTCCAGTAATATGTACTGAATTACTTGCTATTATAATTTTGATCTTGTTATGGAAATAGAGTATATAATTTTCAACCAAGTTGGTTCAGTAAGATTTTTTGAAAATATTGTGATCATTTGTTAAATTGACAGAAAAGAGCTTTGTCGTGGAGTGATTGCCAAGCAATTAATTAAGAATATATTGTGAGATATAGTGTCTTTTGGATCTTTATCTTTTAATTTTTCTAAAAAAGATAATAAACAATCAACAAAATCAAGTTTAATTTATGTATTTTTTATAACCATAATTACATTATACTACTAAAACATAATGGCCTATAATAATAGCAATAATTAAAATAAGAAAAGATCTCTTATAGCTGAATATCAGACTTTAACAGATAAATTGTATTCCTCTTGAGGCAAAACTGTACCTAGTTGGGTAAATAAAACATTAACCCAAATGTTTTATATATAATTTTTTGCTATTAAAAAATCATCTAACTGATTTGACGGTATTTAATAATAATTTAGAATCCTTTGTTTGGTGGAAATGTAAAGAAATACAACAAGCATCTTCCTAATTATAATGATTGCACTTAGACTGTTTTACTAGCCACTTCTTAGATCTAAAGAAAATTCCTATTGTTTGGAAAATAGGTAGTCTAATCTACAGGCTTAGAGGATTTGATCCCGATGGTGATTCTTTAACGTTTGGGGTTAAAGAACAAATCGGAAAAGAAATACTTAGAATAGAAAGTCTTGGAACCAACGAAGCTAATGTTTACCTGAAGAAAGAATTAGACCGAGAGGTATGCATTGATTTTAACTTAATATTTACTCTATAAATATAGTACCTATATTCAATATATTTTTTTAATTTATTAATTTGACTGATAAATTAAGTCTACAGGCTACAGCTGGTTGATTCGTTAATATTTTATAGTCTAGTATTGTATTGTACAGTCCTAGTAATCAGTAATTAAATTTTATATTAATAATATTAAATTATAATATTGTTGTTAAGATCCAATATGGAAATGTGTTATTTTGCCAATTTCAAATAGGCTATAAACATTTAGTCTAATTAACATATATATATATATATATATTATTTTTTACTTTAAGCCTTAAGTTATTGCACATGAAGTTATTGTGTGATCTGGAAAAAAATGATTATTTTGTTATAAAATAATAATAATAACGGTAGAAATTATTCTGTGACAGTTACTGAATTCAATTGTAGGTTCGAGATGAATACGCGCTTGTACTAACATTAACCGATGGCCATTTAGGAGATGGCAATTTTATTACCCAAAGTCTGCTATTACTTGTCGAGGATGTCAATGACAACGAACCAATTTTCAAACCTTACCAAACCTCCTTGACAGTGAGAGAAGACAGCGGGCCTGGGATCCTAACCACCGTTGAAGCAACTGATCTCGATGAAGGACCATATGGACAAGTAAAGTATCAAAATTTTAAAGATTTATATTTGTAATATTTTTTTCTGTAGTCTACTGTGCCTCAGAACTTGACATACTCATCCCTCATTTTCATTAGTCTTAACTGGCCTAAAGTATAAACATTAAGAAAAAAACATTTAAAATATGTTTAATTTAAAAAAAAAATATTTTTCAAAACCATATTGATTTTATAAAGCACAATTACTAACTGTATTATTTAGGAAAACATTTTAATATTATAGTTAAGGTAAAGTTTAAACATGTATATTAAAACATTGTTTTAATGCCTAGAGTTTCAATAAGAAGTAATTTGTTAATTTTCTTTTCCAATTAAAAACAATGTAAGTTGAATTATTTGTAATAATGAGCATGCAATTTTATTAATTTAAGAAATTATGAAAAATACAAATCATTCTTTTTACTTGTGTACAACATTGCTTATAATGTATTTTGTATTTATTTAAAACAAATTTCTTGTATGATCATTTCATCTTTTTAATTAATTCACTTTTTAATGTTTAAATTAACATTTAGGTAATGGGAGCAAAAAAAATAAAAATAGTAACAGTTCTGACAACCTTAAAACAATTACACATAATTAAAACTTTAATTATGCAATATTTTAATTTGCTGTAATTTTTGTTTACATTTTTTTAACAATATAATTAAGTTGAAATATTTTTATTTTTAGGTTGTTTACCATCTACAAGAACTGGATGGTGAGCATGATTTATTTTCTGTATCAACAGTAAATGGTAAAGGTGTTATCAGATTGGTTGGCCAACTTGATTACGAGAAAAAATTTCTTTATCAGCTCAGAGTCCTTGCTGTCGATAGGTCTAACAATGACAGGGTAAGTAATTGTACACTAAGGAATTGTGCTTTAGTTTTATGATAAACATATCTTAAAATTAACAACAAAAAAACAGGTGTTGTTCAAAATTAGTATTAAAAAAATACAGATGGAAATTCAAGGGTTGGACATATTTATATTATGTATATACGTGATTATACATTATTATATATATATATATATATATATATATATATATATATATATATATATATATATATATATATATATATATATATATATATATTATGAAGCTAACAGAAATATGTAACTTCATTAATAATATGTATTGCTTACAAGGCTGACTTCACAACATGTCATCGCCTAAACAACATAGGCATTTAGTTACACAACCTAGTTCCACTTATTAACCTAAGCAACCACGCTAAAAATCCCTGTATTTCTTTCCCAGTTTTGAAACAGCCAAAGCCTGTGAAACCTACTTCATTCCCGTCAACCAATACTCACTTCTGATTGGTTCGCAGTGCATGCGTTTCTCAGATCTATACTATGCTAGATTAATATATTTCTGCCCAGGCACTACTGCCAACACATCACCTCGAATTTTTTGTACACAGTAGCGTCGCTCTGATTGGTGTGTTCTTTCTCTAGTTTAAACAATGGAATTCTGAGATATTATAGTTGCCGCCATAATTTTGAGTATATATAAAGGTTGAAAATCATTGTTCGGCAAAACCTTGAAGACCACCCTTTACAGAACAACTATACACAGCCTACCAACATCTGGAACAACTACACAATACATCACAACATGCTCAGGAGGAAATAGAAGGAATCCAACCAACTCTCAACAAGAGGTGAATTTCTTTCACCATTTCTCGCAAGTCTGCTGTCAACCTGATAAACGCTCAG
Source organism: Callitettix versicolor (assembly GCA_022606455.1). NCBI lineage: Eukaryota > Metazoa > Arthropoda > Insecta > Hemiptera > Cercopidae > Callitettix > Callitettix versicolor. Next base: position 41,131,481 of record CM040184.1, read on the forward strand.
ACTCCTATTTTTCCTGGAGGCTACAATAAACACACCAGCTGTGTTAAAAAAATGGCTAAAACGGGTTCAGACACAGGCTAAATTTTTATTTTCATTTTCATAAGAAATAAAAGCTACCCCTGTTTGTTGAGCCACGTTCTATACACAGTTTATTTACAAATACGGTCCACACATGAATATATAATACACAAGTACTTTTTATAATATACACATATCGTATATATTATTAGATTCTGAATCTTTGTACCGTGTGTAAACTAAGTAGAAGGCTCAAAATTTTCACCTGCGACCTTTAAAAAAATACAAATATAAAATGATTATAGTTTACTGTACTTGCAGATAAATACCGCAACAGCTGCTATCCTGGTAAAAGTTCAGGATGTAGAGGATCAACCTCCAGAATTTGTAGTGGTATCTCCTGTTACCAGGGTCAGTGAAGATGCTAGGATAGGAACTTCTGTTTTACAAGGTATTTTGTAAGCTGGTGTCATTAGACAATTTAGTGAAATATTTAAAAAATTTCCATATCTTTATTACTGAAAATAAGTACAACTACAAAAATTGTGTTTTTGTCAATGTTTACGACTAACAAGTTTGTTAGCCTTAAGGCAAACAATATAACTCTGAGCACTAATTTATTTATTATTATTTGTTAGTATTTCAATTCCAATATCTTATACACACTATTTTAATCATATGGTCAACATGATAGGTCAGGGCTTACTATACTTCAAAAGACACAGTGATAAATAATATCATTGGTACATTACTTACATTTTATTTATAGTTAGAGCAGTGGATGGTGATAGAGGTGTGAACAACAGAATTTCATATTCCGTTAGCAGAGGTGGCGAGGGCGTGTTTGACATAGATTCAATGACAGGATCTGTGTTCACATTGACACAGTTAGACAGAGAAGCGCCTACTGCGAGTAATGGTGCCTATATACTAGAGATCCTGGTGAGTGTGGAGATAGTTATAAAGAGATTCTTACAAATTTGTAAAAAATTAATGAAGAAGGATTTTGCTTATAGTAATGAACTATAAGCAAAGCAAAATTTTGTTCTACAATATGTAGAAAGAATTAATTAATTTAGTCAAAAAAAAGGATGACGGATCCATTTACAGAGACATAGGACAAGAAAAATTGTTAATTGTGTTGATATTTCAAAGTTACTCATCTTTATAGCTGAAATGTTTTTGTAATTCTATAATTCTATCTCAGTAATAGTATCAGTACTAATCTACTTGTGACAGATTTACTAAAACTTTTCCACAGTGTAAATCCTCCTTCTAATATAATGTAAACTATTTAATAATATTATTAAGACTATTATTCTCATGTTATATTAATATTAGGAAGAAATCCTTGTCAACTTTGCTGGCAAATCCCATGCTCTGAGTCTGTTTCCTTGATATTTCCTCACTGCTCACTACTCTTGCAGCTGCAAATTTGCAATTATCCTACAATAAAAATGAACATAACCTTAACGTTGTCAGCAAAGAAACAACTATTGTTAAAAATATTAGATTTTTGGTGGAGATAATTTTCTGCAAGCCTGTAGGCTTTTGTATTAATAATTTATTTGTTTCAGTGACTGCTAGTACAGAAATAATATTTGTTTAATTTTAGCATGGCTGTTTTATGCAGTATTATTAGATTTAAATATTTTTGCTTTTGAAAAACTTTTAATGAGCACTCAAACACTATTAATAAAAAGTATGGCAAGACATAAAATAGTAAATACATTATAATATTACAATTCAATGATAATGTTTATGCTAATATCCTAATTATTAATACTAATTTCCATTTTATGTTTATCAAAGGTGCGAGAAGACTCAAGAGCTGTATATCCTGCACCAACAGCCCGCACTGAAGTTACAATCATAGTGACGGACGTGAATGATGAAACACCAATGTTTAGAAGTAAATCTTATTTTTGTGAAATTAATGAGAACGCTCCAGCGAACACACCACTAACTTTTCTTGGAAATGCAATACCTCAAGTTTATGATTATGATCAGGTAGTTACAGTATGTTAGCGATAATCTGGCATGTCCAGTAATCAATTATATTATTTATTTGTATTCTGTATACTCATAAACTTTTACTGTGTAATGTTATTTGCATTTGGAATAATTCTGATGCTATGATACTGCTGTAACATTAAATTTGCATAGAGCTTGTCCAATTGAGGTAGTTTACCAAATTATAACTGAGGACGAAATAATTAACTACATAAATAAATAATAATAATGTCAACTCATTAATGTAAATTATTGAGCCTGAAAAGTATGTGCATCTAACTCAAAATGATGAAACAATGTATAAAATATTAAAAAGAAAATGACATTGTAGCACATGACTCTTTGGTTGTTAAAAAACTGAAAGAAAAAGAAATGTAAAATTCATTCACAGCTACAAAACAGAAAAATATTGAAAATTATTTTCAAAGAACAACAAACTAAAAATATTTTTTTAACCTGTAATATATACTGTATATTGTAATGTATATAGACAAGTTTTAACTTTTTTAAAATGTAATTTTAAGTTTTTAAATTTTTTTATTGTTTTTTAATAATAATTCCATTTAAAACTCAGTTATTATGACCTAGCAGTAGCGATGTCATAATGATATGATGGTGATGGTCAAATGATGTCATGGTGATACGACGGTCTACCATGAGTCTACTAACAAAATTGTTGCAACTACTATATTTTGAGCATAGTTTGAATTTTGTTTAGCGAATTCGTACTTAAATTAGTTTTATAATTTCCAGGGCAACAATGGGACATTCATAATGACTATTGAAGAAGATGGTGGAATGTTTGATGTTACTCCTCATAAAGGAATTAATGAAGCCTCATTTCTTATCAGAGTAAAAGATCCTACGAGGTTGGACTATGAGGCGTTCTCAGGTAAATACTTTCGTAATATTAAACAGTAATGCTATTTACTTGATAAACTGTTTTAAAACATCAAAAATTTATTCACAACTAAGGTGAAAGATATGATTGGCCTTTAAAAAAAAATCTAAACCATTTTGTGCTATATGTATGCCTAAATTATATTTCCTGAAATCCCAAAAGATTGTTGATATTGAGTGTTACTGGCAAGAAATGTACTCAAGAATAAGATTTCTTGTTGTTGATAAAGAAAAATTTACTCAATAAATGTTTATAAATCTATTGTAATCTCTAGTGTTTGGCAATAACATATGGAAATATTTTTAATCGTTAGTTTTTATATAAAAAAGTAATAATTGTTCTACAGTTATAAACTTCACCCTGGTTGCCAAGGAAAGTGTACAGACCAACCCCAAGATGAGCAAAGTGCCAGTGACTGTGTACATTCGAGACATGAACGACAACTTTCCTGAATTTAGCAAACCAATTTATGAAGTAAGTGGTGACTATCTATTTTGCTATGTGAAAACAGTCAGTAAATTATGTAAATGTATAGGATATTTCAAGTAAATTATTTAAGTTACTGCAGTGCTTTAACCTATTTTATTAACTTATATAGATATAAGATAGCTAATAAATTTAAATTATATGTCTGTATAAGTGAAATACCCCTGACTTAGTATTTTTATTTCTAGTAACAAGATATCTTGTACAAATTGTGAAGAGCTAACCAAAACCATTAAAGCATTGTCGGAAGAGATAGTTCAACTATTAAATCTGATTTCTACTGGTCTGTTTCTGTCTCTGTTACCAATATATTAGGGTTCTCTCTTGGTAACCCTTCCCAGTTTCCATAGAGCTACAGTCTTACATGACTAAATCATTGCAATCTGTATTGCCAAAGCAATTCCATCTGCTTCAAATCTAGGTTATCGAACTAAATCACAAGTGCCTAAAACCTATGTCTAAAAATGTTCCTTCTGGACTGGCTTATTTTCCTCAAAAATCTAACACATGCCGACCAGAAGTTGGGTCTAAGAACACAGATAAGAAATCTGTAAGGAATACAAACAAGTAAAGGAAAAAATCTGAGGAAGGAATCACTTTCAAAATGCCTTCTTCAAAATACTAATCATTCTACAGATCAGACATCAATCACAGTAGTTATTTGAAGTCCGTAGACTGATAAACCTATATTATATAATAATTAAAACGAATTGAATCTGCTGTTATATTAATCTTGAAAATTTAATGTCTGAATGTTCTATCATCAAATAACTTTGTTGATTACGTGATGTGATGTTTTACACATCACCTTAGCCCTATAACAAATTGATTACATTTTTCTGTTTTTGTTGGTTAATTTTTAGGTATGGTTATGTTTTACGTTTTTTAAATTTAATTTTTTATTATTGTAGGGACAATTTACAGACTAGCATTAAATTGTTGTATTTTTTGTTATGTTTTTATGGTACATATTATGGCTACTAGTTTTAGGTAGAAATTTATAGTGGTTATATTGTGTATCTTTCATAATTTTTTTTCTTTAATCTAATTTTTTATTATTTTTTTAAATTGCAATTTTATGTCACAGTGATGATGACCTTTAGGGTTTTTAGCCAAGGAAAAAATTGTCAATAGTCATGAAAATTGAATGATACATAGTTTTTAAAGGAGAATAATTCTGAAATCTATAAATAAATTTTTGTAGCAGATTGTTACATAATATTAAACAGATCAACTTTTTTAATACAGTAAACATTCGGTTTAAAGGTGAACAAAATTATTTTGTTTCAAATTTTGAAAGTTGTTGGTAATGTTTTGTATCCAACTTATAAAAAGAATTTTTTAATATTTCCTGTTTCAGTTCAATGATGCTTGAACATGCTGTAATAAAAATCTGTTTTTAAATTAACTGTACTGAGTTCTAAGAAACACAACTGTTAACAAAACATTTTATTTTCTGCATACTAAAACAATCCAATCTTTGAAGCACTGACTTTTTTCCACTGCCCATACAGACAGAAAATTTAATTTGGTGCAGTTATTCACTGTGCAATCCTTAAGGAGACCGAGCATCCTGTCTGCACAAAAGTCAAACAACATTTATACTCCTACGATATTGTAACAAAAATTTTAAAATAACAGTGTTTAATTTAAGATATTTGTTTTTGTTTAATGAAAAAATAGTTTTTACAACTTTATCTATATCAGGAAATGCTGGTTCTTGCTAGTATTATAATAATATCGAGTCAATTAAGTTTATACAATGTTATTTAATTGTTGCTTCAGGTAAATTTGGCAGAGAATTCGAGAGTCGGAACTACGATTCTGAGAGTAGAAGCACAAGATAGGGATTCTGGAAACCTGGGCACTAAAGGCATACGCTATACAAACCTAAGCGGGAGCATTGCAGACACGTAAGAACTTGTTTTTATTATTTCCTGGCAGAAAATAATATTACTGCTTATTCTTTTCGGTATCTTTATTCTTGCAAGTCTTACATAAACTAATTTTAGTAATAGAAATAGATATAACTAGTAATATTTATATTAAGTTGGTTTCACTTCACAGATTATCCTTGGATCCTATGAGTGGTGTGATTACTATAAAACAAGAAGGACCTAGCTTTGACAGAGAATTAGTCTCAAGACATTATCTAACTGTCGAGGCCAGAGATGATCGAGGGCAAGGGAATAGGTAATAGTGAACAATCAGAAAGTGTTATAATGGATGCAATTAGAGGCTTTGGTTGTTCTGCTACTCCACTCCTCTTAACCCCCCTCAAAACAAAACTTTCATTTTTCTGTGTTTATTTATAGCCTAAAAAATTAAAAATCGTACTAATGAGTTAGACTTCGAGGAAAATCTTTTTCTGTTTGAATATGTTTATTTAATAATAATATCAAGTGAAATCAAAATTATTTATTTATTGCTTTATAAATAAAAAAACCTTGTTTGGTTATGAATAGAAACTTTCTTTAGTTTTGGACAGATCACTGTTATTAAATAACTTGTGTTTGCAGTTTATTATGTAAATTATACACAAAGCATTGTTTAAAAATTTCATCTTTTTTAAATTAAAATATAATTTGTTTAAAAGTGTTTTTGTGTTTTCAACTCGTTAAGAACTGGGGTTTAGAACAGCCAAATCTGTATTTCTCCTTTCCTTTTGTGCCTGGCAGTTTGACAATATCAAGAAAGAATGGAGTGCTTGGTCCAAAAGTGATATCACTTCACTTTGGCTATATAAAAACAAAACTTTTTTAAATATACATAATTATAATTTATATGAACAAATTAAAAAATTAAGTTAAATATTGTATTTAAAAATAGCATACACTTAATTTTGATTCAATACTGTTTTAAAAAATTCTTTTCAGGTACGGTAATTACTACTCTAAATTGTATTTTAATAAACAATTTTATTTTATTGTTATTTATTTTCCAGGAACACAGTTCAACTGATTCTGAACATAGAGGATGTAAACGACAATGCTCCAATCTTTGTGCACAACAATTACGAGGCTCGGCTTTTGGAAAATCAGCTCGATTTCGACACACCACTGACAGTTGAAGCACGTGACTTGGATTTGAACGGTATGCATTTTGAAAAGCAGTAATTTATGGAAAATATTTAATGTCAGGGCTTCTATAAAGTGGTAACATTATACACCAAATAAAAGTAATTACAAATTGTAGATTTAATATTTTTTTAAATTTATATAAAATATGATTAAAAGAACACACTATATCACTTCCAATATTGATTAACAGTGAATGAAGAACTGTTAAATATATTATAGTTTAACTGTTACCAGATTAGCAATATCTATAAGCAGTAAAGCTGTGTCAAAAACAACACTGATAAACCAAATTAATTTCTCTATTGTGTCCCATGATAGTTAGAGAAATTGCTACTAGATTATTTTCTTCATCTCTGGTTAATCTTATATGCATGCCAAAAGTCACTGGTATGTAGGAATTACTTAAAGTTTTAAAGAATAAATTGTTTATAATAATTTGGATTGTTTAAAACCAGGAACCTTGAACAGTGAAATCCACTACAGCATTGTAGAATGGGACGCTAACGTTGCCAACTTTACAATCGATTCAATAACTGGTTTTGTAAAGCCAGCATCTCCAATTGATTTTGAAACATTAGCGAATATCCAAGGAGGACATGGGCAAATGAATGTTCGACCGATTCACCTAACTCTCCGAGCAAACGACCTCGGACAACCGTCCTTAGCTACCGAAGCACCTCTAGTTATTTACGTACAAGACATCAATGATCATGCACCACATTTTGAATTTGAATCATATGAGAGAACTATACCAGAAGATTTACCTGGAGGGACTTCTATGATGCAGGTAATGTAGTGTGGTTTTGTAATTTTTTTTTTTTTTGTGATGTTGCTTTTTGTGGCCAGGGTTAAGAAATCTTCACCCATAGGAATATTTTTCTACAGCTGAGATTTACATACTGGCAGTTGCCTGAATGTAACACACAATTTTGTATAAGCATATCTGTTCATTAGTAAAAATTCAACTGATAAATTTTTGTAGCTCCTTGTTCTTACTTTATTTTTATCAATAATTTAGAGCCTACATAATCTATGAGAAACACTTTTATCCATATTATTTAAAAACAGTTATTGAAAGCTAGTATCCAGCTGTGTAATCCAACCCATTTGCTCCCCATTGGCTTTTAAAGTTCCCATGTTAATGTTTTGGAGATAATTTCATTTGAGCAGCTGACAATAAACAATAACACCTGTTTTACTTAAACATCATTCATTAACTGAGAGAGTTTATTAAGTTCACCACAGAATGCAGCACATACAACTGTTTTATATATGGGTGTTTACATTTGTGTTTACACAGATTTTATGTGGGGGAGACTTGTATTATTTAAAAGTGTGCATGCAGTATAAACAAATCTCTTAAGAGCATGCTGCATCATGGGTTCATAGGCGTATTAATGAAGACTATACAATAGACTTGTGTAAATTAAGAACAAACATTTACTACACTAAAATATTCACATTTTACAAAATATCTTTAGCCTTATTTTTAGGGATATTAATAAAATAAATATTTACGATATTAACAATAAATGTTTTATAATTTTGGCAAACAGGTGAAAGCGTGGGATGACGATGCCTCTTCTCCAAACAATGACGTAGTATATCGCATACAGTCAGGTGCTGGTGATAAATTTGTTATCGATGCAAGCAGTGGGGTAATAAGTGTTGCTCATGGTGCCAGCCTAGATCCTGATGGCACTGAACCTCGCACCAAAGTGTACAATATGGTTGTGGTAGCACTTGATGGAGGAATTGGTGCCCAACAGATGACAGCTTCAGTGAAAATCGATATTAATATTCAGGATGTAAATAATAAACCCCCAGTTTTGGTGGACCCAGGCACTGTACGAGTTATGGAAAATACTCAGGTCAGTTATTAAGAACTAGTTATTTAATTAGCTTTGTGTTTATATATTATACATAATTGATTTGTAAAGAACTACTTATATAACTATATTCAGTTATTCCTAATCGGTTGAGTACAAATTTGTTTTTATTATATAAACTACAAATATACAAGGTAAAATATATAAACACAAATGGGAAACCCCTTTACTACAAAATGAAAACTGGTTAATTTAATATGAATAGAATTAATATCAAACTAGTCAAATTACTTTATCCTGATGTATATTTTAATATTATAGCTGCTATCTTAAGTGGGATACCAAAGAGAATACTTCTGTTTGATATTTTAATGAAGATTGTTGTAGCTATCTTACCAAAATGTACGTCAGGATAAAGTGATTTAACTAGTTTGATATTAATTCTTTTGATATGAAATCAAATAGTTTTAATTTTATAGTGTAAATGTTTTTTGTTTGTTTGTTTTTTAACATATAAACTATTGTTAATTTAACATTCTGGTTGTATAATTTTAGAACAACCAAAATTAAAAAATTTTAAAATATTTTTTACACCACAGGTTGGGCAGTTTGTTCACCGTATAGTCGCAACTGATCCTGATGAAAAACCAATCCTGCGTTATTCAGTTGACAAAGAGAACTGTGAAGCTCGTAGTGAAGAGGGAACTATCGTTAAAGCTTCAGAATTTGATTTCTTAGCTGCGTTTGAATTGAACGCAGTGGACGGTTTGCTGAGAGTCATTAAACTATTAGACAGGGAGCGAATTGAGGTTATACGTCTGGCTGTAAGGGTTGAGGACATTGCAGCAGCCAAGGGGAAACAAGTTGATACTGGTTAGTTTTTAATTTACTTAGTGTGAGTCAATATGGTTAGGTTAGGAGCTTATTCCAGCATTCACTATATTTAAAAATTACTATAATGGAAGTCACAAAATGGGCTTGATATAATACAATTAAATCATATTTGCTTTTTCTTCCTTCTATAGAATTGTATCTTATCTTGTATTACACAAGGTCCTTTTAAATCTGATTAGGTTCATGATGTTCATGCTCCAAATTTTTTGGTGGATAATTCTCCTTTTTCAAACATTATGGAAAGTATACTGTACAGGTCTGTGACAAAATCATACCATACATTCTCTTATAATAAAAACATTTAGTAAGCAATTAATTAAAAAAAAAATCATTTGAATACTTCTATTAGTAGGTGATAAATGACTTAGAATGATATCACTGTTTGACTAATTTGAATCACTGTCATCATTATTCTAATAACAGAACAGCAATCTATTAATATTCACTATCTACATAGGAACTACAAATTAGTAATTAATAATTTCACAAAATTCAATCAGTCCTAATATGGCTGTGCATTTTTTTACATAATGTTTTTGTTAAATTAATGTGCACTATACACATACAATTTTTTCTTGTTATTTTAACGTGAAAATCATATTGAGGCTATTATCGCCTCTCTAAATGTAAGTGTGAGTATAAAGTTTTAAAGTGTAGTGTTGTGCTAGACTCGGGTACTGCGAGGGATGTCTAAATCCTCTCAATAGGTCCAGCTAGTCTGCACTGCCCCCTGGGGGAAGTACATATACAAAATAGTGGAGCAAATTATATAATCTCAAGATAAAATTTTAATAATTTTTGAAAAAAAATCAAAAATTGGGTATAGATCTTTTTTTTATTCAAGCATCTCCCTCCTTCCATCTCACTCATGCTAAGATATAAGTTGGAAAATTGTGAAACAATGTTTACATTTTCAAAATTATAAGTTTATAAACAAAGTGTTTGTTTATTATGATTGATATTTTATTACCAATTTATAATTTGAATTATAGAAATATATGAATAGGCCGTCATATAACACAGTTGGTGAATTATGTGCCAAGATTTAAATACTAAGTGATTCAAAGTTCTGAACAAAATTTTGAATGTCAAATAGAATTATGCAAGAATAATAGTTCAACATAAGAATTTGCAAAAACAAGAAAAACTAAAAAATATTTTTGTCAAGAACAGTTAATAGTCAATATTTATTTTTAAAATCAAAGCTTTGAAATTAATGTTAAAATTTGATATCTTATAAAGCTTCTTGTACATTAACAGAAAATAATGTATGAAATTAATTGTTTAATTTTTGTTGAAGCTGTGTTGACAATTGTTATTGAGGATGAGAATGACAACAATCCTGTCTTCCGTCGTCCTTTCTATCGAAGATCTATCACTGAAAACAGTCAGAATGGAGTAACGATAGTGAATGTAGTTGCAGACGATTCTGATAAGAACAGGACTATAACATATTCTCTTGAAGGTAGATAAATATGTATGTAATATTGATGATTACGTGAAAATAAAAAAAAAAAAGTTGTAGTTACTAATTTTAACAAATTAGTGAATATTTGTATAATAGAGATAATAGTAAAAGTTAAAAGTTTTTTAACTTTTAGGATCACCAAAAGTGTTGGAATTGATACATTTAGACCAACAGACTGGTGAAATGGTTGTTGCAAGCAGGATAGATCATGAACAGACATCTTGGATTAACTTAACCGTGCGAGCTACTGACTCTGGCACTCCACCTCGTTCTACATTTGCTGATGTGTTCATCCAAGTTCTGGACGAAAATGACAACAATCCCTATTTTGTCGGAGACACCACCAACATCACACTGCGAGAAGACACTCCTGTGGGTCAGTATTGCTTGAAACTCTGTATTCAAAACAAAGTAAATTTTCAGTTATTACAATAAATTTTGGTTCAATCACATTAAAAACAACTAACCATGTACCGAACTTTGCAAAAGTTATTAAGAAATATGGAAGTTATTTATTATTGATATTGTTTTTATAACAAAAGCAATATTGTTGCTTAGAATAAAAAAGCAAGACAACCATAATGTTTTTGTTATAGTTGATGCCTATTTAGAAGTTATTACATTACTTAAATTACAGTCATTTTGGACTAAGTAGTAATACACATTTGGATAGAATCATGTACAGTTTTGTTGATATATCAGTTTTGAAGTTGGATAATAAAATGAACTACTTATTTTGAAAACAAATTGTTCATAAATTCACCAAGGAGACTGGCCGGCTAGATGCATCTCAAAAGTAAATTTTGGTTAAAATATTGAAAGAAAAAAATAATAATATAAAATAAATACAGTTGATTATTAAAACAAACAATGAAAAAGGTAACAGTATCATTCAAACATTAGGACATCGTTCTTTACAAATTCAGAGTTTTACAAATTCTCTATTGCAGAACTAACTATATTACAGAAATAACATTTATTAGAATAACACTGTTCACAAAAGTTATTTTAAAAACTTAAAACATTATTTATTACAAATGTGAAAGATAATACTTTAATGAAAAATGTATGTTTAGGTACGGAAGTTGCTGTGATAGAAGCCAAAGACTCAGATTCTGGAGATTTTGGAAAGTTACTTTTCTCTTGGATCGAATTTCATCGCTGGTAATTACTTTTGTTCTGCATATTTCTTTATTTTTATAGGTCTGTTATTTTTATAAATTACAGGACTGGAGTATATGTTTTTAAACAATGAGTCCTTGTACATCCTGTCTAAAATTGCTATATTTTATCAGTTGGTCTGGTTAGTAAAAGGTTATGTGGATAACCATTGGATCAACTAATCAATCTTAGGAAAAAAGGTGAAGAGAATGCTTCTGAAATATATGTGTTATGGTTTTAAAGAAAATGTCAATTAACGTCTAGACAATAAAATGTAGTAAATTTTCAACTTACCTTAAACACTAATCAAAATCAAAATCAAAATTGAACACCAAAAATTGATTCTACAATTTTTTTCAATCAAGAGTGTTTAAAATACACTTCTTAAAGATAAAATATACAGCAATGATGTTATGTTTTGTGGTTTTCAGGGAAAATTTCAGATCAACCCAGAAACAGGTGTTTTAAACATAACTGATCGATTAAACAGGGAAGAACATGCATTGTACATGTTGGTCATAGAGGCTTGGGACAACTATCAGTTTGGCTACACTAGTGGTGAAAGTAGGAATGCATTTAAACAGATTGCGTAAGTCCTCATTACTTAACACAGTTATCTAAATCCATTCTTTCTATTGTATCTTTACATTGCTTGCATTTCAGGGATCATTCAGGGATGTTACTAATGAAGATAAAATATATTAACTAATGTGTTACTAAATTTAGAATTTGCTAGTTTCAATAATTAATTTGAATTGATAAGTTAATAGTATTTATGTAAAATAATAATGAAAACTTTTACCATTTTATTTATTTATTTTTTAATTAGAATCTATAATCCCAAAGATTTACCAAGGTTTCATAATCCATAAATTATTAATAAGTAATTTTTATTTGTTAAACACAGTAAAATTGCATTTGATCCACACAGTAAATGTAATGAAGAATAATTTATTTACAATTAGTTAATACCAGTGTAAGAAGTATTGTATTTTGAATCTATTGGCTGGTTTCTAGTGTAACAATAACAGACGTAAATGATGAGCCGCCAGTCCTAGAGAGGTTCCCAGAGAACTGTGTCGTAGTTACTGAGTTCCATGAAGCAGGAGAAACGATCACTGTTCTTAAAGCCAGCGATGCGGATGACCCTACAACACCTAACGGCTGGATTCATTTTTCTATTTTAGCAGGGAATGAACTAGGTAATGTATTGAACTAATGTAATTGTGTCATTATGTACAATTGTATTGTAATGTAATTGTATTTAACTGACCTTGTATTAAAACATTAAGTACTTTAGTAGTATTTACTAATTATTTTTTTCATTATTGCAATGTAACCACCAGTTCATATATTTAAGTAATTATGATTAACCTATTTTCTTACATCTAGTGAAGTGGTCTTTTAACTCACCTCGTAAAGGCTACCATGGTTCTGAAACTTTACTTTTTCATCTTCAGGCTGTAGTGCAAATGGTCAAATCTCTCTATCGAGATCATCACAAAGTTAACAAAACATTGAAAACACACATCACTCGTATATCATTGTAGTTCGGACTGTAACGACGTATGAGTTGCATAGTAGTGTTTAGTCAAACCAAATCTTATCATATAATTGTACTTAGTGTTGTGATGTGTTTCAAAGTTTTCTTAACTCTGTGACAACCTCGACAGAGGGATTTGACCATTTGTACTACAGTCACCATTGTACCATTTGGTGAAACAGTGAAGTTTCAGAACCATGGTAGCCATTACGAGGTGAGTTAAAAGACCACTAGATAGAAGAAAATAGGTTAATCCTATTTACTAATTATTATTAAACTCAAAGGTTAGGTACTTTTAAATGTAAACATACAAAATATTTAACAGATCAACTAACAGTATGATTCTTAGTTTTTCTAAATGCAAATTCAAATATGATTCATAATGTTTTAAGGTTTGTTTGAGATTGAAGAAGTGGACCACTGGACTGCAAAGGTAATTAGTTCAGGATCTTTGAAGGATAAATTCGACAACTACACCCTGGTAAGTTTGTTTTATTGCATGTATATTTAGTAAACTCTTAACATAACTTGTTTTTAATTAATAACCTTAATAAAGGTTTAAACAATTAAAAAGAAAGAAATACTTGTATTATTGTTTGCAACAATTAATTGATAGTATTATTATTCTGGTTTGTCTATATGAGTATCATATTTAGAGCGAAATGTTCATAGGTCATAGATAGCGAGCGGTTCACTAGAACTAAGACCTGTATGCCAGTTCAGATATAGTTAGTACCATTGGCTAGCTGTTACAACGATCCCCTATCATAATTAGTTTAACTGGCTTAAATTATAAATATGTGAAACCACAAAGAAAATATATTGGTCTTAAACTTTTCTATACTGACAACTTTATAACCTACTTATTTAGTCTAGATACTTATTCATAGATAGATAAAGAGATCTTAGCTGTTTTTTAAAAGTGTAGAAAATTTTGTCATACAAAGCAATAATTTAAAATTTCTGGCCACCGAATTGATCTCATTTCAATCAGTGTTGTTTCGTATTGCAGGTGATTCGAGTTGAAGACTTAGGAAGCCCACCCAACTCAATTGTGAGCAATCTTCACGTGTGCGTTACTGACTTCAATGACAACGCACCGCGCTTTATCAGTCCACCACAGAATATTACCATTCGTGTCCCTGAAGTAAGTTGTATTTATTCAAGTGATATCCCATCAATTTTACAATAACATATCAGCATGGATCACAACAAAAATCATGGAGTTTCTGACATAAACCTTTTAAAATCTAATGGAAATCTAATAGAAAATCTAATAAGAAAAATCTAATAGGCTTAATTTTGCAAGATCGACTCATTCAAAATGTATTTGTTCAGGAATAAATAAACAAATAATAATATTGTATTAACATCTAACGAATTTTGTTTTTTATTTGTGAGAATTTTATGGTTCATACATTCCCTGTTGTTGTGTTGGACAATTAGTTTCAGACAAACAAAATTGGAAATTTTGCGTACCTTCAACAGTTCGATACAAGCTCTCATGAACCAAATGCTAACAATGACTCAGATGTTAGCTGAACTCATGTCAAAGTTGTCCACCTCGCATCCATAAAACTATGCGTGTGGAATGCCAATGGCCTGTCAAACCACTCTAATGAGTTAAAGATTTTCTTACAAATAAACAAAGTAGACATTATGCTGATTTCTGAAACTCACTTTACGACTAAGAGCTTCTTCAAAATACCCAACTACACATTATACCATACGATGCATCCTGATGGTAGAGCACACGGTGGATCAGCCATTCTTATTAGATCTAACATAAAACATCATCAGGCACAACCATACCAAAAGGACTACATCCAAGCCACGAGTGTTGTTGTGTATGACTGGATAAGTAGGATTACAATATCGTCACTTTACTGTCCACCAAGACACACTGTAAAGAAGGCACAGTTCGATGACTACTTCAAATATCTTGGCAATCGCTTTCATTGCGGAGGTGATTATAATGCCAAACATACATTTTGGGGCTCCAGGCTTACTTCTTCCTAGAGGCCGTGAACTTTTAAGAGCGCACAGGCAGGAACAATGAACGTAATTTCAACAGGACAACCTACATACTGGCCGTCTGACCCAGCAAAGATACCAGACATTGTTGACTTTTGCATCACCAAAGGTGTACCAAGGACAGCATGTCTTGCTGTGGTTGCTGGGAGCTATCATCGGATCACTCTCCTATTCTGGTGGAAATTGGGGTGAAAGTTAGAGAGACAACTAAAAAGTGTACACTGCACAGTAATAAAACCAAATGGGACATGTTTCGTATTCTGGTAGACGAGGCTTTTAGCGCAGAAATCGCACTTGAAACGGAAAATGACATTATGAATGCTGTTGAATTTTTCACCACAAGTATCCAGAGTGCGGCTTGGGATTCAACTCCAATAGTCCAACAACATAGACCAGCTGGGCAAAGTATTCCTCCAAGTATCCTGAATGAGATTGGTGCAAAAAGAGATCTTCGTAAACTGTGGCAGCAAACAGGTGCCCTGATACAAAAAAATTATTGAACCATAAAATAAAAAAACTTAAGCAAATCCTTGATCAAGATCGAAACGCTAGTTTTCAGACATATCTCAAGGATCTTGATGCCACTTCAGCTACTGACTACTCCTTATGGAAAGCAACAAGAAACATCAAACGACCTACAACAATTTCCCGCCATTGAGAAAAGCGGACAATTGTTGGGCACGAGTGACCAAGAGAAAGCTTACACGTTTGCTGAGCATCTATCAAATGTTTTCCAGCCTCATCCCTATGAAGGCCCAGCAGACCACGAGAAGAAAGTAAACGAATACCTGAAAGAAATAGAAACGGAGGACATTACGCCAATGAAATTCACAACGAAAGAGGTCAGAAGAGTAATACAAAAGGCAAAATCAAAGAAATCTCCAGGATATGACCTCATTACAAATAAAATTTTGCAAGAGCTACCTGACTCTGGAATAACAATGATTACAGCTATTTATAACGCTATAGTTAGACTCAATTTATTCCACCACAGTGGAAAACTGCACAAATAATTATGTTATTAAAACCAGATAAAAAGCCTGAAGATCCAAAATCATATCGACCAATAAGCCTGTTACCTATACCATCAAAGATACTCGAGACATTAATACTACAACGTATTATGCCATTAGTGGAACAGCATGGACTGATACCCGACCACCAATTTGGATTTCATCAAAAACACGCGACTGTTGACCAAGTGCACAGGTTAATAGGCGAAATAGACAAGTCTTTTGAATCTAAAAGGTGTTGGCGCTGAGTGTCTTTCTTGATATATCGCAGGCCTTCGACAGAGTATGGCATGAAGGATTATTATTTAAAATAAAATCGTTCTTCCCCAGCAACACTTATAAGATCCTCAAATCCTTCTTAGAGAATAGATATTTCTTGGTGAATCACGGAGAGGCTTTCTCGGTCTTTGCAATATTAAAAACAATTGTCACTATAACTTCTACTACACATATTCATTGCTTCTACTGCATTAATTTTCAAAAAGGATTTTTACTTTAATAATTGATTTAATTCCAGAACGCCACACTAGGCAGCTCTGTAATTGGTGTAGAAGCCGTGGACGCAGATGAAGGACCTAATGCAGCAGTACGCTACAGACTAAAGCAGGATAACACTAGAGACTGGAGGACTTTCAATATAGACCAGGATACTGGTTTGATAACTCTCAAACTACCTTTGGATAGAGAAAAACAAAAACTCTATCATGTAAGTAAATTTATGGTATGAAATAATCCACTAAATCAAACGGAAGATCAAAATTTTTTTTATTTTAACTTGTCAAATGATGAATATGTTCTGGATCTAATTGTTTATGTTTGGAAAATAATTTTTTGGTTCAAGTTTGTTGAGTAAGAAAAACAGATTTGAACTTGCACTATTTAATCATTCTAGTGGTTAAAAATGATATTGTATTAATAAGCTATAAAGTTAACAATTTTATTGTTTAATCATATTATAATAGTTTACCGCAGCAAAATGAGTTGCCTTGCTAATTTTGCCAGTTATACATTAAGAGAATGCAAAATGTAGCATTGTTAAATTATTATTTAAATCATTATTCACATCTTAGATTCGAGTGGAAGCTTATGACCATGGTGTGCCGACTCCGCTATCATCAGATCTTGACCTCTCTATTTATGTTCGAAATGTGAACGATTATCAGCCACAATTTCTTGTTGATGAATTTTCAGTAAATTTTACAGGTAAGATTTTTTTTCTAACATGAACTTCCTAACATTTACAAGTTACTTTAGGAAGTGTTTTATGCATGATTTGTTGCATATGCTATTAATAAATCTCTATTGAAAAGTGAGCTGTTGAACTGACTTTATTGTTACTTGGGACTTTAAAATATACTTGTTTGTCTTATAAATTTATCAGAATGACATAATAAATAAAAACTGTGCTGTTATTAATGAAAAAATTTAATTGCATAGTGAATATAAATAATATTTTACCAAAAATAAGGACCTGCATTATTGAAACTGGAAAAAAAATGGGGATACCTACAGCTTCATCAGAACACCAGAAAACTCTCATGCCTCATACTTTTTCATTTTAAGGCTTTACAAAAAAAAAAAAAAAAAACAGTCAAACTTAAAACCGGTAAAAGATCTGTAAACAAAATTCCAATTGTAGTATAAAGTGTCCCTAAGAGAGTGCAGCACAGTATAAAGTGTCCCTAAGAGAGTGCAGCACAGTTCAGGCTGTTATGGTTCAGAAATAAAGGTGTACCAAAGCTGCTGATTAAGAAAAACATTGTTGAAAGTAATATTTAAATTATTACTGTATCTAAGGCTTAAATGATTATTGACCATTATCAGTTTTGAAAGTAGAATCGTTAAGACAATCCGAGCCAGTTCTAATATGTAAATGTTATTAAATAAAAGAATCTGCTTTTATTAAACAGTAAATACTTTAGCCTAATTTAGGTATGTAATGTTTACATTAAATTAGTATGTAATTATACAATTATTAACAATGATAATTGTATAATAAGTATACAGCATCCAGCAGCCCGAATTGATGCTGATTTTAATCTGGATATAGTAGGTTTTATTTGTAAATGTTTCAGTAAGCTACAATGTTAATTAATTAATTTTATAGGTTAAGGAAATAGAACAAAGTATTGTATTAAATAACCTAAATGTATTGAAACTACATATATGGGATACCTACAGGTTTGTCAGAACACCACAAACTCTCATGGCTCACACTTTTCCATTTTAAAGCTTTGCAATAAAATCAATCCAACTTAAAAGAAATAAAAGTTCTGTAAGCAAAATTCCAGGAGTAGTGTGATATCTCTGAGAGTGCAACTCAATGCAGGCATAGGAGACTAATAATAGTGTAGCAAAATAGCTGATTACTAAAGAAAAATATTGTTGAAAATAATATTTAAATTATTACTCTATCAAATAGGTTTAATTTAGTGCATGTTGTATTAAATAATCTAAATATAATGAATGTCATTGCTTTAGTAACAGGTATTAACAAGTATTAAGTATAACAAGAGTGTCTATTTTAACAGAAGTTCATACTGACAAGTTATAGCAGGCCTACATATTTTTGCAACAATTTTACTTAGGAAGAAAACCATTGATTCTGGACAATTAATTATAATACCTCAAATTGTTTTGAAATCTTCAGACCCAACTATGCAATTCAAATTAAGTAGAAAACAGCTCCCCATAAGGATAGCCTTTACAAAGTGCAAGGGAAAACACTTGATAAAGCAGGTACGTTGCAAAAGATTGTACATTGCTATCTCCAGAGTGAAGTCTTTCACAAACATAAAAGTAGCTACAGAAGAAACTCCCAAACACAAAACTGACTGAGGATTCTATTGTCACTTTGAACATTGTTTATAAAGATGTGCTATAACACTTTTCAACTACTTGCTGTACATTGTTCCATATTTTTTGTTTCTTTTTGTCATTAACTATAATAGGTAGTATGTGCCAGTTATTTATTATTATGCTAATTGAATCAAGTTGGCATCACTGTAAACTGTAAACTTGCATCGCTTGTCTTTATTTTGTTACAGAGCACACTATACCAGGAACTGAGAGAAGACTCCTTACAGACACTATAGACCGAGATGAAGTAGATGACCTGGACGATCCTCCAACTCCTGTTTGCTACTACATTGTGGCCGGCAATGAGCAAGGATATTTCACCATAGAACCTTTAAGCCATTTAATTACAGTGAGTTACAGTGCATCTCTTACATACTTTACTTTAACAAGTGTCAGATCTTTCTTGGGGTTCTAACATCCCTGGCTAGAATGTGGAGGATAATGATCAGGGTTCGATCCCTCCAGAGCGCAGATTATTTTCATTGCTTTTATAAAAATATGCAACAAGAATCTCAGTTTATTTACCAATTTTAAAATGATTACAAAATAACATGGAAAGTAACACGAAATAATCGTGGCACGCAACTGTCTCGCTAACGTGATAAAAGCAAATTTTCAAAAATATTTGTCTTTATCTTACCCTTTTCAAAATTCTGATTTCACCACTGTAATCAGCATTAAAATATGCATATATTAGGAATTTAAATACTCAAATTACATTAAAAATTAAAAAATGAAGCCTAACTGCTGTCAAATTAAATTTTTTAATTTCAGCAGAAATATAAATTTAAAATTTTTTTGTTGCAGTTCTTAATGCTGATTACGATTGAAATGAGATTTTAAAAAATTAATAAAAAAGTTATGAATTTTTATAGATTTAAAATGGATATTTTAAACCCATTGAACAAATTTTGCTGATTAACAAACTTGTCCAAGCTACTACCATAATCAAGTTTTGCACTAAGACTGAATCAAATCAGACCAAAAATGCGAATGTGAGCTTGCAAACACATAAAAATTTTGACAACTTCAAGAAGTGATCTAGAAGTCAGAATTGGTGCTCATTTCAAGGTCTCAGGTCTGGATCTTACTGTAATGGCTCATTTTTCCATTGGAAACTTATTAATATGGTAAAAAGACTTAAAATTAATTTAAAGTGTTGAACAAAGTTATATTCTTTATTATTGGAGTAGGTTCTGTTTTCAAGCCAAAGTTAGTAAAGAAAATTAAACTGTAACATATTTATTTCATGTCAAGCCTGTTATGATATTGATAACGAAAGTTCATTTAGAAAAAAATTAATCAAACTTACTTGAAACTCTTCGTAGTTAATAATGTGCTTTTCTGAAAATAATTCTACTAATTTATAAATTTGTTCATCGTTACTGTTGAACTCCATCTAGATAATGCTCAAACATTTATACACTAAGTCAACAATATGTATAGCAATACAATCTCTGGAATGTTAAGAATTTCCTCTACCATATTGTTTAGCATGTGCTAGGAGTGTTTCTAAAACTAAATTAAAATTAAAATGGAAATAGTTTTGGATCACAGAAAGAGTTATCAGAATTTCTTTTCCTTAACATAATTAAATATTAGATCAATTTTTCATTGAACATTTAAAGAACAAAGAACCAATGAACAATTAACAGTAAACAAGTTTGTTTTAATTTATACAGTGATAAGTTGTTTTATTTAACGGTAAATGTACATATACATTCTTTATGCTTTTTAATTGTTTCAAAAACTTATTTTTTTCCAGGCTGCTCGGGAGTTAGACAGGGAAATTGAAGACACGCACGTCCTGATCATCAAAGCAAGTGAAGATTGCGCAACACCACCAAACACCAATGACAGCGAATTTGAGTACGATCCAACAGACGACACCACACTACGAGTAGTTATCAATGTCAACGATATTAATGACAATCCGCCTGTCTTTATTAAGAATGTATTTACTGGTGGTGTGACGACTGAGGCGGATTTTGGGACTGAATTCATGCAAGTCAAGGTGAGCTCAATTTGTTTTAAGTATATCACATGTATGTTGAATGTAACATATTTTCCCGCAACTTAAAGTATTAACAGTGTACATGACGAATAACTCCATATCACTGGAAAGAGAAAGAGGAATAAACATTTTCTTAAAAATATTTATATTTACATTTGGGGATTTCACGATCATCAGGCTACTAAATATACAGGCACTTATGCAGTGTAGGTTGTTTGTTTTTTTTGAAGTAGTGATTTTTGAATATTTTTTTTTTATTACATATATTATTATCCAATTAACATATTCACCCACAGAAAGTAATTTAAAAAAAATTATTTATGATTTTAGATTGTATTTTATGGAACTATATTGGAACATCATTGCTGTTTATATTGCATGGAACGTATTAGATTTCCTACATCAACTTACTGCTCAAGTGTGGTAGTATTTATCACACCGACTTACTGCTAATGCACGTTATCGCATTGTAATAAACATTACTTAGTACATATTACTTTGTCCATTCTAGTAGTGAAAACATTGTTAAAATGATAGGTTTTCCATTCAATAACTGTGTCAGGTCTTGCATATTTTTTTTAAATAGAGGTTTTTTAGTGATTAAAAATATGTTATCTAATTTCATGTGATAGCAATTATAAGGTTAGGTAGGTCACTTTTTTTTCGATTCTTATCATATTTCCAGGTTTTTGTATTTTTGTATTTCGGATTATTGCTTTTGGCATGTAATAAAGCATTTTAGCAAAAAAAAAAAAAAAAAAAAAAAAATTACCAAAGAATCAAAGACAACCTACACTACATATTTACCTAAATACATAGATATAATAGTAAGAAAAAAGAAAGGCAAAAAAGTGGTCCTTCAACTGACTGAATCATCAAAAAATAATTGTAGCAATGCCCAAGTATCTGCCAAAAACACATTTTCCTTGAGTGCTCATGTAGGAAAAAAAAAAGCTAAAAAAGTTCTACTAGTATCTGAATGAACAATATTGTTTAAAATAGGAAGGTGCTAGTATCAGCTGTAAAAACATAAAAAATGCAGCATGTTTCAGCATGTTTCATAAAAAATGTCAGGATCCTTGAACCTGACTGACAGTGGATGCAGGTTGAACAAAAATAATTTAATAGCCTAAATATGCTTGTCTTTAAAACATTCTTATACTTCCTGTTAATAAATTATACAATACGAGAGCTGTGGACTATTCCTGCAGGCATTAGATGCTGATGTCGGGGACAACGCCAGAGTGCAGTACTTCATGGAAGGCTCTGTGCAAATGACCTTGAGCGAAGGCATGGAAAACATTCAACAGCCACCGTTCCTTGTCGATGTCGAGACCGGAGCAGTGTATCTCAACTTTGATCCCCAGAAGGAAATGAAAGGGTATTTTGACTTCAAGGTATGTACTCAAGAAATATTTTTGTGAGCAAACTAAGCACAACGTGTAATATAGTATTATCGTAGATGAAACAAGATTTACTTATATAAATATTTGGAAGTGATATTCAAGGGGGTCTCTGAGAAGAGAGGCAAAATGTATAGGGGCCTTACGGAGCTGGGACGAGAAAAAAGTACTTAAAATTGATTTTTAACATCACATTATCATTTACATACATTTAATTTTACTTTATGTTTTTTGAATATTGTTACACGTAGGTTTATATTCTAATTTTCATTGTTTTTTTCTACATTAGAGGGTGAATGTTTAGTAATGTGCAGTTGAATAGTGGTTGGTAATATTGTACGAGTGGTGGTTGCTGTAAAATAATTTGTGTAGGGAGGTAAACATATCTGGGCAATTGTGTAAATTGCCCAGTAAACATATCTTATGGAGGTTAACACGAGTAATTTTCAGAACAGACACCAGGTCTCCTCGTAGTTAGACTGATTTCATTACATGTGTTATAAGAATATATATTATATCTACAGTAGTTCTAAATAATTCTGTAAGAAGATGTTTCATTATAGCCTGTGTTATTTAATCTGTGAAGTCTTATACAATTAAAAATCTTCTAAAAATGAACTACAATTTTGGACAATAGTTTTAACTGCATTTAACTAAATTTTTTTCAGTTATTGTATGTTACAACTTTTTACACCTTTTCATTAAATTCATTTAAAATTTAGTAGACTACTAGGCCTATACTGTTGCAGTTTTTTTGTTTTCATGGGCAAATGTTTTAATAAATAAAAATTATTATTAGCACGATAAATATTGCACTTAAATTTTCGTATATATACAAGGTGTGTTCACAAAGTAACGAGAATTTTAATTTTTTGAACAAAATATTTATTTATTCTTCTCCACTGATGTTGTCACCTTCAAAATAGTCCCCATTGGAGATTATGCACTTGTGCCAGCGCTTTTCCCAATCCTCGAAACACTTCTCAAACTCGATCTTTGAGATAGCCTTTAGTTCTTTCAGCAATGCGCTTTTAATGTCATCTACGGCTGTAAAACGACTGCCCTTTAAGGTTGTCTTTATTTTTGGAAATAAGAAAAAGTCATACGGAGCCATGTATGGCGAATATGGAGGCTGGGGCATCGTTACAGAACTGTTTTGGGCCAAAAATTCACGAACAAGCAATGCAGTGTGAGCTGGTGCATTATCGTGGTGCAAAAGCCATGAATTGTTTTTCTACAGATCTGGGCGTTTTTTTCGGATTGCTTCATGCAAAACGGCGTTGAACTTGTAGGTATATTGTAGGCCTTATTGGCCGTTTCACTGGTGGCAGGAATTCATGATGCACTATGCCATTAATATCGAAGAACACTGAGCATAACCTTCACGTTCGACCGCACTTGTCGAGCCTTTTTCAGTCTTGGCGAGCCAGAATGCCTCCACTGGGATGATTGAGCCTTAGTTTCGACGTCATATCCGTAAACCCATGTTTCGTCACCTGTTATAATACGTTTCAATAATTCTGCATCATCGTTAACTTCATTTAGTGACTCCTGAGCAACTTTCATTCGCCGCTGTTTTTGTTCAAAATTCAACAATTTTGAAACGAATTTTGCTGCCACGCGTTTCATACACAAAACATTGGAAACAATGTCATGCCATGATCCAATCGATATGCCAACATGATCAGCGACCTCTCTAATTGTGATTCGGCGATTGTTCATAACCATTTCTTTCACTTTTTCCACGTTTTCATCGGTTGTTAATGTGCTGGGGCGTCCAGGGCGTTCGTCATCTTCAACTTCTTCACGGCCTTCTTGGAAATGCTTATACCACTCGTAAACTCTTGCTTTACTCATAGCAGACTCACCATAGGGCTTTGTTAACATTTCACACACTTTGTTACACTTTATTCCATTTTTTACGCAAAATTTGATACAAATTCTTTGATCCATTTCTTTTAACAAACGAAAATCGCCGAGCTCATAAAAACACGTCTAACCTGAGTGACTGTCACAGACAAAGTCAACAATGAAAGCAGCTGAAAGTTTCATCATACTTCAAGCGCATGTATACCAACAAGATAAAAAAAAATGTTTGACAATCGGACTCTCCAAGCCCGCGAAATTAATAAATTTTTATTACTTTCTGAACACACCTCATATATATATAGTTTTGTACAAAGTAAACACAGAGGTAAACGCAGTTATCTGTTTGTGTGACTGGTGCCTAAAACTAAATTATAACATTATAATAGCATATATAACATTATAAAAACATTATTATAACATTATAATAATAAATTATAAACGTATTTGTATATTTTTTGTTTAAGATCTTTTGTAGCGTCCTCTCATGACACCTTGCGCAACGTAACTTTAAAAAAAAATATTTTCATAATATATTTCATTTTTATTATATTTAAGCATAATATGTTTTATTTACTACCAAGTGTTTTCAATCTTTGTGGTAATTGAAGGCTTTTATAACGTGTTATGCTTTTAGATTTCATATATTTTTTTTGAAAAATTATCATAGTGATATAAAATAGCTTCAAGAGCATAATGTATATATATGTATAATATATATATATATATATTATCCCCAATCCGGGGAACATAGGGTAGTACATCTAGTGTTTTATATTCTGCATTTAGGTTGTGGCCAATGATACTGGAGGCTTGTCAGATATCGCACGTGTGTTTATATACCTGCTTAGAGAAGACCAAAGAGTTCGGTTTGTTCTACGACAGCATCCGATAGAACTTCGAGAGAAAATTGATATCTTCAGGGAGTAAGTAAACATGACAGGTTATTTCATTGATTTCGGACGTTTATTCAAACTATTCTTGGGATGAGCTGTCTTTAGATTTATGGGCCTTACATTTCTTACAATTTTGTACAAAATGTATGTAATGATAAATATATTAAATGTTTTGCGTTTACTTGCTAAACAAATATTCAATATGTAAGGAAGACTTCCTGATATTTGAAAAATCATTTTAACTTTAACTATATATATATATATAAGACTATTGTATATATATATATATATATATATATATATATATATATATATATATATATATTAATAATTATGTAATTTTTGTTTATAATTAATGATTTTGCCTGTATCACATCACAATTATTAAAAGTTTCCATAAAATTTCAAGAAACACTTAAGAAAAATCCAAAACAGGAAACATTTGCCAACTCTAAAATATGTAGATAAACTTGCACAAAAAACCAAATATAAAACAGATGTTATTGAACACACCTAAGCATTTCCATTCATTTCTTATGAAAGCTATCACTTTTTCATAACCCTTCCTGAGGGCTTAATTAAGAAAAATGTATAGTTTTACCCTCAAATTCAAGATGAAGAAGTAAGTCTTTGACCATCTGTCTATGATTCGCCAGTTCCTCAAAACATTGTTTTTAAATTTGACCTTACAATGCAAGGATAATGTCTCTAGAACAGTAGGCTTACTGTAAACTAATAAAAATACTATAAATAAATTAATTAAGAATAAAAGAAATACTATAAATCAGTTGTGTCTGATATAACATGTTTTCTGTATATGAAATATCAGTCTTATACAAGAGAAAAAGAACAAAAATGAAAAGATATTTCAGAGTACAAAATATAGTCTACTAATCAAGTTCCTTTAGCAGAATGTTTAATGTTTTAAATTATGCACTTTTTAAAATAATATTAATATTATTATTTGTGTTGATTTTTTTTAAACAGCAATTTTCCAGTCATGTAACCAAAAGTTTATTATGACTTTTTTTCCAGTATTTTAGGGAATGTGACCGGGGCTATTGTGAATGTGGATGAGGTAAAGGTTCACGAGACAATGGACGGCCGGGTGGATAAGACAAGGTCGGATCTGTACTTACATTTCGTTGATAGAAACGATAACTCTATCATGGAAGTCAATCAAGTACTTCGAGCAATCGACCAAAGTATCGAACACCTGGATACTTTGTTTAAGGTTAATTGTGTTTTTAATATATATTGTTTGTTTCTGTGAAATACTGTGATTATCGTTTATACTTAAAAATAATATCACGTTTTTGAGACTAACAGTAAAAATTCTACAAATATTCTGGCCAGCAGCAATAGAATTTTGGTAGAAATTTTAAATAATCGCAGGACACGGCTGTCTTGCAGATGTGGTGCAAACGAGTTTCCAAAAATATTTTTTGTCTTACCCTTTTTTGAAAATCTAATATCAGCATCATAATCAGCATTACAATTTGCTTATATTAACATTTTAAACTTTCAAATTGCATTGAAAATACGAAAATGAACCAACGTCAAATTATTCTTAATTTCAACGGATTTTGAGAATTTAAAGTGTGTTTTAAAGCTGAAACCAGAATTTTAGTGAATTTCACCAATGGTAAAACCAGAATTTTAAACATATTTAAGACAAAAAAGTTATGTATTTGTTTCACACACACACACACACACACACACACACACACACACACACACACACACACACACACACACACACACACACACACACACACACACACGCACATGTGCATGCGCACGCGCGCGCACACACACGTGCGCGCTCACACACACACACACACACGTACACACATACACACACGTACACACACTCGCACCACATACACCACTCACGCACACAAGCACATGCACACACGTACACACACACACACGCACACGTACACACACATATGCACACGCACACGCACGCATGCACACACACACACACACACACACACACACACACACACACACACACACACACACACACACACACACACACACACACACACAAATAAACATTTAAAAGTAGCCTACAACATAGTAGGCTACTTTTATTGATAAAAATAATTTTGCCTAGATTTACCTAAATATTCATATTTTCACAGGAATTCAATGTGTTGGACACACAAGCAGCGGAAGCTGTGGCTCTGGTTCGTAGCGGTCCACCTGATAACGTGATCGTACTGTGGTTGATTGGTTCCACTGTGTTCCTGGGCCTAATGTTGCTTGTAGTAATTTCTATTTGCCTCACACAAAGATCCACTTACCAACGGCAACTTAAAGCCGCAACTATTACTGCATTCGGTGAGCATTACCACTGTTATTGCTTTATTGTTGATTTCACATAGGCCTACCAGT
The DNA here is from genome assembly GCA_022606455.1 of Callitettix versicolor. Taxonomy (NCBI): domain Eukaryota; kingdom Metazoa; phylum Arthropoda; class Insecta; order Hemiptera; family Cercopidae; genus Callitettix; species Callitettix versicolor. Next base: position 41,159,362 of record CM040184.1, read on the forward strand.
TTAAAAACACTCCCCCATTTTACTTTTAATTCTGTTTCTTAAGTTGGTATGTAAAAATGTCAAACTTCACAGAAAGGTTTGACTTGTTGAAAATTGGAAAAATTGCTTTTCTAGTGTTAATTTAAGGTACCTGGCAAATATATGATTTAATAATATGATTAAAAATGGTGTTCTTCAACTGAATGGCTATCAGTCATTAATCAACACATGTACTCACCCAATAAATGGTCATAATACTGGTATTCGTATTGACCATATTTTTATGAGTATTTATCAAGCAAGTGCGGGTAAAATATTTTATGTTGTAACTAACCATTTTCCCATAGTTTTCACTCTTCATGGGAACAGTATTAAATATAATCAAAGAAAAAAAATTGAAATTAAAAAAAGAAGGTTCCTTAATTTGTGCGAGTCTTGAAACTGGAATGAAATATTCAATCTGCAAACATACTGAGGAAGCTCTTGCTTTATTGATTGAAAAATTGCAAAAATATAATAAGATGTCTCTCAAATTGAAGTATAGGACTCAAAGACCAAGAAATGGCTGGGTTTCCCCAGGCCTAATTAACTCAGTAAACACTAAAAATAAATTATACAGGGCATGGAAGAATGATTATTCCAATGATGAAAAGCGTTACAATTTTTGAACTATCAAAGACTTTTAAAGCTACTCAGAGCTGCAAAGACCAAATATGAACAAAAGTTAATCTGCAAAACTGACACTAAAAAACGTTGGCAATATGTGCATTCCAAAATAAATAAGAAACCGAAAAATAGGCGAATCGGTCAATTATTAAACAAGATAATGCGATAATCAATGATGTTATACTAAAGCTAATGTTTTCAGTAATTTATTTTATTACAGTAGCTGATAAACTCAAGGTAGTTTAATTCCTCCAGTTTATCACCAAGAAGTGCCACTTATACCTTTTAATCAGTATTCACTCTTTTTAACACCGACATGTGAAAGCGAAGTATCTCAAACTATAAATCAACTCAAAAATAAATCTGGAGGTAGTGATAATATTCCTAAATATTGTATAAAAGTTAGCTTTTATATTAAAGCTAGCTGCACCATACATTACATCAATATTAACTAATATTATTAATAACATAATTATTGAAGGAATTTGTCCCCATCAATTCAAACCAGCTGCCATCAGTCCTGTACATAAAAATGGCTCAAAAACACAAATAAATAATTATCGCTCTAAAGCCCTAATTTATAATTTGGCAAAAATTTTGAAAAAATTATCTTCACAAGACTATGTAAGTTTGCTATTAAACACAATTTAATAAGTGCTCGACAGTTTGGTTTTCTGAAACAAGAGCACAGATGATGCTATAGCCTTATTAAGTAAATTTATATATGAAAATCTTAGCAACGGTAAACCAACAGTAGTTTTCTTTTTAGACTACTCGAAAGCTTTTGACACAGTCAGTCATGAATTACTATTGTCTAAACTGTATAACATGGGAATTAAAGGCGTTTGTCTATCTCTTTTGAAATCTTATCCAAGTGGTAGAACACTAGTAGTTAAGGTGAACACTATTAAAAGCCAACAAGTTGTGACAAATGTAGGTGCCCCTCAAGGATATATTTTAGGACCATTTCTATTATTCTATTTATAAATGATCTGTTATCTCTTTATGAGGAACTGGTAGCCTATGCTGATGGTACTGTTGCTCCAATAGTTGGGCTATCATAAGTAGAAGCGACTGAAACTATGACTTCGAAGCTTGATGGTGTTTACTCTTTGCTATATTTCAATAAATTAATACTTAATGTCAACAAAACAATATGTATCACATTTGGAAATTATACAGATTCAATCCCAGAAGATGATATTTTTCTATAAATAGTCAACGTCTCCGAAGAGTAGATAGCTGCAAGTATCTTGGAATAGTCTATGATTCAAATATTAAGTGGATTGTCAGTAAAACTAAATACTTAGTGTAAGTTTTTTATAGACTCAAGAACATATTATCAAAAAATCAGTTATTGCAGACTTACTACGGCCTTTTTCATAGCATTGCGGTGTATTGCTTAATTGGATGGGGAGATATCTATGATGCATCACTGGTGCACTAGATAGACTTTAAAAGCAAATTTTAAAAGTTACTGGCATTCAAGAACAAGATCCTGATAGACCATTAAATATTAGACAAGTATTTGCCTTAAAATCTGTAGTGTATCAATATAATGACTTAAAAGAAGAATTTATGCAGAATCCTCGCAATACTCACAACAAAAGTGTCAGATTACCGCAACTATCCATAACAATTGGTCAAAGATGTTATACATATTATGCCAAGAAATATTATAATGTTCTTCCAAATGCTTTAAAAACTTTAGAATGTGGATCTAAAACTCTAAAAAAAAGTTAAAATAACAATTTAAAAAAAATTAATGTGATCTAAGCCTAAATCTTTTATAAGTGATTTTTTTGTTAATTAATTTCATAATACTCTATAAAAATGTTTTTGTGTTAATTTCCGTTAAATTTAAATTTTATAATATTCAAATCGTAGGTTTGAGAAATACAATTTTTAAAAGTATTTACATATAAGTGAGGACTTAATTAAGGACCAACCTTATGTATGGGCATTTATGCCTCCTATAGGTCCTTCATATTTTGTATTATATTGTATATATTTTTTTTTGTGTTTAACGTCCGACTATTGTGCACACTTGGGCTAATGCAGACTATGGGATGATTTATAGCGTATGAAAATGCCAAGCCCTCGCCGGGAATCGAACCCGGGTCCTCGGGGTGAAAGCCTAGTACGCTATCCACTAGGCCACCGATATATAATTTTTGAAGGAAGTTTTGAAATAAATATATAAATACTCTCACTTTAATCTGAGAGCAAGGGGCCTAACTGTAATCACTTAATAGATGTTTGTTATTAACTTTCGCATCCCTATTTAAAGTTGATGTACCGTTGTAGGTTCAACCGAATCAGACTTGACTAGGGTGACAGGCCCCGGTCCAGGCAGAGTCCCCAACACCAACATGCACAGCGTAGAAGGTTCTAACCCTATTTGGATGCAGGCTTATGAGAACGAGTGGTACAAAGCTGACGATTCTATGAGGTATGCGTTCATCGTCTTTGTGAACACATTGATTGTTTATTATCAGTGGTACAACCTGACTTTTTTCTTTGATGAAGAAGATGAGTGTACACACGCTAGGAACAATGGTAGAAAGTGAATCAAGAGCTTTCTCGTGAAAAAATTAAAGAAATGATTACAAAATATGTATTTTTATAATTATTTTTATATAGTATGTATAAAAACAGTAGAGCACATACAGAAAAGCATGTCATTTATTACAATATATTAAAAATCATTTATTATTAGGACGAAATGGTAATAAAAGTGACAAAATAAACTAGTCCATTTTTATTTCGATAGTTTTAAACTAGATTAGCGTAATGAACAATTTTTTTTCTTGTGGATAAATAAAGGATTTATACCTTATAAAGTGTGAATTCTGTTTTAGTAGTTTTTGTAATTTGTATGTACCAATTATTGTTATTTGTGCATTAAATTGTGTTGTAAATGATAAGAAAATCACTAACTCATGATTGTAAACGATTGCAGCCAAACCTCTGAACGTGACTCGTTGGACGAGAATGCTGTGGTCAGTATTGAAGCTCAAGGAGATACGGGAGGCGATTCTTCTTGCAACAGGTATAAATTGCAACTGGCAGTAGGGTACTTAGTTTATGTCTAGTTTTTTTACCAGATAGAAAAGTTCAGATATATAAAAATGTGGAATTTTATGAAACCAAAACAATACACACACACAATTTTTTTAAATTTACACACGCACGCGCGCACACACAATACACACAGACACAACACAAAAACACACACACTAAGACAAAAAACACCCACACATACACACCAAAAACACAAACACAGTTAGTTATTATCTTGCTGTGGTTTCAAGAGTCAGTTGTGCTCCTAGCATATTTGATTAATCACATGTACTTTACAATATTCCAGCCGTTCAAACATGATCCGAGGCAGTGTAAATGACTTGAACAACAGCAACGGTGGAACGTACCATTCTAACCTCTACCAACACTTGGACAAGTTGAGCAATCCTTTGATAGCCAAAAAACTAGAGACAACTGAATTATGAAGATACCGCCTTTTATCAACCAGATCATTGTAATTAAACGCTTATATTTTCACTTTAAAAAATGCGCGATTTTTTATTAATGTTTTAGTCTAAAATTTGTTATGCCATTTTTTATTTTAAATTATACTTAAGTTGATATATTTTAATTTTAATAAAGTAAAAATATTAAGACTCGTAGGTTTGTAAGAAGAAACGAAAATAATTTTAAAATCATTTACTTTTACAATTAAAACACTAAGCTACATTTTATTTCAAAACAAAGTACTAGGAACAGTAATTATGTATTTGAAACCTATCCTTCATAATATTTCAATAGTTTATCTTTTATATACAATGTCATGCAATATTATTTTAAACTATGTCGAACATACATGACTGTTGTAATAATGTCACTGATAATTGCAATATATATTACAAAACATTTATATTTCTTTAGAAAATGCATTTAATATAATTATTTAGTACTTGTTTTTGAACATAAACTAAGCATCATAAGCATCATTATGTGAAACTAAATTCAGTCTTCTCTCAGTTTTTGTATATTATGTTTGTATATATTTTAAGTATAATACCTCGGTGTATTTTTAGTTTACATTTGTATAATATATTTATTGTAAGAACATTTCTTGTACATAAATTTTTACAGTGTAATAAAACTTATTATAACAAAAATAGTTACTTATTCCCTCCTAAACAGTGTGCATAAATCTTATTTAAAAAGTTAATAAGTCTGTCGGTAAGATGTATATGTGTGTGTTTGTTTGTTTTGTGTGTTGTGTGTGTGTGTGTGTGTGTGTGTGCGCGCGCGCGCGCGCATTTGTGTTGTGTTAGTGGTGGGGCAGAAAACACCAAACTGTTAAAAAACTGCTTTTCTATAAACGACAAACAAACTGCTTTTTCAAACGGAAACAAGCAGTTTGATTTGAACTGGTTTATGATTTGTTAAACAAGGAACGGCTTCCGCACTACCACACCTACGTTCTATTCGAACGTTGCCGCAAGCGCTAAAACTGTGTTTTCCTGCTAACTGATTTTCTTCTACCTGCTTTTAAGCTTTTTCCCTTTATTTCAAAATTGCTTGTTGCTTGTTTCTTATAGTGAAGTAAGAACTATTCAATGTCAACGTTTATCTCTATTTTGTTGCGAGTTGTAGTAACAACCTCTCACATTTTGTAGATACAGAGCCTAATTTTATTAAACATATTTTTTAATATTTATTATCAATCATCAATATTTTTTTAATCAACTAAAAATATTCTAAATCGTTTGCATTTTGGTAAATATGCAAAGGACTATTTAATTTTTATGTAAAAAAAGACTGCTTCTGTTATAAATTCATTGCATTTTGTACATAAAATGACTTACATAATTATTACGTTTTGATAATGTACTAAACTTGTAAGGATTATTTTTATCCTTTCTAAATGCTTTATACCCAAAAACAGTTAAGAACATGGTGGCAGTGGGAATGAAAAAGTAGTCAGAAAACTGAACGTATGTGCTTTATGTTTTAGCTGCTAATACAACTTTGAGTTTCAGTTTTCTAAACCTGTTTTTTTCGAACTGTTTTAAAAAGCAGCTTTTTCCTCAACAAACAGTTTGTTGATGTTTTGTAACAATAGCAGAAACGCCCACTTGTGTGTGTGTGTGTGTGTGTGTGTGTGTGTGTGTGTGTGTGTGTGTGTGTGTGTGTGTGTGTATAGTAGTGTCGACGAAATGTCTACGTGTCGAAATGTCTAAGTGTCGAGTTGTCGAGTTGTCTAGTAGCCGAAGTGTCTAGGTGCCGAATTGTCGAAGCGACGAGGGTCTACGTGTCTAAGGGTCCAGATGTCTAAGTGTCTAGATGTCTAAGGGTCTAGATGTCAAAGTGTTTAAGTATGTCTAAGTTCGAATTGTTAAAGTGTTGAGTTTAAGACACATAGTGTAAGAGTTTATATACTAAACAATGTTAAACGTTTTCAATCGGATTTTACTATGAAGTTTTTTTTTTATTAGGCTTTACTGGATATTTTAAGGGTCCTTTTATTTGGCTTTCTTATACAATTTGAAGGCTGTTTTTTTAGACTTTAATCGGTAATTTGAAACGCATTTTATTAGGTTCTACTAGACAATTGTAATAAATTTTTATATGTTTTACTAGACATTTTAATGCTATTTTATTATGTTTTAATGGACAATTTTAAGGCTGTTTTATTAGATTTTACTAGAAAAGGTTTTTTTTCATTAAGCTTTATTAGACAATTTTAAGGCTGTTTTATTAGATTTTACTGGACAATTTTAATTTTTTTTCATTAAGCTTTACTAGACAATTTTAAGGCTGTTTTATTAGATTTTACTGGACAATTTTAATTCTTTTTCATTAAACTTTACTAGACAATTTTAAGGCTGTTTTATTAGATTTTAATGGACAATTTTAATTCTTTTTCATTAAACTTTACTAGACAATTTTTAGGCTGTTTTGATAAAGTTTACTATATAACTTTAATTCTTTTTCATTAAGCTTTACAAGACAATATTAGATTCTATTTATTACGCTTTATTATACAATTTTAAGGGCTTTTTATTTTTTAAGTCTTTATTATTAAGTTTTACTAGGCAATTTTAATGCTGTTTTATTAGATTTTATTAGACAATTTTAATTCTGTTTTAATAAGCTTTACGAGACACTTTTTAGGCTGTTTTGATAAATTTTACTATACAACTTTAATCCTTTTTCATTTTGCTTTACTAGACAACGTTAAAGCTGTTTTTTTAGATTTTATTAGCAATTTTAAATCTTTTTGTTAATCTTTAGACAAGTTTTAGCTGTTTTTTAATTCTTTTTTAGAAGGCAATGTTAAATTTTAGCAAATTTTTTTTTTTTATTAGCTTTACTAGACAAATTTTAGGCTGTTTTGATAAATTTTACTATAAAACTTTAATTCGTTTTCATTAAGCTTTAAGACAATTTTAAAGCTGTTTTATTAGATTTTAGTAGACAATTTTAATTTTTTTTTTATTAAGCTTTACTAGAAAATTTTAAAGCTGTTTTATTAGATTTTATTACACAATTTTAATTCTTTTTCATTAAGCTTTACTAGACAATTTTAGACTCCTTTTACTACGCTTTATTATACAATTCTAAGGGCTTTTTATTTTTTAATTCTTTATTATTAAGCTTTACTAGACAATTTTAATTCTTTTTTATTAAGCTTTACTAGAAAATGTTGAAGCTGTTTTATTAGATTTTATTAACAATTTTAATTCTTGTTTATTAAGGTTTACTAGAAAATTTTTAGGCTGTTTTGATAAATTTTACTGTAAAACTTTAGTTCTTTTTCATTACGCTTACTAGACAATTTTAGACTCCTTTTATTACGCTTTATTATGCAATTGTAAGGGCTTTTTCTTAGGTTTTATTATATAATTTTAAGTTCTATGCAATTTGAAATGATTTTTCTTGCTTTTATTACACAATTTTAAACTCATTTTATTAGGCTTTACTATACATTTTTAATATTGCTTTTTTTATTGGCCTCATGGGACCACTTTAGTCTAAATTTCAGTTCTTCCCAACATCGGGCTGTAATTTTTTCCTCCAATAATCCCTCATTCGATCAAATCGCTGCTTTCTGACGGCATCTGTGATCTCTACCTTTTTGTGTCTTTTCGGTTTATCCACTTTAAATTTATTAGTCTTAAGAATGCGTGCTATTTTACATTTGTCTGTTGCATCATCCATTTTCGGTCCTATTTCACTGAGGTCCCTGAGGACTTGTGTGATGTATATTCTTAATATTGCTTTGTTATACTTGACTATAAAATGTATAACCTCTTTATTTCTCTTAGGCTTTACTAGACAATTTACTATTTTTATTATATATTATTACACAAATTTTATGAACATTTAATTAAGTTTTACTAACCAATTTTAATTGTTTTTTATTAGACATTACTAAATTATTTTTGTGTTTTTTATTAATGTTTACTAGACAATTTTATGGGCGTTTTATTGTGATTCACTATGAAATTTTAAACCTATTTTATTAGGCCACTAGATAATTTTAAAAGCGTTTTATTAGAATTTACTAGACCTATACATTTTAAGGGATAGTATACCTTAGAATTATACTTTTGGATTGTATAGGCCAAATACATTTAATAGCCAAAATTTGTGTAGAAAATTCTAAATATTTATGTGTTGTATTTGCTTGTGAAACTATATTATAGCTGTCACTGTATAAGTTAATATGTCAATTTCAATATAAAACAATTAAATATAGTTTAATAATTGTCTCGTTTCATCCTATAATTTCTTTTTTTTAATATTTTTATATTTTTGTTTGGACAGATCAAATAAAATGTTTTGCTTCTTTGTGTAATCAAAACTTCCTTCTGTTATGTTTATGTTTGAAAAAGCGTTATCCTGATCAGAGGGCAAATCAAGCAAGACGTGTTCTTATCTTTACCGCACTGAGATCTTTGCAAAAATGAAGGCCAGATCGCGACTGTTTGAATATACAGATTTACAGCCCAGCCACTTTGTAAACGGTATGCGCGAGAATTTCTGGCGCATATAGGAGAATTCCCTTCAGCTCCCTCCAACAGCCCAGTGACACAGAATCTGCCAATCTGAGTCTACAAACTGTTCCAGTGAGGGAGTGAGGCCATTTTAACTCCAAATGGCGAGTTAAAAAAATTTCTCTGTCCCACTGGTGTTCTTAACGGGCCGTTTTCTAAGCGAAACATATAACTAGCCTTCCTGAGCGAAATCTGATCGTTATGACAGCCGCATGGTATGTGGGAACCTTACTTAGTCCAAAATATAAGACTATTTTAGTTTTTTAATTCAATTAATTAAATTTTTGAATTTTTTAAATCGTAATGATAGACCTATAGTTAAAAAAATTCTTATCGTTCGCCCTATATAGCTAATTGTTTTTAATCTAGAAAAATTTTAACTTAGACTACTTTTAAGTTGGTAATTTAATTAACTAGACCAAGTAGATAGACTTTTATTGTAGGAAGTATCAAGAACAGGTTCGTGTGTATTGAGCCTCCCTTAATAAAACCGATTGACAAGTCTTAGATAAAATATATTTTACCTCCAACAAAAGTCAAGCGGCGAGCTTTAAGTCATCCAACAAATTGTTATAAAGGAAACTGTCCTTTTTAAAGGTGTAAACATGAATATCCAGACTAGGCCCACACAGCGCGGGAGAAGGGCAGCAGCGGCTGTTTCATTGTTGACAAGTGACAAACAATCTCAAGTCGGCTTTTGACCGATGCCGACCGACTTCATTACAGGCCTAAAGAAAGCAGAGCGAGTCCATCCGCTGTCATCCGTCGGCTCCGAACTAATTTGAATAGTCTTACACTAGAATTACATCTGTTCCTCGGAGGCATGGCCAATACGATAATGAACTCCAGTAGCATCCGACGATCCCCGCATTGTTTTCATCCAACGCTACCTAGATCTCGCTACAATTTGCTTACCCGATTATTTAGGCTTTCGTTTTACTTCCGCGCTGACATTTTGAAGTCTGAGTAAATTAATGGTGAATACGTTTCTGTTTCACTGTTAGCCTATATACTCGTACGACGTACATTATAGTTTCAGTAATTTTAAATTAGAAATGGTTTTATTAGATTTCAAATTGCTAGTACTGTTACAGCAATTTATTGTAATTGTATTTGTTTATATTTACAAAGAATACTTTACTTTAATTACAATTACAAATTGTTGCTTTCACGATACACGTTACTATCTGTTACTGGTACACCTCGACTTGTAAAACTTTGCGATCCTGAAAAAGTTTAAGCTATATAAACACAAGCTATATAAACAGAAGTTAACAAAACAAACAGGTGTTGTATAAAATCAGTTGTTTGCGAACTGGTAGCTATTTATTTCATCGGAAAACACAGACGTGAAAGTGATTTATAAGAACGAACCTTTATTATCATTCCTAAGCATTTGTGTGGAATGGTTGTCTAAACATGCAAAGTATTTATGCAGCGAACGCTGTTATTTTTTCAAATTGTTAATTTTGAATATTTTTTTGTTTTATTTTATACCTGATTAATATATATTCACCCACGGAAAATATTTTTAAAAATATTACTTATGATTTTAGGCCGTTTTTTACGGAACTATATTGTGGCGTCATTGCTATTTAGCCTGCATTGCATTAAACATATTAAATTGATTGACGGATACGCGTTATTATTAACTACACGTACTCACTGCTCATGCGCGTTACACATTGTGACAGCCATTACCAAATGTTAAGGTTTATTCCTCTTTTCGTTAGTTCGTTCTCATAATGAAAACATTGTTAAAATGGCGTCCGTTATTTTGTGAACTTCACGATTTTCCTCTTCTTGTGTTAGGTTCACCACCTAACAACCGTGTCAGTTAGGTTAGAGTACTTTTTTAAAAAAAAGTAAAAGGTTTTTTTATCGTCTTGGCGATCAAAAGCACATTACTTACTTTCGCGCGGTAGCAATTTTGAGGTTATGAGGGTCACTTTTATTTTCGATTTTTATCGTACTTCCCGCGCTTTTATATTTTGGATTATTGCTTTTTAGGAATGTAATAAAGCGTTTTACCAAAAAATTGAAAACAACCTAGCCTACACTACATATTTACCGAATGCAAGAAAAAAGTATATCTTTTACAGTAGGCTATATAATTCCGTAAGGACACATTTAAAAACAAATTTGAAAAACCTTTGTTGAAGAAAAATGGTTGAAGACTTATTTTAAAGGCCTTGGTCTTAAATTTCATGGAAAATTGTGGGCTACATTTTTCTCAATTAAACCCTTAGGAAGGGCTCAGTAAATGACAAAAGTTTTTATAAGAAATGAATGAATAGTATGATAGGCCTATTCATATAACAAGTATTTATGAATTCATAACCTTTGTTCAATATATAATAGGTATTTTGTACAGCTGTTTTAATATCATTATTTTGAATAGGTTTAACAGCGATTTTATATTTTGTTTATAGTACTTAATTTTCATAACAGCTGTTTAAAATTAACAAAATTATAATTAATTAAGTTCTAATATTGGTTTTTATAGTAACAGTTTAAATAATTAAATTTAAATGAATTTAAATGAATTAAATTTAAATGAAGTTGGCCTTCGACGTGGGCAGCGGTTCCCCCAATAATTACAGAAAAGTTAAAAAATATTTAAAAGTGATAGCCTAATACCCTGAACTGATCTGACTTATGTAGGCCCTAAGTACTCGTAGGTTATGTACTAATATAAGCACAGTTTTATAATTTTTTAATAAATTGTACTCATATTTTATAATTAGTCTAAGTGTAAGTAGAAAATCTATATGGATAAAATAAAATAAACAGTATTTAACTAGGCTAGCTGTTACCCGTTGCGGCTTTGCCTGCAATTATAATGTAAGCAATAAAATTTATAGTCGATTTTCAAAATCAGAATAGGTCATTTCATTTTAATATATTGCTATATACAATATTATACGATTTATGGTTTTCGGCCAAGACATATAAATTTTTGCTACTCGATACGCTAAAACAGGATCATGTCATATTTTAATAAAATACTGTATTATTAAAAAGTCATTATTATACAATTAAACTGGAATAGTATTGTGTTTATCTCAGATACCTAAAACGTGTTCACACCAAATGTAATCTCATTTGGTCCAGTAGTTAAAGTGTATTTGAATAACAAACAAATAAACAAAACAAACTTTCAGAAATATAATATGATTAGCTGTTACCCGTCACGGCTTTGCCTGCAGTCATAATATACATTAAAGATCATGCATTACCGTGTTAGGACCAACAACCGTGTTAGTTAAGTTTTGGAGTACTCTTTAAAAAAATTAAGGTTTTTTTTCCTGCATCACTGTTTAACCCAACAACCGTGTCGTTAGGTTTGGAGTACTCTTTTAAAAAATAAATAAAGGTTTTTTAATGATTCACCGTGTTAGGCCTAACAACCATATTAGTTTGCTAATGGAGCATTCTGTAAAAAAATATAAAGATTTTTCACGCATCACTATGTTAGGCCTAACAACCGTGTCAGGATATGTAGCCTAGTATTTTTTTTAAAAATATAAAGATCTTTTGACACATCACCGTGTAGGTTCAACAACCGTGTCAGATTATGTAGTACTCTTTAAAAAAATATAAAGGTTTTTTCACGCATCACCGTGTTAGTTAAGTTATGGAGTATGGCCTACTTTTAAAAAAAAATATAAAGTTTTTTCCATGCATAACCGTATTAGGCCCAACAACCGTGTCAGTTAGGTTATGTAGTACTCTTTGAAAAAGTAAATAAAGGTTCTTTTAATGCATCACTGTGTTAGGCCTAACAACTATGTTAGTTAGCTTATGGAATATTCTTTAAAAAATATAAAGGTTTATCACGCATCACTATGTTAGGCCTGACAACCGTGTCAGTTAAGGTTTGATACTTTTTAAAAATAAAGGTTTTTTTTCACACATCACAATGATAGGCCCAACAATAATATCAGTTAGATATGTAGTATTCTTTAAAAAAATATAAAATTTTTTTACACATCACCGTGTTAGGCCTAATAACCGTGTCAGTTAATATACTTAGTATTCTTTTAAAAAATTTAAAGGTTTTTTCACACATCACCGTGATAAGCCTAACAACCGTGTCAGTTAGGATATGCAGTATTCTTTAAAAAATATAAAGGTTTTTTACGCATCACCGTGTTTGGCCTAACAACCGTGACAGTTAGGATATGTAGCCAAATAATCTTTAAAAAATATAAAGGTTTTTTCACGCATCACCGTGTTAGGCCTAACAGTCGTGTCACTTAGGTTATGCACTATTCTTTTAAAAAAAGGTAACTATCACCCAAACCCGTGTTAGACGTATTTTTATTGTTTTACTGATCTGTAGATCAGTAAAACAATAAAAATACGTCTAAAATCAGTACAACACGGTACCGATTTTCGCCGGTAGCAATTTTGAGGTTATGTTGGTCACTTTTATTTTCAATTTTTATCATACTTCTCCTGCTTTCATATTTTGGAATTTTGCTTTTGGGCACATAATAAAGCATTTTAGTAAGAAAAATATCGAAAACTCCAATAGATGCTGCACTGCATATTTACCATTTTTTCATATAATGTAATTACACAAATATATATACTACCTTACAATTAAAGTATCCTAATAAAATTGTATATAATATATATATTCTGCACTCTGCTTTAAAAACATTGAATAAGTCTTAAATGAAAAATACCAGATTGTGATTATTAGATGAAAATGTAACATTAAAAACAATACTTTTGCAATAAATAAAACGTAGATTAAGATTTGTAAAATGGGATTAGATCTATGTCCATCTCAGGTGCCTAAATCTCATGTTCAGTAAACAGTAATTAAACCTAACTATAGTTAACAGATGTTACAAAACTAAAAACTGATAATTATTTTGGGCTGGGTAAGTAATATAATGACGTTTTGTAAAACGGGAATAGGCCTATATGTATCTCTGATACTTAAACCATATACGTACCAAATTTCATCTCAATTGGTCCTGTGGTTAAAGCGTGATTGAATAACAAACAAACAAACACACAAACTTTCAGAAATATAATATGAATTAGATTAGATTTTCATAACAGCTGTTTAAAATTAACAAAATTATAATTAATTAAGTTCTAATATTGGTTTTTATAGTAACAGTTTAAATAATTAAATTTAAACAGGTATTTCGTAAAGTTGGCTTTCGACGTGGACAGCGGTTCCCCCAATAATTACAGAAAAGTTAAAAAATATTTAAAAGTGATAGCCTAATAGCTAGCCTAGTTAAATACTTTTTATTTTATTTTATCCATATAGATTTTCTACTTACACTTAGACTAATTATAAAATATGAGTACAATTTATTAAAAAATTATAAAACTGTGCTTATATTAGTACATAACCTACGAATACTTATGGCCTACATAAGTCAGATCAGTTCAGGGTAAAGTTAGTAAAAGAATAGGTTATGTTTTCTCTAACACAGTTGAAATTTAACAATTCACTCAAAGTAATAAATAATTATGAAAATAAATTAACAAACAAATAGGCCTATAATATATACACTTTCATTGGATTGAAACACTTTTATTATGCCTACTACGTTTTTACTGAAAGCAACAATTTATTCATAAGCGAGAGACAACAAACGTTGACTGAAAATACCACCGCAAGATGGCAGTAGATGTAGGCGACATTACAGAAATTCATTTATTACTTGAACTGACTGTCGGATTTTCTCGTGTGATCCGTAAAGCCACGTATTATCCTCATTTTTTTCGTGTCACTTTCAACGATTTCACTCGATCGTATATATTATTTCTCGAGTCAACATACCTTTTTCTCAGCACATACTACCCGTACAGGTATAAATGAGGTATCTTTAGAAAGATTTTGTAACAGGTTTCTGACATTGCAAAACGATTTTGCGCTAAAACTTGGAAAATTTTAACATGAAGGTTTTTAACTGTCATAGGCAAAACCGCAGCGCATGCGCGGCATCACAAATCAGACAATATTTTGTTTATTTTACGAAGCTAACTTATTAATCACGAATACACAATCCCATTACAAATGCCACTTTTTTACATAACATGTTTAGAACAATTTCAATATTTACTTAAAAGTCATTAAACTTATAGGTTATGTAGCCTTACTGACAGCCCCTATCTCTGCCCGTCGTACAAGCCGAGACAAGCATTTCGAATACCAAACACGTGTTTTGGACACTGTTTTACACAAATGTATTTGTGATTTCTCTCTCCATCGTGCATTTATCTATTTTTTAACGGACATCATGAAATACGAAGCACAATTAAAATGTCAAAATACAGTTATAGGTTATTGTGGACTTTGTAAAGTGCAGTTTGAGATTATTGTGAACTTTGTGATGTACCAGGCAAGAAGCAAACATAATATTCTAACATTTCGCATTTATTTACTTATTTGTATTTGAATATTACGATTTCTCGTTACACCTCTCTTTAACAACAGGTCAAGGTAAATATTACGGTCGATGACAGTCATAAATTTTTGCTTATTATTCCAAACCGATCGCTTTTCGATTTATTTTTTAAACATGTTTTCCCTCCATCCAGCTACCTCCCTCACCCCTACGACTACTCTTATTCAAAAAGCTGTATTTACTTAAAACTTTCATAGTGCAAAATTTTGCATGGGCCCCTGGTCATATATTATTTCTCGAGTCAACATTCCTTTTTCTCAGCACATACTACTCATACAGGCATAAATGAAGTATGTTTAGAAAGATTTTTAACCGACCTCTGCCC
This sequence comes from Callitettix versicolor, assembly GCA_022606455.1. Classification (NCBI taxonomy): domain Eukaryota; kingdom Metazoa; phylum Arthropoda; class Insecta; order Hemiptera; family Cercopidae; genus Callitettix; species Callitettix versicolor. The sequence continues at coordinate 41,174,844 of CM040184.1, forward strand.
ATTCAAAACGATTTTGCGCTAAAACTTACTGTTTGTGGAAAATTTTAACATAAAGGTTGAAAATAAAGGTAGACACATAAAGGTGGAAAATAAAGGTAGACACATAAAGGTGGAAAATTTTTGAAAATAAAGGTAGACACATAAAGGTGGAAAATAAAGGTAGACACATAAAGGTGGAAAATTTTAAGCAAAACGGCAGCGCATGCGCGGCATCACAAATCAGACAATATTTTGTTTATTTTACGAAGCTAACTTATTAATCGTGAATAGACAACTCCATTACGAACCCCACTTTTTTGCATAACATGCTTAGAACAATTTTAATATTTACTTAAAACTCATTAAACTTAGAGGTTATGTGGCTCTCATGACAGTCCCCTAACTGTCAGTTTTTTATGGTCATAATTAAACTCAATGAATTCACAATTAATGCTCAGTTGATTGACACCGGGAAAACTGTACTAATACCACGGATAAACTTAACACCCTCTGATCCAAGCGTGCCTTTTCAATTGACTAGAATATAGTTACCTATTAAAATTGGGTTTGCTATCACTATAAAACAAGTCGTAGGGTCAAACACTTCAAAGAGCAGGATTGTATTTACCAAATGCCGTCTTTACTCACGGACAATTGTATGTAACAATTCAAGGTAACTAAATCAACTAACATGTTTGTATCTATTAAAGAAAATTAAATACAAAAAGTACGTGAAGCTTACATTCTTACATCAAATGTCGTTTACTACGAGTTAGGCCTATTGTAATGCCCTGAAAACAAAATGCTGTTAAGAAGATTATCTATATTGAAATGTATAGGCCTACACTACAATGACTCATAAATTTGTGATTATTATTTCAAACCGATTACTTTTCGATTTATTTTTAAACATGTTTTCCCTTCCTTCCAACTACCGCCCTCATCCCACGACTATTCTTATTAAAAAGGCTGTGTTTACTTACAATTTTCATAATGCGGAATTTCGCACGGACTCCCTGGTTTAAAAAAATTATGTATTGAGATGTAAGAAATAAGAAGTAATATTGAATATGAAATACTTTTGCAAAGTTAATGTAAGCTATCCTGTACTTCTTCAAGGATAGGTTTCCCACACTGCACCTAGGCTACTCTTTGCCTAGGTTTACCTGGCCATATAAAGCTTGAATCCATAACGATTAAATTAACTAAAATAAAATACCTAATGCTGATATAATGAGGTAACCGCATTGCAACATTAAAACTTTTATATATATTAATAATTGAACTCAGTAAAAAGGCCGCCGCCGACAGTCCCGGTATGAACCTGCGACCCGTGACTAATATCGGCTAATCACCGTGAAGTATTTTTCAATAACCCCATAGTCTGTCAGTCAGTCAGTGTTTCGACTCTCTGCGACTTCGCGGTGGATTCCATCGGTTTTTTATCATTACTTCTAACATGACTAATGCCGTCTGGATCGGGCGAACTAGACTTACTGTCTACACGAACGTGAAATCAGGACGGCTGTGACCTGGGTTGTAGATAAAATTGCTAGAACTGAAAATAATTTTAACCAATCTAATATGATCGTACTTTGTTTCATTATCTTGCATATATCCTGAGTTACGAATGCATCACGCTAAGCGTTCCAAACGGTTTTTTGTACAAAAAATAAGGACCTGCGTTTGTCAGGACCTAGAGGTTCGTGAGAACTTTGGAGACGCCTCATACTTTTACACTTAAAGGCTTTACAACAAAATAAAATCGACTGAAAACCCATAACATATCTGTAAACAAAATTCCAAAAGAAGTATAGGCTAAAGTGATTCCGTGAAAATGCAGCACAATACAGACATAGGTGATAGAAATAATTGTGTGTGTACAAAAACAGCTGATTACTAAAAAAACCATTGTTGAAGGTAATATTTAACTGTAAAAAAAAATTAAATAAATACTAACCGAATCAGTTTCAAAAATACAATCGGTCAGACAATCTAGGCCAGTTCTAATATGTAAATGTTATTAAATAAAAGCTCTGCTTTTAGTAAACAGTAAATACTGTAGCCTAATTTAGGTAGGCCCTATATAATGTAAAATCCGGTTATAGCAAGTTTCATTTGTAAATATTTCAATAAGGTACAGTGTTAGAATTCAGTCATTAATTTTATAGGTTATAGTTTTAAATACGAAAGTAGAACAAAGTAAAGCCTATTCTTTTAAATAACATATATATATATATATATATATATATATATATATATATATATATATATATATATCATTACTTTAAGATATATAAGAACATCTTTAAGATAACTAAGAACATCTTGTTGTACATTATTTGTTTCTTTTTCCTGTTAACAGCAAGAGGTCGAGCACGGGCCCACTAGTTGTGCGTAAACGTACAACATAATAAACGATTAAGTTTTTTTTTAGTAGTTATTAGAATTGTACAGTCCGAAGCAATATGCAGATCTAGGCAAAGCAACAACATCACCTCGGCAATATCTCAGCAATTCAGCAACTATTGTTATCTAAACTAGGGAATATGCGATATTCCGAAGGAACAACATGGCTAAAAAATTCTAATTCAACACGTCTCTTACTATTTACCTCTACTAGAACACGCATTAGGCAAAATATAAACACATTTTCATGTAAAACCGTAAGCAAGATGTATGCCCAGTCATCTATGATCCAGCGACATTAATACAAACAAAAAGCCAACTTTTAAAATCGCCTTGACTAGGGTACAAATTGAGCAAAGTTGATGCGCCTTATTACATCAATCCTGTCCCAGATGAAACGTACGTCTATGAGATAAATGCGCGAGTAAGAGGTCGAGTCAACACTCTCCCACCATAACTCCCTATTTTTCCTCCACTATCGCTCAGTAGTAACAGTTTGTAGACTCCGATTGGCAGACTTTGTGTCAGTGGACTGTTGGAGGGAGCTGGAGGGGAATTCTCCTACTTGCGCGAGAAATTCTCGCGCAGGCCGTTTATTAAGTGACATAGGAAGTGCATATTTTGTTGTTGTTCGTAAATTTTTAGATTTTGAGACCCTCTTTAAGAAATCATCTTTAGATAGAGAGCTCGATTCAACAAATCTTTTGATATAAAGACCAAAGCAATGCATCAAAATTTTGACGGACACAAACTAGAATAACCCAATCGTTTTATAAAACGATCTGCCTCAGCAACGAATTAAGCAAGTCTCTTAAGACTACCACAAGGCCTAGGATACCAGTAGTTCAAAGACCAGTAGACCTTGGAGTATATTCCTAATTAAATTACAGAGCGTTTTACGGCAGTGCTTGTACCGGAACATCTTCCGCCTATTTATACCGGTAACACTAATATTTACGAAAACATTACTGGACTAACTTTATCGTAAATTTTACGCTCTTTGTCCATGAAGTGCTAAAAATTATGAAAGGTCTTGCCGTGCAGCCATTATTACAGGAAATAATCAGCAATACATTCTCAAGGTTAAATCCGAGCCCACCATCTTGAAACGGAAGCGAATGGGAAAAATCTTACTCATACGTCTTTCGGGCTTCGTATTCAAAACAATCGGTCAATGCGTTTGGTCAAACTACGTACAATCGTCATCGTTGAATCAGATGCAGCTATCTTGAAACTAACGTAATCAACCTTCAAAACAATCGGTCAATGCGTTTGACCAAAACTGCGTACAATCGTCATCGTTAAATCAGATGCCGCCATTTTGAAACAGAAGTAATTGGGGGAAAATCCTACATATACGCCTTTTAGGCTTTATACATGATACCCTCTTAACAACCTTCAAAACAATAGGTTAATGCGTTTGACCAAAACTGCGTACAATCGTCATCGTTAAATCAGATGCCGCCATTTTGAAACAGAAGTAATTGGGGGAAAATCCTACACATACGCCTTTTAGGCTTTATACATGATACCCTCTTAATAACCTTCAAAACAATCGGTCAATGCGTTTGACCAAAACTGCGTACAATCGTCATCGTTAAATCAGATGCCGCCATTTTGAAAAAGAAGTAATTGGAGGAAAATCCTACACATACGCCTTTTAGGCTTTATACATGATACCCTCTTATCAACCTTCAAAACAATCGGTCAATGCGTTTGGCCAAAACTGCGTACAATCGTCATCGTTAAATCAGATGCCGCCATTTTGAAAAAGAAGTAATTGGGGGAAAATCCTACACATACGCCTTTTAGGCTTTATACATGATACCTTCGTATCAACCTTCAAAACAATCGGTCAATGCGTTTGACCAAAACTGCGTACAATCGTCATCGTTAAATCAGATGCCACCATCTTAAAACGGAAGTAATTGGAGGAAAATCCTACACATACGCCTTTTAGGCTTTATACATGATACCCTCTTAACAACCTTCAAAACAATCGGTCAATGCGTTTGACCAAAACTGCGTACAATCGTCATCGTTAAATCAGATGCCGCCATTTTGAAAAAGAAGTAATTGGAGGAAAATCCTACACATACGCCTTTTAGGCTTTATACATGATACCCTCTTAATAACCTTCAAAACAATCGGTCAATGCGTTTGACCAAAACTGCGTACAATCGTCATCGTTAAATCAGATGCCGCCATTTTGAAAAAGAAGTAATTGGGGGAAAATCCTACACATACGCCTTTTAGGCTTTATACATGATACCCTCTTAACAACCTTCAAAACAATCGGTCAATGCGTTTGACCAAAACTGCGTACAATCGTCATCGTTAAATCAGATGCCGCCATTTTGAAAAAGAAGTAATTGGGGGAAAATCCTACACATACGCCTTTTAGGCTTTATACATGATACCTTCGTATCAACCTTCAAAACAATCGGTCAATGCGTTTGGCCAAAACTGCGTACAATCGTCATCGTTAAATCAGATGCCACCATATTAAAACGGAAGTAATTGGTGGAAAATCCTACACATACGCCTTTTAGGCTTTATACATGATACCTTCGTATCAACCTTCAAAACAATCGGTTAATGTGTTTGGCCAAAACTGCGTACAATCGTCATCGTTAAATCAGATGCCACCATCTTAAAACGGAAGTAATTGGAGGAAAATCCTACACATACGCCTTTTAGGCTTTATACATGATACCTTCGTATCAACCTTCAAAACAATCGGTTAATGTGTTTGGCCAAAACTGGGTACAATCGTCATCGTTAAATCAGATGCCGCCATTTTGAAACAGAAGTAATTGGGGAAAATCCTACACATACGCCTTTTAGGCTTTATACATGATACCCTCGTATCAACCTTCATAAACAATCGGTCAATGCGTTTGGTCAAAACTGGGTAACAAACAAACACAAACCAAATGCCGAACGGTTGAGTTGAAACAGAGACCTCTCTTCGCTCCGTAAACAAATTAAAATTACAATTTGTCTGAATACGTAACCTACGTCTAGGCAAGGGTCTAGCGCAGCTGCGGACAAAAGCGCTCGACATCGTCCGGAAAACTAACAGCAGACAGGCTTAATTGCTGCTATCTTAAGAAAATTGCTGAATTCGTGACATAACTTAGGTAGAGTTTTTAAAACTTTCCAAAACTAGGGTACGAATTTATTAACTCACTTAAAAACGCCACAGTGAGTTACAGCAATACAGTTCAAATAAAAATTGACTGATTGTTTAATTGTTTTTGTTTATTTGAGGAGAAGTTAGGACCTCTCTTCCACTTAACCTGAAGTGCGAATAAAGATGTACATCTAGAAAAACATGGTTGCAGACAAAAAAACTAAATTCAGCAAATCTCTTATAACATCACAGACTAAGGCAACGTTTAGCACAAAGTTACAGCAATACAGATCAAAAAAAGTTCACAGATTGATTGATTGGTTGTCTTTGTTTATTTGAGGCGAAGTTAGGACCATAAGGTCCTCTCTTCCACTTAACCTGAAGTGCAAATAAAGAATAAAGGATGCACACAAAAAACTGAATTCAGCAAGAATCTTAAAACATCACGAAGATATTGCAAATCGTTACTGCAATACCTTACAAAGTAGGAATAAGGCTTAGGCTTCAACATCACTCCGACGGACAAAAACCCGAATTCAGCAACAGCTTAAAACGTAACGCGTTAAGGCCCTAATTCAGCAACGTTAATCACTTCGGCACAGCGATACAGTTCAAAAGATGTAAACTCAGGCATAGTAGTAAACAAAAATTCGAATTGAGCAATTTAAAAAAATTTAATCTTGACTAGATTAAGCAACGTTAATGTATTTCATTTCAGCAATACAATCTGAAGCAAGCACGGCAGCAATGTCGGTGCGGACACAAGTGGTGTGAGAGCACATTAGTCTTCTTAAGCTTAATAATTTGCTTCATTAATCAACAGATTCAATTTAACTATAATTAATACTGAATGAAGCTACTTAACAACTGGCATAACGGCTTGTACGACCGCATTTATGTTTGGATATGATTTAGCGTCGCCTTTCAGAACAATTTATCGATATATTTTTGCATTATCGATCATAACTTACGAGACACTTAGGCTACTAACCTATAAGCGTGCATTGGGGAATAAATCGAAAGCTTCGTGTTCAATTCTAAAGCATATATATATATATATATATATATATATATATATATATATATATATATATATATATATATATATATATATATATATATATATATATATATATATATATATATTTAGAAAGTTTGAAAAAAACGTTACGCAATTCGTTACGCCAGTCTGAGAACATTTCTTATGTTTATCCATCCGTCCGCTGTCTGTCTGTCTAAATAGACGAAATAGTGGCTTGTCTAATTTGCCGAGAATACGAAACTGCAAAACTTATCTTCATCGTACAGAAAAAAAATTATCGCCAGGCGAGGGAAGTTATCGGTCAGAAGAGAGAATTTTAGGATAGGAGAGAGAAATTATCATAAAGACGAGGAAAATTATAGTATAGGCAAGGGAAATTACCATAGAGGCGATGAAATTTGTAGTAGTAGCAAAAGAAATTATCGTAAAGGTAAGAGAACTTTCGAACAGGCAAGGGCAATTTCGGTCACGCGAGGGAATTAAAGGACAAGAGAGGGAATTATATGACAGGCTAGGGAAATTACATAAAGGCGAGGGAAATTGTCGTACAGGCAAGGGAAATTATCATAGAGGCGATGATTTGTCGTAAAGGCGAAAGAAATTATCGTAAAGGAGAGAGAAACTTTCGAAAAGGCGAGGGGAATTATTGGTCAGGTGAGGGAATTATAAATAGGCGAGGGTAATTATCGCAAAGGCGAGAGAAAATTTCGAACAGGCGAGGGAAATTACAGGTCAGAAGAGGAAATTATAGGCAGACGAGGGTAATTATACTAATGACGAGGGAAATTACCGTACAGGCAACGGAAATTATCATAGATGCGATGGAATTTGTCGTAGAGGCAAAAGAAATTATCATACAGGAGAGAGAAACTTTTAAAGAAGCGAGGGAAATTATAGATCAAAAGAGGGAATAGGACAGGCGACAGTAGGTCTAATTATATATTGTAAAGGCGAGAGAAACGTTTGAACAGGCGTGGGAAATTATCGGTCAGATGAGGGAATTATAAGTCAGGCGAGGAAATTATAGGCAGACAAGGGTAATTATAGTAATGACGAGGGAAATTATTGTACAGGCAAGGGAAACTTGATAGTTTTCCCTTGATAGATCTATGATTAGAGACGATGGAATTTGTAATAGAGGCAAAAGAAATTATCGAAAAGGCGGGAGAAACTTTTGAAGAAGCGAGGGAATTATAGGACAAGCGAGGGTAATTATCGTAAAGGTGAAAGAAATTTTCGAACAGGCGAGGGAATTACAGGACAGGCGAGGGTAATTATTGTAAAGGCGAGAGACACTTTTGAACAGGCGAGTGTAATTATCGTAGGCCTACAGGCAAGGGAAATTATCATAAAGGCGATGAAATTTGTCGTAAAGGCAAAAAAACTATCGTAAAGGCGAGAGAACCTTTCGAACAGGCGAGGGAAATTACGGTCAGGTAAGGGAATTATAAGACAGGTGAGGATAATTATCGTAAAGACGAGAGAAACTTTCAAAACAGGCGAGGGAAATTACGGTCAGGTAAGGGAATTATAAGGTGAGGATAATTATCGTAAAGGTGAGAGAACCTTTCGAACTGGCGAGGGAAATTACGGTCAGGTAAGGGAATTATAAGACAGGTGAGGATAATTATCGTAAAGGCGAGAGAAACTTTCGAAACAGGCGAGGGAAATTTTGCGAGGCGTTTAAAATACAAGTGGAGAATGAGCCGTCAAATATTCATATCAGGCTGAATCAGTTGTTCAGTTTGTAATGAGTTGAATGTAATTCAGTTTAATCACAGAATTAGATTTTATCTCTCGCTGCCTAATTTTTCGGGAACGATAGGAAAGCACAAACACTTAACGGCTGACGTGCCAAGTAAATCACCACTCTACTTTTTTTAACAGTTATAAACAGCAATTACTTAAAATTTCGCCAGTTTTCCAAAACGTAGAATTTCGACCGCGAAGTAAAAAGGATTAGGATTATCTGAGGTCAATTTGCAGAAATTGCTAACTTTGTATAGGCCTAGCCTAGATCTAAAATGAAATTTAGGTTCCAATTTAAAATGAATCAATCAAATTTAAACAAACGCCTTTGTTTGAAGCGATATTTGGCTTCATTTCCCCGCTACTTCAGGCAGACAGAAGACACTGTTGAGATGAGAGCAATGAAAGTGGCAAGTCATCGGGGATGAAATAGATCGCGAACCCTCTGAGACACTTCGCCTGAGCTAGCAAGACAGATTAAGCCCTATGGGAGAGTCGGTCTAGCGCTGGCGATGTCATCTCCAATTATTTGACATATTGTAGGTCGGCAACAAAGTGGTCCCCGGGGGAGTCCGCAATCAGTCGCGATTCACGTGCGCTCGTGATCCATCAATATTTACAATGGACCAATTCGAGCTTCCACTTTAACTTTGCACAAATCAAAAGATATTTGTGGAATGCACTTGTTAGTGTGTATGTCGCGACTGAAATATAATCTTGAGTAGCCTGTAAGGCAACCATTAGGGTTACCTGATCGGTATCCAGATCTAGCGATGACGCTTTTTGTACAAACGAAACATTTTTACGAGAGTCACTATTTTGCAAGTGTGTGTGATATTCGGTATCAGCTTCTGCAAAATTAAACTGCGTACAAATTATACTCTAATAGGACAAAATGTCTGCTGGTCTCCAGTGAATGTAATTAGAGTAGATTGCTTGAAAAATATGTAGGCTAAGAATATGTAGGTAGGCCTAATAGAACAGCTCTAGACATACAAGTAACTAATGTGCTATTAAATAGGTCACTCATATTGTAATTAGTGTGAAATTAAATAAGCAATATTATCAAAATTAAGAAAATAAAAAAATTATCTACATTACAAAATTATTAGACAAAGGATTGAAATAGGCTAATTAACGAAATTACGTTATCGTAGGGCAGAACAAATTATCGTTCAGACTCGACAAATTATCGTAGAAACGTGAAAAGTTATTGTACAGATAAAGGAAATTATCGTACATGGAAGAAAAATTATCGTAAACGCTAGAGAAATTAATTTCCCTCACCTGTGCGATAATTTCTCTCGCCTGAATGAAAATTTCCTTCACCTGTAAGAAAAATTCCCTCACCTGTACGACATTTTCCCTCTCCTGTACGAAAAATTCCTTCGGTTGTATGAAAATTTCGCTCTTTTGTGCGATAATTTCCCTTGCATGTTCGGTATTCCCCTCTCCTGTTCGAAAATTTCCCTCGCATGTACACATTTTTTCCCTCGCCATTAAGATATTTTCCTTTCCCTATATTTAATTTGCCTGGTCTGTACGAAAAATTCCCTCGTTATTAAAAAAACTTCCTTAGTCTGAATAAAAATGTCCCTCGCCTGTGCGATAATTCGTTTCTTTTTCTTAAATGTTTTTGAATACGTACTGAAATTAAACCCGTTATTTAAATGTTGTTTGAAATCCGTTGAAACGAAGAATTTTTTTTGACGGCGTTCAGAGTTCATTTTCCGATCTTCAATTTATTCTGAAAGTTTATAATGCTAATATATGCAGATTTTCAAGCCGATTATGATGGTGAAATCAGACTTTCAAAAAGGGTAAGACAAAGAATAAGTACTTTTATCAAGACAGTTGCCTTCCTCGTTTGTTTTTTCGTTTCTTTCCTTATGGTTATACATATACATATGTATGGTTATACATATGTCCGTACACTACTGAACACCAAAAAGTACATTAAGTACATCTGGCATTCAACGGTAGGCTATTTATCCCTTTCTCTTGTAATAGCGTGCCTTTTAAGTTAACATCTTATCAAATAAAATATTAACTCCACCAATAAAACAAATCTAATGTAGGAAGTAAATCGTTTTATGAAAGTGGGTTTACTATTTTTTTATTTTACGAGTTTTTGTCGAGCGGTAGTCGGTAGTTGGTTGTGAAACATAGAAGAAGAAAAGTGGGGGGGATACTTTGAAGAATGCCCCTCCTTTTCGAACGTACGGGTTAACCAATGACGAGAGAGGGATTGGCACACCAGCTGGACATCAAAAGAACTATCATCGTGCCGCCAAACGGAGGGAGTGGCTTGAAAGTCGAAGGCCTCCTAGATTCTCTGTGCCCACACACTCAGTGGTAAACCCGCCTTTGACGAGTAAACGCGAGTGAGTGCCACCTAGATCTCTTCGTCGTAAAATGTGTTTCTAGTTTTTCGTGAACTTACCGAAAATTGTGTGCCTTTATAGCTGTGCTGTTGTGACTCTAGCTTAGTGGTTTCGTCTTGTCTCTGTATGATTTCAAAGTGCACCGATGGCAGTATCCACGCTAAACATGGCTCCTTACTTTACAGGCTATCCTTTTCAAGGTACGTTGAATAGATAAGTGTAAAATAAAACTGAAAAAACTGGGGATTTACAATTTAAATTTGAAAGGCAATAAGTAAGGACCCACGCTGCCGCTCGTAATAACAAAATAATCAGGAAATAACTTTAGTGAAATGTAAAGGTAGATGTGCAAGAAAATTACGGTAACTTACTCACGTTTCTAAGTAAGTACTGGCACGCAGCTGTCTCGACGATCTCCTGAAAGTAAAAAAATAACGCAATTATTTCTTTGTCTTATTTCACCAACGTTAAAGTCTGCGTAAAATAGCTTCTTATACTTACAAAATATCTTACTTTTAAAAGTTGTAAATGAACCACTTACTACAGCCCAGGATTCTTTTTCAATGGAATTTGAAAATTTAAAGAGCTTATTTATTCAGATTTTAACGCACACGCATGCGTATGTGTGCGCGCGCACACACACACATACACAAACCCACACACAATATACATCATTATTAAAATTTGAAAGAACCCCTCAAAAAAGGGTGCGCGTTCTATGTAGCGATCTGACACGCAAAAAAAAGAGTAGTGGCCTTTACGTCTGGACTTGTCTAAAAGGCAATTGTCATTCAACACAAAAACTAGACTATATTTTTAAATAAAATGTTTAGGCCTGCAGCTACATTTTTTTTTTTTTTTTATTGAAATCAGCTCAAATAGCCTATACGCGGAGAAATTGCCGGTTTAAGCGAGCTATGAAAACCGGGTCTAAGGGATGGAAAAATACAGGCTTCAACGGATTTTTGTAAAACAAAATAACACAACTGAATCCGCATTGAATATTTCAAACGAGGGGAATTCACGGCCAAAACAAACCTGACTGCGTGTTAAGAAATATTAAAACTAGGCTACATTACGATATAATAATTTTACGATTTATTGGTTAAAAATATAGCGCAGCCTACAGAATTATTAATGACAACTGAAAACGCGAGGCAAAAGAAAATTTATATTTTTAAGAAATAACCGAAACAATTGTTAGCACAAAAAGTTCATCACCATTCTTTACACTTTGTAAACGAAATTATTATGTGAGCCGAATTAATATGTTATCCTTTACTTAAGCCTTAATTTAGACTATTAACGGGAACTCATTAGCATGGAACTTAACTGATAGGCATAGTTTAAATTAATAACCCACGTTTAAAAATACAATTTTTATAAATTAATTATTTTTATAAGTTTAAAAAAGTAGCCTAGGCTTATTATTCAAATCCAGTTTGTTTTCTAGTACAGATAGGTGGCTTTGTTTTAAGCTACAATTTTTAAAATGTATAATAGGACTAATAATAGGCGAATTTTTACGTTTCCGCGATATGTAGTTTAAATTATATCGAACATTAATTATAGGCATTTTTCACAAAAATATTTCTCAAGGTAGTTTATCGTTAGTTAAGTAAGGCCTATATTAAAAAAAATTACTGTTTAGGCCGAATAGACCTATTTGTATTAATTTTCTCATATCTTGTAGATCTATATTTTTACTGGCAAACGATAGTCTAATGTCTGATTAAATACTTGGACATAATTACATATGTATATTTTAAAAATAAATAAGCAAATGGGTTGGGCAGAACGGCCGGACTGCTCTGCATTAGGCTTTATAATTTTTTTAATATAGCCTACAGATGACGTTTATGCTAAGTGGCCCATAACCTAGTAAATTCTTTTAAATTTCTGTAACACCCTGTTAATAAATTACTTTATTTAAAATTATTTCTATTAATTTAGTTCGTACAGATTGAAATGTTACGTTTTTTCTAAACTTGGCGTATTTGAAAAAATAAAATCGTTTATTGAACACACAAGGAAATAAAACACTTTTTTAGCATACTTAGACTATTAAGGTGGTCTTTAAAATGCCCCGTAAAAATTTTAATTATAATGTCTTGTTGCAATTTTAACAGATAAGTTTTCTCTTTAAAATTGAGATTAATTGAAATTCAATTTCAAGTATAATAAACTGTAATTTAGGCTAGGCTACTTAAATATTTTTAAGATTTAAGTTTTGTATACATAGGCCTATAAAACAAAAGACTTTCAAAATGGTGGCTATTACAAGCCGTAAAAACTAATAACTTTTTTATTTTACATGGTACTGAAAATTCGTAACCGTAATTAGCATTATCAAATTTCAAATTCCGTTGAAAATATAAAAAAATATTCTGACGACGGTTATGATTCATTTTGTTTCCGTTGTAATTTGAAAATTTAAAATGCTAGTTTATGCCTAATGCAATATATATTATAGGTCTATGGTAAAATCATATTTAAAAAAAACGTAAGAACGAATTTACTTATTGTCGGACATTTATAATATAGCCTATTTGCGGAAAAAAGTATTGGCGAAAATTTATAGGCTCTAATGCATTGTCAGAAATTTATAATATACTATATTCTCAGTAATTTATAATGAATTTGCGGAAATGTATAACGTATTGTTGGAAATATACAACGTATCAGCGAAAATTATTAATGTATTGTCAGAAAATTTATAATACATTGTCGGTAATTTATATTTTTATTCCCCGGCGAAAAACAATAAAGGTTATCATCACTGTGACGCGAAATTAAAATATTTAGAATGTTAATTTATATTGTATTGTGGGAAATTTAATATTGTCGAAATTTTATAATTTATAGTCTGCAATTTATAATGTATTGTCTGAAATGTATAATGTATTGTCTGAAATTTATAATGCATTGTTGGAAGTTAATAATGTATTATTGGATATTTATAATGTATTGTTGGAAAATTACAATGTATTCGCGGAAACTTATAACGTATTAGCGAAAATTTATAATAGGCCTATATTGTCAGAAATTTGATATATTGTCGGAAATTTATAATGTATTGTCATAAATGTATAAAGTATTATCTAAAGTTTATAATGTATTGTCGAAAATGTATTATATTTTACAATAATACGTTTTATAAAAATGTAAAAATTATATGTGTTAAGGTACAATTAGATTTCATATAAGCCCCTACCATTTTTAAACTATTTTAAGTAAGAATTTGGTCATACTTTTTGCATTTTATATAGTCTATATTTTTTGTTTATAATAATATGTCAAAGATTTGGTTAGTTTGCTTCAATTTACCTGGTATAAAGTAGACGTTAAAAAATGTAACAGTCGAGGGTACTGGCCGACAGAATAAAAAATGTTAAAAAATGTAAGTAATTAATGTCCATTGTTGGCTTGTATCGGTCTAATTATATTACTGCTTTTAGAGTTAAACTAAAACTATACGCAAGTGATATCAAAGAATCTTGTACAATATATCTAACTGTTAGTGACCTAAAAATTGTGTAGCTGGGATGGGTATGTAGTTCAACGGCGGTCGTTAATAATTTAAATACAGTACCTATTATTGATGTACATATTTATAAACAACGTGCAAGATATATTTAACTTTAAACACTATTTGGATCCGGTGTTCAGTAGCCTATAATTACGTTAATTTTAATTTTAATATTTATTATTGAACTCATACATAATTGTAAACAATAATAAATTTAACGAAATAAATATTAAATATTTACAAAAGTTAAAGTCATCGACTGGTTTTGAACTCAGTTCCGGTAGTTTCATAAACAGAAACCATAGCACTGAGCCAAGAACGCGCGTAGAAACAATCAGCTCACTGGTAGACTTAAATGCTCTTGAATACTAATAATGTGTATACAAAAATGTCTACAGTGACATTTTTTAAATGTTATCTGTGATCTTAAGGAAGTTTTCTTTTCAAGAAAACGAATTCAAACTTGAAACTGATTTAGGACCTATGCGTATTTTTTACACATCTTTTCAGCTAACGGAATTGTATCGCTGAATTACTGACTCATCCCAAACAAAAAAATTCCAGAATTCCTTCACAGAGTAAGTAAACAGCCCAGACTTGAAACTTTATTAAACTGGTTGGCATAATTGGGCACTCGTACACTCTCATAATGTTGGTAATTTTATCGACGGCCTATCTTCTGGGTTCCTAATCCTCGACCACCGTGACAATGGAGCCGCGCGTTACATGTCGACTTATAAGCTCCGGGCGGGCGGTTCCTAAAGAAATTTTAATTTTATTATTTAAATCAAAACCGAGACTTTAATTTGCTGAAAATACGCGGAGTGATAGGTAATACAAATTTTATATGAAGTATGTAGAGTATAGTACCCGTGCAAAAAACAATATTGGTGGGGAAAAGAAGAAATATTGGTGTGTGTATTTTACTGGAGGAAATCACCGCCCACTTCGTGGACAAGAACCAGAAAATAGTGGTTAATTAATTTTAATTATTTAAACTGTTATCAATGAAAGCAATATTAGAATATTTATAATTTTGTTTTTATTGAACAGCTGTTCTTAAAATTTTTATGCTTTTTACTAGACAGCTGTTATGAAAATAAAAATAAGTGTGAAAAAATGAAAAGCTGAAGAAAGTTTTAAAAATCTACGAATAATTTTCTTCGAAAATACTTTCTCAGCGCGCCTCTATTTTACAAAATGAAAATACACTATCAAAATTTCAAATCTGTAGCTGTCGTAGTTTACACTATGTTGAACAGTCACTACATTGCGTCAACAGCTATTGAATAAAAAGACAGCAATACTCTCTAAGTATAATAATAAATATAATATTTGTGATTCTGGCATTCAAAAATTGGTATAGATCATATACATTAAATAATTTAACTACATAAATTTAGAAAATATACATTTTTAAAATTAACAAAAACAATAAAGCTCAATTGAAATTATATTGGAGCTATTGTGCGAAATCAGCTGTTTAGAAGTAGTTACTTCCAGTCTAGATATATACAAGAACAATATATGCTGTGGTATGCATTACGGATTCAAGCGTGACGGGAAAGGAAATGTTTATACCCGTGTTTTGTCAACCGCGAACATACAAGTTTACGTGCGACTCGTATGTCGTTACATTCTGGACAATTTTTTAATTGTCTACTATTGCCTTCGAAAAGTACAATTATATCATCAACATACGTGTAATAAAAAACTACTTTTTCTCTATTGTAGTTCCTATCAGAGCATAAAAATTCATTTTCGATATGGTTTAGAAACAATTCTGCCAAAATACCGGAAAGGGGGGAGCCCAAGGCTAAACCTTCATTTTGAATATAAAATTTATCATTAAACTTGAAATAATTTTGCTTTAGAATAGTTTTAGTCAACGAAATTGATCATTTATTGCATTCGTTGTGAGCGAAGAATGCTAGGTGAGGTTATCTTTTAATATAGGCCTAACCATGGTCTCATTGACGGGTACGCTGGTATACAAATTGGCTGTATCGAATCAGGCTAACTTATGGTTGTTTTTTTTTTTTTTTTTTTTTTAGTTTATTAATTATTTCAACCAGATCCAACTGTTTTTCAGGCTTAAATTATTTTCAAAAATTATTTCGTTCCTAATTCAAACACAAAAATCATAAATTCGAAGACATCCATACCAACATGGAAATATTACATTTATGTCATAAAAGCAGTTATATGGATGCGATTGAAGAGTTTGAGATTTACAAGAGCAAAAAGTCAGACCCCCCCCACAACATCCTCATTGAAAAACGTTCATTTAAATCAAATTTAATACATGACATTTCTCCAAGTGATTTGAATAAATAACATAAACCAACAGACACACCGTAACTGATAATATTGTAGGGCGCAGTCTGGAATGTAACGACATACGAGTCGCACGTATCGTTTGGCCAAATCAAATTTCATCGTGTTTATTTTAATTATGTAATTGTAATTGTGCTCAGTGTTTGTGACGTACGTTTTTAATGTTTTGTTTGACTTTGTGACGACCTCAACAGAGGGATTTAACATTTTGTATAACGGCCTGAAGATGAAACGATAGAGTTTCGAAACCGCGGTAGCCTTTACGAAGTGAGTAGATAGGCCACTGACGGGAAGAATAGGTCATAATCCTAATTACTAAAATTTTGGTAATTTTTGAAGTTTTTTTAACAAAACACGTAAAAAAACAAATTTAAAATAAAAAAAAATACGTTTCAGTAGTAAATCGGAAAAAACAAAAGACAAACCGTGACCGCCGTCTAGTTTATTTCGGTATTCTCTCTAGAACCATACATTTTTCTCTCACAAATTCGGCATGCTGATCTGAGTTATAAATCTTGATACGCGATCGAAATTTGAACATAACCTAAACCGATTTTTAAAAACTATTTAAATTTTGCTGTTTCGTTGAAATTTTATAAAGTTTTGTAGAAAAAACCGATGTGAAAAAGTTTGTGTAGTGTTTTTTCAACATTTATTACTTGAATATTTGCTACTGAAGTGTACAAGACCTTGAAAATAACTACTGCGTTTAAACGTTAAGAAATATTATTTCCTGCAATAATTAATGCGGGACGTAACTAACCATAAAAACTAGACCTCAACTCCATGACTCAAGTTGGCATCTTCTAATTTACCAGTACAACGTTAATATATAACCGGCTTGTATCGGTAGATCATAATTATTCAGAATCCTTGTTTGCTTCGCTTTACAACCCTGCTGTTATTCTTCTGCTGAGCAACCTTTAAACAAGAAAAACAATTTTGTTGATCTGTAGACATGCTGTGCATTTATTTATTCAAAACTGGCGTGTATATTACTGCAAATAGTTCAAAGAATTAACAATCAGCATAAATTTAACAAAATACCGCAATGTGAAAAATACAGGCTAGGTTAACCCATAAGCGCTCCAAGTAGGCTATATTATGATACGAGCTCAAAAGACTTGGTCCTCTTGAGTCTTCTATGTAGTCATCGTTATCGAACAGTTTACACGCCTCCTCACTAACTCAAATTTTTAGCCGAATCTTTGAACCGATTGTGATAATTTCTGCATATATAGCAAGGAAATAGAAAATACTTAGGCCTAATAGGAACACTCCTGCTCAATCCGCAGGACAACCCCGCTCGCTCCTCAGTTGCACATCTCAGACGCAACCACCGTGGCAGTAAAAATAATACCCAGAAATAAATGCAGGTAGTTCAAGACGTTTGTTGACACAGATGTATCTAAATTGCCTAACCAACCCCTTAAATAGCTTTAAACCTTAATTTTCGAATATATTGCGTATTGCGTTTTTATTAAATGTGTAGCCTACTCATTTTGAACATTTATTAGTGATTTTTTTAATTGAAAAGTGAGCTATTGGAGAAGCCATCATGGTAAGGCCCAACCCAAAACCTGAAAATGAGATATCTGGTTTAATGTTACGAAAGTATATGCGTATAGGATATATAGGCTATATATATATATATATATATATATATATATATATATGTGTGTGTGTGTGTGTGTGTGTGTGTGTGTGTGTGTGTGTATTTTATGCATGTGAGTGCGTTCGTGCTGCGCTTATGTCGGTGTTTTAACACTCTCATGTTTAGAGTTATGATCCAATTTTATTCAGTCGGACCATAAAAATCGCTTTTTGTAAGTGCTTGAACATGTTTTGTTCCCCAGAAATCCGTTTAAAAGTTTCAAAATGGCTGTAAATACATACATTTTTTCCTTAAAAATACATAATTTTCTTATCTAATACTATTTTTGACAACTTGATTCCACCCGTTGTTATCAGCTGCAAAATTTATGTAAATTAGTTGGTATTTAAATTTTTTTAAATCGATTGAAATTATGAAAATTATTTTGACTGCAATCGGGGTTCGTTTTAAATTTAATTAATTAAAAATTTTAATGTTTCATAGGCTATGCTTATTAGTGCAATTCTTTAATAGTTTTGATAGGTTTATTTAATCGTTAAAAATTGGCAGCCATTAATAATTAAAAAAAAATCTTACTTGTCTTACTGTTTTTTTAAGAAAATGTGGTTTCACGATCATAATCAGCGTTAAAATTCGCGTAAATTCGTCGGTCGGATCCCCTCAATTTTTGTTGTAATTTTAAAGTGTAAAATTTTAGTTTTTACATATTTTAATACTGATCAAGACGGTGAAATCAGACGTGCAGTGATTGTAAAGTAAAAGAATATTCGAAATTTCCATAAAGTCGGCGAGACAATTGCGTGCCGCGATTATTTTTTAACTTCTGCGGGCCGTAAAGATCCTGCGGGCCCCTGCTGAAAATCCTTCGTACAATTTTTGAGCCGATAGCAAATCTCCGTAGAGGATCGGGAAAATAGAAATATACTGAAATAAAAAAGACATTCCTGCCCACACAGCGGGACAACCTGGCTGGTTGTACGAACCATGAAACCGTTGGTTAGCTACTTAAAACACAGAAACTGTAACAGTCGGTAGTTTTAAGAACATTGAGAGCCGTGTAACTAAATTGCCTACCCAACCCCTTAAATTGCGGACAAGACTTCATTTTTGTATAGCCTACCTCTGTAACAAAGTGTGTCTCTAGAAATATATAGCCTAGTAGGGCATTGTAAAAATGATTCGAATATTTATATTTTATTATAAACTAGGGTCCCTGCTCCCCAGTCCGCTACTTTTTGCTTTCCATTTACTTACTGTTGGAATCTTATATATTCAAATATATTTTATAAAACAATAAATGTATTATTATGTAAAACATGACTGTTTATAGCAAATCCAGTTAAATTATTAATTGCAGTTATTCTTCCTAATAACCCATCCTCATCCACTAGCGCAATTACATTAAATTTGTCTTACACAGACTTCATAAACTATTTAACCCTCCAATAATAACTTTTGTTTTTCTTTCATTAAATATTTCAATGCTACAACCATCTCCTATCTAAGACATGCTTTTTTTCTTTTTTCAGGTAAATATTCTACTTTCCTTGTTTTCTTCCTAATGCTATCTAGGCCTACACTCATATTGTAATAACGAATAAATTAAATATTTTGTTTTCTTAGTTTTTCTTTAGCTTAATGTGAGTTCTTTAGCTCAGGTAAACGTATACTTATAATCAGCTGTAGCTCACCTGTTTAGGTTAGGTTTGTAAGCTTATAAACATGATTTGTAAGCTGTAGCTTAATCATGATTTGTAATGGACTTATAATCATGGTTTGTAATCAGGTTTGTAAGCTGTAGCTTAGCTAAACGTAAGCTTATAATCAGATGTAGATCAGCTAAGCGTAGGGTATACTTATAATCAGCTGTAGCTCAGCTAAGCCTATACGTATAATCAGCTAAGCGTAAGCTTTATTATATGACCAGTATTAATAATACAAAATATACAAGTGAGAAAAAAACAAAAAGTTATAAAAAAAATTGGAAATAAAATTGACATACGTAGGGCCTAACCTCAAAATGACTACCGCACGAAAGTAACGTGTTTTTAATCGAGAAAACGATTAATTAAATACGTGTTATTAATAATGAAACAATATTATCTTGTTTGTTTTAAGGGAAAAAAACAACCAGAATTTAACTCAACGCGATTGTTGAGTGTTTAATTCAGTTGTTGGTTATATAGAATAACTGGTATTCCGTAAAAGCTAACTAGTGTTATTGCGGCGGATATAAAGCTGCCACTGCTTTGTAAAAATGGACGTCAGAATATAGTTCCGTAATAAATGGCTAAAAATCGTAAATTGTCGTAATAAATGGCTAAAAATCATAAATTGTAATAAATTTAATCTTAAACGGGTTAATAACTCTCAACGAAATGATATAGCTAATAATATAACAAAAAATTGTTAAAACCATTACTTTTATAAAAGTCACGAAAGTTAAAAATTCCCAGATTTCTGTTTACAAAAACTAAGCGACTTCAGTTCAAAACACGTTTTTTAATATTTAACATCTGTTTAAAATTATTTGTATAAATAATTTCAATAATAAATATTTAAATTATCATGCCTGACCCATTGAGCATAAGATTGTTTAAAGCCTTACAGCGAAATATATTTTGCACATTGTATAATCCTATAAATATAACTTTGCTTGAATGACTTGGTGGGAAACGTTTTGGCAATTACAAAATCTTAGTTAGCTCACATAAGCGATGCTTGATTAGGTAATTTTTTTAACGGAAATATTTTAATCTTGTTATTAAAATTGTTTATGAATCCAGTAGTTCATGTTATCAATAGATAAATGTTAACAGATAGGTTATTGATAATTAGGATTTGACAATGCATCACGGAACAAGCCGGCAGTAACAAAGGAATTGTGCAACATACAGAAATGAAATAGGTTTTAAAAAAGTTTATTGAAAAGAAGTAAACATAGGCCTAGATACATAACAAAAGTTTAAGTGTAGTGTGTGTGTGTGTGCGTGTGTTTTGCGATGCCAAAAAGGTGGAAAAAATCGACATCAAGTGTGTATGTGTTTTGCGATGCCAAAAAAGGTGGAAAAATCCACATCAAGTGTGTGTGTGTGTGTGTGTGTGTGTTTTGCGATGCCAAAAAAGGTGTAAAAATATGTGTGTGTGTTTTGCAATGCCAAAAAAAGGTGGAAAAAATCCACATCAAATGTATGTGTGTGCGTGCGCGCGCGCGTGTGTAAAATATGAAATTTTTATGTGTGTGTGTGTGTGTGTGTGTGTGTGTGTGTGTGTGTGTGTGTGTGTGTGTGTGTGTGTGTGTGTGTGTGTGTGTGTGTGTGTGTGTGTGTGTGTGTGTGTGTGTGTGTGTGTGTGTGTGTGTGTGTGTGTGTGTGTGTGTGTGTGTGTGTGTGTGTGTGTGTGTGTGTGTGTGTGTGTGTGTGTGTGTGTGTGTGTGTGTGTGTGTGTGTGTGTGTGTGTGTGCGCGCGCAAGCGCGTATATGTGTTTTGCGATGCCAAAAAGGTTGAAAAAATCCACATCAAGTGTGTGTGTGTGTTTTGCGATGTCAAAAAAAGGTTGGAAAAAATCCACATCAAGTGTGTGTGTGTGTGTGTGTGTGTGTGTGTGTGTGTGTGTGTGTGTGATGCCAAATCAAGTATGTGTGTGTGTTTTGCAATGCCAAAAAAGGTGGAAAAAATCCACATCAAGTGTGTGTGTGTGTGCGCGCGCGTGTGTAAAATATGGAATTTTCTTGATAAAAGTAAGTTTTTCTCAAATAAAAGCTCTCATACAGAACTAAACTTATTTTTTCTAATAACACAAAATATTCATTTTCAGGAAAACGAGACAACCAGGAATTATTTCGAACATTATGTTCAGACAAACGTAGGAGTATATTTTTAAGGAATGACATTTTCAATGACATTGCGGTCACTCACCTACATTCTACTTTTCTCCAAAATTACATCTGAAATTTGTATACAAAATTTTAAACAACTGAAAGTAATAGTTTAGGAATGCTTCCAGTAAAAACTGAACTTTGAAAGTTCAGACCCATGTGGATGCATCGTCATCCAGTGAGTGTATATAAAATCCAGTGAGAAATTAAAAACCCTCCACTTCCGCACACTTTGCAAACAAAATTCCTCAATTATATACTAAACGATATTCTCGTGTGTTGTAAATGCGAACAATAAAGCAGAACAATAGATACAGGCACGGTAGCGGGGCCTAACAAGGGGGCGTGGCCTAATTCGGGCCTGCCTGCCTGTTTGCTCTAATTAGCGACCTATTCACTAACCTAACCTCTCCATTGTTATTTGTCCGAATAATAAACAACGACCATTTATCTGTTGCATTGTCTTCTGGTAACAAATAGGATTTGCCATCCTCTGAAGAAAGACTCCTTCAGCCGTCCTTTGAATATCTTATTGCTCCCGGTAACGTGTGTTACAGAAATATTTTGATTTATTCAAATTTGTATTAAATAGTATTACCTAATTGACTTTTAGTAGACTAATGGCTACTTAATAGATTCGAATATGTTATTGGTCATGGTAACATGTATTACAGAAATATTTGATTTCTTGAAAAGTTTATTTAAATAATAGGACCTAATTGACTAGTAAAATTATTTTATAGATTCGAATGCTCTCGGTAACATGTATTACGGAAATATTTTGATTTCTTGAAAAGTTTATTTAAATAGTAGGGCTTATTATCTAATATAATAGACTATTAGTGAAATTATTGTATAGATTCAATTAGGTCTTATTCCTGGTAACAAATAAAACGAAAATATTCCGATTTCTTGAAAATTTTGTTTAAATAACAGAACCTAATTGACTATTAGTAAAATTATTTTAAAGATTCGAATATTTGAAGCTATAGCTAGTAGTAATATGAATTACAGAAATATTTTCATTTCTTAAACATTGTATTTAAATAGTAGGACCTAACTGACTATTATTAGTCTAGTACTATTTAATAGATTCGAATATTTTATTGCTCCTTATAACATGCAGGCCTATTACGGAATATTTTGATTTTTTGAAAATGTTATTTACTTATTAGGCCCTTGTAGGACCTAACTGACTATAAGTAAAATTATTGTATAACCTATCTTAAAGATTTTTGGCTATACGACGTATAAAGAAAGTAAGGATGTCAATAAAAATTCATCTGGAAATACTGACGACTAGGCTTTTCCATCTCCCTTCGTCCGTGAAGTAGGCTAACTTACTTGGATTAGCCTAAACCCTGTAAACTAATCTAATCTAAATCTAATCTAACAAAATTTCGTTCAAAGTTTACTTGGATTTTCTGCATCTCAGCGGAATACGTTTAAAAAATTTTCAAAATTAATCGTTAAAAAATTAAAAAAAAAATCGATTCTTCTAAAATTTTCTGCAACTAGTTTGATCAAAGTTTACACAGTTTGGTCAATGTATGCCTAGGCAATATGAAATCAAAGAAAAACAGCTTACTTTGAAAAATGAGTTTTGTTAAGCTGTAAGTCTACTTAAAAAGAACAACTTAAGTCAACTTAGTAAATTTAAAATAGCCTAACATAAAATTGTGTCCCAGGAGTAGGATTAAATAGATAATCGAAAAATAAACCTTGAACACCGTCGTGTTTTTTTCTCTTTTGCTTTACGTCCATACTTTAGGCCTGTTAAACAACGACGGATCAGTGTTAACGGTAAGGGAAAAGCAACAGGAGTAACTGCGGCTAGAATTAAGAACCTTAAGATGCGCAGTTCAGATCGGCCGCAGACTGACTAGTGCTTTTGCCACATCGATCACCGAATCCCTACAGTTGGTTCGAACGAATGTACACCAATTTTCAATGTAATTCATATTTAAATGCCTATAGTTATATATATTCAATTTATGTAGCCTACTTTTAGTGTTACATTTTTTTTTATCTACTCATTAACATCTCATTTTATTACGTTAAAAAAAATTCTACCACTTATTCCAACTTCAAGTTATTACCACTCATATCTGAACAATATGAAATATCCGAACCAATCCCAGGTCGCGTTACTTGAGAGTGCAGTGTCCTACATCTAATCAAGCCAGTACAGCGTTCTTTTTAACTGTTAATTGTAACTGTTACATAATCCCGGCTATAATTGTACTTGCGTTTCACAAGACGGTACTGTAATGAAACGATTAACGGCCCAAAGCACATGTGAACTTTACAATAGCATGTTTTGGGCACTAAACGGTTACCGAGGCGGGGTGGGGGCGATACCAATATTGTATTCGTAATTACACTACTCTCAGAGCTTTGATTAATTTCGTACATAATGAGATTTCGTGATCACTGCCCATTATCGCGAAGGTGTTTTAATAGACCCATGGATAAATTGAGTGCTCTACAATGCTTGTAAGAGGGTGGGGGTGAGTGGAATTCAGTGTGAATTAGAATAACAGTTTCATCTGCATCGGTTGCACAGATGTGTTGCTTTTTGGGTCTGCAACTACATACCCTAACGATTTTTCTCAGGATTCCTTCCTCCTTTGGTTCCTTTTTTGAGGTGGCCTAACATTTTTTTGTATGAGGGGGGAAATACAGACTGGCGATAGCACGAATATCACGTAAAAGCGTCACGCTTGAAGTATACACATTATTAGTATTTTTGAGGTGATATTAAGTCTACCAGTGAGCTGATTTCGTAATATAGTCATGTTTTCCGCTTGTGAAATTAAAGTACGTGAGTTCAAAACCCGTTTGCTGACGTTAACTTTTTTATATCAAATATTTATTTGTCTTCTTATGTAAAATAATTTCAATAATAAATATTTAAATTATAATTACCGCTATTATTCTACATACCCAATCCATCTAGATCGACGTGGTATACATTGTATCTACATATACATTGTATGGTATACATGTATACATTGTATGGTATACATGGTATCTAGATCTACAACGTAGTATACATTGTATCTTGTATACTACGTTATATACAAATAATTTAAGAGTTTAAAACGCTAATATACGCATGTTTTAATACAGATTACGATGGTAAGTCAGTATTTGAAAAGAGGTTGTAAAAAATATTTGTTGACATTAGCTTCCATCCATTGGAGGATTCAAGGAGCTGCAGGGCTGAAAAATATGAATTTCATAGTTACCTAATTAAGTAAAACAGAAATGCCGACTATTGGCATAATTTTATTCTTTACATTAAAACGGAGGTTCTCTGAATCCTGCACGCATAGATACAGCGGAATAGGTTAAAGTTTAACTTATCCTTGAAGAGAAAGGACGGAAGAAGGAATAAGTAAGCGCACACATTTGTTAGTCAGGATACGATGGACATGAGTGTGCAAAGAGAAAAAACACACAAAAATTACCCAAACAAAATTGTTGATGAATTCACGAGGTTGAAAAAAAAGAAAGTTAGACTTCATTATATGAAGTGTCAATTAAAACCATGAACTTAGTGAAAATTTCTGTAAAATGTATTTTCATTTATTTATTTCATTATATTAATTCCTATATTAATTTTATGTATTCCATGTGACAGGATCTTTGCAAAATAAACCTATGTATACTACAATAAATAATTTTGTTTAGATTTTATCATAAATATTTAATTTATTACCCTGAAGTAGATCAGGAATATACTAAGGCCCATATGGAATTATTGCATATGTGCATGAAACTATTGGAAATTATGATATTTTATTAGTTACCAAGTTTATCCCCCCCCATTTTAAATGGCTGGATCCGCCCATGCTTCCATCAACTGATTATTAATCTTTTCAACTGTGTTAGCGCATAAAACTCTTCGTAAAATAACATTTTCAAAAACTTAAAAATTACTTGTGCGTCCAAACTGCCCCAAATTTACCCCAACTGTTCAACCAGTTTAGTCTCAATCACCATAAAATACCGAAATCTCTTTTCCCATTACGTACTTTCTACACGCTCCGTACAACGAGAAAGCAAAAAAAAAAAAAAAAAAAAAACA
Organism: Callitettix versicolor; assembly: GCA_022606455.1. Classification (NCBI taxonomy): domain Eukaryota; kingdom Metazoa; phylum Arthropoda; class Insecta; order Hemiptera; family Cercopidae; genus Callitettix; species Callitettix versicolor. The sequence continues at coordinate 41,200,995 of CM040184.1, forward strand.
CTGTGAGTATTAATTGACGGAACGAGTGTGAGCCCAGGTGTGACAACTGTCGGGCAAAGAATATCCCCGCATAGAGTCCGTAATGTGCGCGAATTACATGCTTTTATATAGAGCCCATCATTAACCCAGCCCGCCAGCAACGAGTGACGACACTGGCGGCATCTTTGATGTTTCGGCCGAAGCTTAATACCCGCTCTTACATCTACTCGGCATGCATCTACAGAGCAGGCCTGGCCTATCTACCTCTACTTCTATTCTATGTTCCTATTCACCATCACTTTTACACCTCAAATCTTAAATTATTTCTTCTTGTTCGGGGTCAGACAGGAAATCCTTTACAACGTTATTACTAATAATCACGGCACGCAGCTGTTTCGCTGACGTGATGGAAGCGGATTTCAAAAAGTACTTTCTTATTATCTCACCGTCTTTTAGAAATCTGTAGACTATACATTAGCATTTTAAACTTTCACATTGCGTTGACAATACGAAAACTAACCCTGACCGATATCGGATTAATTTTCTTAACTCCAACAGATTTTGAAAATTCAAAACGTTAATTTAATAAATTGTTAACGCTTATCACGGTAGTCAATGGGGATTTTCAAAAATATTGAAGAAACAAAAATTATAAATTGTTACAAATTTGAAACTGTTGAACACATGACGCTGGCCAACTAACGTGTTCAAGGTATTACTGAAATCGGTCTTTATGCAAAGTTTGAATCAAATCGGATGTGAACGTACAATCATCGTTCAAATTTGCAAAAATTTGGGTTTTTAATTTCAGATTTCGTTGAAAATACAAAAAATGGATATAATGGTCAAACTTGGAATAAAAATATTTTTCGGTATTAGGCCTAACTATAATTGCGTTATCAACGAAAAGATTCAAAAAGAAATCTGAGTCATCAACTCTTTAAAGAAATCATAATTTTTTTCAACATCTGATGCCATCATTGTAATTTGACGGCGGCCAGAATCCATTTTCATATTTTCAATGCAGTAAGTAGAGTCTCGATTATCCGTCACCCTTTCAACCGTCAGTTTATATTAACCGTCAATTCTGTTATCTGACATTTTAAAACTGTTTTCCACAGTAAATAATTTGTAATAAATAATAACAGTAACCTTCCGGACAAAACAAAACACTGTAACTGGCCACGAATTATTTACAACATAGTCGACGGCAGCTTACACTGATTCCTATCCTAAGCAAATATTGATAATTGAAAAGTAAATTATCCTATCATGTACAGGAATGAGTAGGAAGACTTCAGATAGTGTCAACAAGTTCCGGCAAAGTGCACGGAATGTTTCTACTGAAAGTAACACTCTCACGTTATTTACGATAATACCATTCAGCGTATAAGTCGTTCACGTAATAGTCACGTGAGTACTCTAACTGGCGCGCGGTGCTCTCGCTTATGTTACATGAATTTCTGTCAAAAGGTTAAGTACAGATAATTTACTGTATTAAAGACTTATGTATGTACAATTTGTATAACAAAATAATTAGAGTTAAATAAAAGAGTTTCACTACATTTTTCAAAATAACAATAAAATATTCTTTGCTATGAAACGCGTATTGTATGCTATTTTTATCGATCGCTAAAAGTACGGGTGGTGTATGTCTCTCATCCGTCACCCCAATGGTTCCGAGAATGACGGTTAATCGGGACTCTACTTTTCAAAATTTGTTTGAATGCTAATGTATACAGGTTTCAGTGCTGATTAACGATGGCGAAATCTGATATTTACAAAAATTATACTAGACTATAAAATAAAAAGAAGTTTTGGAAATTAGCTTCTATCACGTCAGCGAGAAAGCAGCGTTCCGCGATTCTAGTTCACGCAGTCTCCGAAGAAAAGATAAGAGGCGGGGTAGAGTTGTAAAGGTGCCGCGGGAGTTTAACCCAATTCGCAGGCCAAACAGTTCCGCCGACAGCATCGGATCTCTTTCCAATAGAGTGCAACGTTTCCCGGTAAATTTACTGCGGACAAAGCAATGCCGGAGCGGCTCGCACACCTAACCTAACCTTAACACAATGTTTGCGTGGCTTATTGTGTCCAACTACTTGGTGCTTTCAGCGCTCTGGGTGGCCCATACATCAACTAATCTAATGCACTGCACTCTGATTATTCCGTTTTTGTTGACCGTTACAAAACAATTTACCTGAGAAGTTCGAAAACATACCTTACGTTCAAATCTCATTATTGGAAGCAAGTAGATCAGGCTACAATATATTTCGGGTTCAAGTATTTGTTTGAATTAGCGACGCGTCCACAGTGACAGAACAAGGGGCTGGTCTAGGAATTTCTTAAGGAGGGGGCGCAAGATAAAAATCATGATGGTAATAATAATAATAATAATAAGAAGAAGAATAAGAATAATAAGAATAACAATAACGATATGAGAAATAAGCTAGGTTATTATTTATTAAATTAAATTAAACAAATTGAAAATAAAGTCTTTCTTATTATTTGCAAATCGATTTATGTTATCGACAGTATTTATTTTAATGTCCCTGTGAACGTAAAGCAGTGCAAGACCCGTCAAAACTATCTTGTCGTTAGCGATCTTAACCACGTTTTAAGTATACGCACGGTTGAAAAAGTACGTTCTGGTGTTCCAATGGAAATAGGGAACATTGTGCCTTCATAGTTGGATACGAATTTTCATTGCAATAATCATATGCTTCGATTTATTTGCTTTAATTTTGTATAACCAAACGTGTTCTTAATAGAAAAAAATCATAGAAAAGTTTCATTTTAATTGTTGAAGTTTCCGCACCCAACAGATCAGAGTATTGTTCGCGTATAGGCTCAATAGATTTGTGCAGAGCCTCTAAGTCGCTCATTTCAACAAAATTCTTTTAGATTCTTTATAGTTTTTCGCATGCATTTCATAATGAAATGAAATTATTAAAAATAATTTAAGCTAAATTCAGTAATTGCTTTTAAGGGGGTGGTCATAGTGAACATAATGTTTTTACAAATCCTTAGGAGGCCCCCCCCACTGGACAGAACAAGTAGCACTGTCTGGTGAACATAAATTTAATTCAACGAACTTCTTTATTCAATGTGGGCGCACCTTAAATGTATCTTATAATCACTTGGATACTAAATAATTATGTACTTTACAGGCCAGGGTCGAGTGAACCAACTGGGCGGCGTGTTCATAAACGGACGACCGTTACCGAACCACATCCGTCTGAAAATAGTGGAAATGGCCGCCGCTGGAGTCCGACCATGCGTCATCTCGCGACAGCTGAGAGTGTCGCACGGGTGTGTTTCTAAAATCCTAAACCGTTACCAGGAGACGGGGAGTATACGCCCGGGTGTTATCGGGGGCAGCAAGCCTCGGGTAGCGACGCCCGACGTGGAGCGACGCATCGAGGAGTACAAGAAGAGCAACCCCGGGATATTCAGCTGGGAAATCCGGGATCGTTTGGTAAAGGTGCGTTGTAAGACGATATTGTGTTAGATACCCCACCCACCATGTATCCCCTATTAAGCCTCCTCTCCCATTACAATGAAATTTCAGATACCGTAAAAATATTCCCTACTTATAAATATGTGCAAGTAATTCATTTATTTCTTAGCCAATTTCCATTAGAAAAGTGAACATTTGGAGTGTCATTATGGTAATACCCAGACCCGGAACTTTGATATGAGCACCGATCCTGATCTCTAGATCACTTTTTGAAGGGCACTCTTTACACACAATTTTATTTAGGCATATGCTCTTGTAAATACGTAGGATAATCTGGAAGAGCTATAAAAACTTGTGTTAAAGAACATTTCCATTGTTGGAAGTACGAAAAAAATGACTCAAATTTTGCGAACTATTTATTACAATATGGTCATTCCTTTAATTTGAACAATATCACTGTAATCCATAAAAACCAAAAAGGTATACAACTGAATAATTTTGAAATTCTGGAAATATATAGATCTTTTTGTACAAAACCATAATTTTAATTTAAATGAACGGACTAACTTCAACCCCTCTTCCTTACTCAAGCGTATTGTTTAGGGGTGTTCCCAACCTGCTGCTCACCGACCTTCTTAAAATTCTAATCCTTCCTTTCTTTACCTTGATTCTTCCAGCCTTTTAGTATTTAAGTACTATTATAATTTTTAGCTTCACTATGCCTGAAGATGCCACACGACGAAACATGTCACGGAGTAAAAAAGAATTTTTGTAAAACTATAAAAGTGTTCATATTATTACTATAATATTAATTGTAATTACTATTATAAATTATTATAATTTTCTTGGTTTACTTATTTACATTCATGGGCACAGAAAAAGTAATGTTGCATATTAGGCTTAACACTTTTAAAGTAATTAATTCCGCCTTATGCACGGGCACGCTATGAAATTATCAGGAACTCAGCTGACAGATAATCTGAAATTTGCATAGTTATTGTTTACACAGGTATATAATCTGCATAGTTATAATTGTTAAGCGGTTATAATGGTCATACGATATGTTAATGTTGGGAATTGCTGTGAATATTAATACATTTCCGCTTGAAGTCGCGGATTGAGGAGTTTCAGATTCAGGAACACTAATTTTTCAGCGTATGAATGAATGAATGACTTTCTAGGGTTATTCTAGGCACTGAGACCTTTGTGTCCCTTACTGTATTCGTAAGTTGTTTAGTTTCAGAGCCTTCTCCAACCCTAATCTTTTTATAAAGTCTACAATTTGGAGAGAAATCAAGGAGAGTAACTTCTCCGCTTCTAATCGGTGACTGTCCAATTTGTTATTGAGGTGTTTGTAGATACTTGCTCTGGTAAATCCATTTCAATTTCTCCCCCTTGATCTTGACCCTCATTACGGAGGTTCTGCTCCATTTGGCCACCTTTTTGTTGTGCGGTGAGTTCCCATGAATAGCTAGGGAAATGTCTGCGCACACAGAGCCCCGCATTCATAGGTAAGACTGGGAGGTCGCCACGTATCCCATGGCTCCGTTTGATACACGATTAAGCCGGTGTCATTTGCTCCATCAACATAAAAGTACTTTATACTTTAACACAAAGTATATAACATAATTTGCTGCACGCAGCTGTCTAGTTGACGAGATAAAAGATAATTACTCTCGTTGTTCTTGAAGTGGACGTACTTTTTTGTCTGATGGAAAACAGAAACTCGCAATGGCACAAATAGCAATTAAAAAGGTCACTCTTGCCGTACACACATTGCGTGTTCTTGAAGTGAATGTAAGTCTACCAGTGAGCTGATTGTTTCTACTTGCATTACTGACCTAGAGCTATAATTTTCGCTCATGAAACTAAGTGACGCGAGTTCTAAACTCACTAACGAGTTTTTTTACATTTAATATTTATCTTTTTATAAAATTATGTATGCAAATAATTTCAATAATAAACATTTAAATTATAATTAACATCATTGTACTACTTTCCGACCCATCTAGCGTTCAGATGGGGTTTTGTTCAGAGCGTTTTACAGTGAAATATATCTTGCACGTTGTATGTAAATTCTTTATTAATAAATATTGCAGTTAATAACGAACGCCATTGTACTACGTGCCCAGCCCAGCCATAACAATTATTAACAGTTGGATCTGTGTCCAAGACTGATGTTTTATATTTGTATATCATGTGGATAAATATCTATTTTCTTTAATATAGATTAGATTAGATTAGATTCAAACTAGAAGAAGGGATAATACAACCCCAGGCACTGCGATCAACAGACCTATTGTGCAACTAAACCTCTTAGGAACAAGTTTAGCAGATTGATACCCTTAGTAAGTTCCAACAATCCATTGACTAGCTCATTCTGCTGAAGATCGTAAGGGTCCTGGAAACCAAAAACCCCTAGTCTTCTACTAGCAAGAGCTTCACAACAAGGATTATATATCATGCAGTCTCCTTTTCTTTCCTGCACAACCTACACACGGTACATACCTATCCTGTTTATATACATCCTCACACCACAGTTCCCAGTATTAAAACTCATTATTTTCCTGAGTTGTGCTCTGCCCAAGACGCCTGCTGCCCCTTTAAGCCCTTCATACGAACCATGCTTAAGAGGCGCTTGCTATGGGAAAGCCCATGAAGGTTATCCTATCTTACCTGGTGTTGATTAGTAATCCACCTATTAATAGCAGACCTGGCCAACGATAGAGAAATCCCTAAAGCCGGCTCAGGCTCAATAGCTCAGATGCAGATCCCAGTCCAGCCAGTCGGCCTGCCTCCTCATTACCTTCAACTCTCTTATGCTCAGGAAATCAGTGAAGAGTTAATATAACTGATTAATGTAGTGATTCTTTAATATAAGTTGTGTATAGTTTAAATTTAGCAATAACATCAGTAATATAATTACTGAGAGAATATAAATTAGCAAAGAACACTGATTATTTCAATTTTTTAAGTTTTCATGCTTTCGTTGGTCAGTTTTGAGAATGCCAATTTTTCTTTTTTGTAATCTAAAGAATATTGTGATTAGTTATATTTGCACATCAACATGTGCGTGCGCCCGACAGAACAGTAACCTGTAGTTTTTCTTTCAGCAGGACGGCATCTGCGACAAGAACAGCGCACCTTCCGTCAGCTCCATCAGCAGGCTCCTGCGAGGCACCAGGAGGGACGACAGCGACCCGCGCAAGAACCACTCTATTGATGGTATTCTCGGTGTGTAATCACCTTCTTTATTTATTTAACCTAACATATCCTAACTTGCCCACCGACAGATATTTTGAAGCCCTCCTCAATATTTTTAATAAATGGTGTAGAAACATTGTACAAACTTTCTCACATTAAATTTTTCAAAAACGTTGCCTCGAAAAGTGTTCTAGAGATCAGGATCGGTGCTTATTTCAAGCAGGGCTTCAACGAGGAATGGGTAAAAGTGCAAATTCAAGAGGCTGTGCAATAGCACAAACATTTCGGTTCGTATGTTATGTTTAGGCTACCGAGTTGAAATAAAGCAGGCATGGATATTTACAATATATCCATTAGAAAACAATTTGCCAAACAATTAGAAACAATTATAGCTTTCTTACTGATTGTTTAATCGAATCAGTAAGAACAGCTGATCGACAAAAAAAACAGCGACAAAAGGCGGTAAAATACTCCACATAAAGCCCATAATAAACAAAGAACATAATAAACCAATGAAAAAATTGAATTAAAAATTAATTATTAGAAAACAACTTTTAGTAACGTTGGAACCATCGGAGAGACTAAGCATTAAGTGTATTGAATCGCAAAGATCAACGGAAGCTAATTTAATAAATACGTGTGAAAACAGGAAGAATAATATCTATGGAGTACAGACTGCCAGAATAACTATAACATCGGAAGACTGGAGGTAATGTTTACAGAAACTGATAAAACATTTCGAAAGATTTTTTTATTTTTTATTTTAATAAGATTATTATGGTACAAAATTAATTACAAAAATGAAATTTATCATAATATAGATATCATTATTTCTTATAAACAAATTACTCCCCACCCGAGATGAAAAGATATTGTATTTACAAACTTAATGTTACTTTTCATTTGTTCTCATTCAAATTACAATTTGAAATAAAAGAACAACTGTGTGATTGTGATTGTGTGAAAATTTTATTTTTGTTTTATTTTTTATTTTATAGCTTTCAACCTACCTTACAACTTAACCTACATTTCTTTCGACTTAAAATTTTTACCAAGTAAAGGATTTTGGAACTTTCAGCTATTTTGTTAAAAACTAGTCAGACTGCCGTTTTGTTCAGATACGCTGTGTTAAACTTCTTCAAGACTTGTATGATTCGTTATTTGGGTTGATTTTTATAAAATACTTCCTCCATTTCAAACTAATTTCGTTTTGATCTGAAATCACTCAAAATTTAAAAAAGGCCTATTTAAAAGAGCAAAAAAGGGCCATTAAAAGGCCTCTTACAAGAACTATTTAAAAATAAAACTTGCCATATCACCCCTTCGACCTACGGGTATTATTTTTGACCAAAGACTCCGTTTTGGTGTTCAAATTCTTCGTGGCTGCCCTGATTGCAAGAGCAAATCAAAAGTCACTTCGTACTGTTTTGTTTTCAGTGGATCAATGATTTCAACAGTTTTAACGTACAGAGTAGAACTGTTTATAACATAGCTGTATTCGTCCACCATTACACAAACAATTAACTATAAATCAGAGAAATTGGTAAAACCTAATTAATACAAGTCAATCAGACCATTTTATCCGAACGATTTGCTTAATGTTTTTTAATGGTAGGTATTTCTATGGTTCAGATATATCATTACTCATTTAGACTATCATTTTTCGTTGCCGCATTGGTTTTCAAAGTCCTCATGTTAATCTAATGAAAACATTTTATTTGATCAGATGATTACTTAAATAAATCCGAGATAGTTCGTTAAGTTCACCACAGAATGCAGCACACACAGCTGTTTTAATTCCCGGGTGTTTAAAATTAAATTTTTACTAATTTTAACGGCCGACTCTCGTAACGTTAAACACTATATAATTGTACAAATATAATCCAACAACTGTTTTTTCCAGTTCCACGTCTGAAAAAGAGAAAGGGGAAAACAAATCCGCGTTGTCTTAAATCCCGTTCAACACGAACTCTACGTTTAATCGCGTTCATTAGCCGACGCTGAGGAAATACAAGGACCGAGAGAAAGGATAGGTTATATTCGCAACACACGCTAAGCTAAGGGCTTGTGCGCTATGGCTCCGCGACGCTATGGGCTTCTGTGCGCACGCAACTGCGCAGCTCTATTAGCCTTTCGACAAACATCAACTGGAGCGGGTGATTATTGTAATCACGCAGCCGTTATTGAACATGATTGATATAACGGTGCGGCCACGCCACTTGGGAGTGCGGATCAAGGAACAACCGATGATGTACCAGACAACATCATTACTGATGTTTATGAATAATATTACATCCTTTATAGAGAGTTCTATAATATAAGTTAGTGTTTATAATAACGAGCGAATTTTAAACGAAACCCAACAGGCCTATTTTTTAGTAATTTTCCACTGGAAGAATGACCAATTGGAGTGCCATTATGGTAAAACCCAGAACCGGAGTCCTTTGAAATAAGCACCGATCCTAACAAATAGATCTCTTTTTGAGAAGTCGCTAAATTTATATATGCACGTGTGTGTGTGTGTGTTTGCGATGCCAAGAAAGGTGGAAATATCTTTTAATAGACTACCTATAGTAGGGTACCGCAATACCCCAGAGTGTGGAACTCAAATTAAGTTCAAACTCAAGCTCAAACAAGTTAAGATATATTATTACTCACTAAAAAAACCACCAAAATCATTCCTCTTTTATAAACCCCCCAGAAAACGCCTCCAGGCATTACTTTGTGGGAAGGTAGCCTGGCTGACCGCCTACTCTTCTACAGCGTTGGCTCTCCTTTCTCGATCATCAGTCCTCAGCCTCTTCATGACCACTGCAGCGAATCCCGCAGTGTCCCTCCAGTTGGCCTCTGAAGCCATCATTGTCGCAACCAGACTTTCCGGTGTAATGCTGCATCACAGATATGTTTGCAGCTTCATCCTGTCCTCGTCGAATCTCCGATACCGGAAAAACACATGCTCCGCATCTTTCTCCACTGTTGGAAGACAGAGGGGACAAGCTGAGTCTGTTTCCAGCCTGAAACGGAACAAGTAAGCTCGGAAGCAACCGTGCCCAGTGAGAATCTGTGTGAGATAGAAATTCACCTCCACATGATCCCTGTTGCACCAATCCTGGATGTTACCCATGAGTTGGTATGTCCATCGTCCATTTGTTGATTCGTCCCACTGTCGCTGCCATGTATCCAGGGTCCGATTTCGCTCCTCTGTAATTGCTACTGTATGACTATACCGCGGCTGAGCACTTCGCTTGAACCAGTAGAGCCTCGCTCTTTCATCAGCCATCAGCTCCATTGGGGGTTTGCTTGCCACTACGTATGCAGTGTCGTAGGAAACTGTTCGGTAACCACTCACGACACGCAGCAACGCACGGCGGTGCACCGCATTAACCTTGCGCGCATAGCTCGCGACCGTCATAGCCTGGCTCCAAATCGGAACTCCATAAAGGAGTACTGAGCTTACTACCCCAGCCAGGAGTCGGCGGCGTGCCTGTCTTGGATCTCTAATTCGGCATGAGCCTGCAAAGGGCTTCTGCCACGTTCGCCGCCTTTTCACTAACTGCCTTGAGATGTTCCCTGAAGCAGAGTCTTGCGTCAACCCACACACCAAGGTATCAAAGGGCTGGGATGGAACTTATCTGCATATCTCCAAATATAAGTGTTACTGTTTCCCTCTTTTTCCTGCTGGTCACAAGCACGACCTCTTATGATTGATGAGCTGCAGACCCATAGATGTCAACCATCTCCGGATCGACTTCACTGCCTCGTTGGCCCAAACCTCTAGTTCTTCCAAAAACGTCCCCTCAACAACTACCACAAAGTCATCGGCGAATCCAAAGACTTTTACGCCTAATGATACGCTGACTCGTAAGACCCCATCATACACGATGTTCCAAAGGAGGGGTCCAAGCACAGAGCTTTGTGGTACCCCTGCTGTTACTCTGTACCTCTTTTCTCCTTCCTCAGTGTCATATATGAGAGGTCTATTTTCAAAGTAACTCCTTACCACCTTCTGGAGGTACACTGGAACTCCCATGCTACTTAGGATCTGCAATACATTACTCCATCGCGCTGAGTTCAATGCATTTTTAAAGTCCAGTGTGACAATGGCGAAAAATTTTTTAGAACCTCTTCTCCACCTTTTGCCTTCAGTAGCTTCCCTCGCTTTAGTAATAACACCGTTAATACCATCAGTGGTTAAGAGTTTAAATTGTTAACAATTGTGCTTAACAATTGTGTTTACAATTGTACGGTCCAACAATTGTGCCCCTCCGAAATCCGTATTGATCTTCCGAAAGCCCACCTGCGCATTCTGCGAATGGTTCAAGTCGTCCACAGACAATCCTCTCCAGAATCTTCCCCGCTGTTTCAAGTAGACATATCGGTTGATATATTGATAGTGCTTCAGGAAGATTTTTCATCTTGAGTATCAGAACTAACCTCTGCTCCTTCCATCTGGTGGGAAAAGTTCCTTCCCGTAAGCAGCCATCCAGTACTTTAATAAAAGCATCAGAAATGGTTTCAAGAGCGACTTTAAGAGCCGCATTTGGTATGCCATCCGGGCCGGGTGCTTTGGCATCTCCGATCCTCCTGCACGCCTGATGCAGCTCATGTATCGTGACGGGTGGAATCACTTCCCCCGCCGGCACTACAATCTCCGGTCTTATGGGCTCGTCCAAGTGTGGAAAGAGTGTTGACACCACTCTGCGTTGAAAGAACAGGCACGTTCGTTGCTGTTGTCGCAATTCCGCCAGCCGTCCCATTACTACCTTATATGACCTTCCCCATTGGTTTCTGTTTACCTCGTCACGTAAGTCTGCCCAAAATCAGCACTTGCTCCGTTTTATAGCCTTGCTGAGCGCTAATTTAGCCGCACGGTAATTTTGTTCTGCCACCTCAGGATCTCGATTCCTCCGACGTGCTCTCTGGAATTTCCTTCTGGCTTGGTGGCACTAAGATCGAAGGCTTGAAATACCCTCGGTCCAACAAAAAGCAGGTGTGTGTGTGTGTGTGTGTGTGTGTGTGTGTGTGTGTGTGTGTGTGTGTGTGTGTGTGTGTGTGTGTGTGTGTGTGTGTGTGTGTGTGTCTTACCACACACAAAATGGTCAAAGTACATTTTAGTAATTTTAAAGATAAAAATGCTAATAAAAGCAGATTTTAATGCCGATTATTATTGATAAATCAGAATTTCAAAAAAAGATAAGATAAAGAAAAATACTTCAAAATACGCTTCTTTCACGCGAGCAAGATTGCTGCGTGACCCAACACTGTAACCCCCAGACACCAACAGACGGAGGTTTCAAGTAGCGATACAACCAATTCTGTATCTCAGCGGTGTCTCGCCTCGTCATGAGCTGTTACATTGTGACCCCAGACACCAACAGACGGAGTTCCAAGTTTCAGCGGTCCTATTACAATGTGACCTCGTCAGAACTATTACAATGTGACCAGATACCAACAATCGGAGGTTCCAAGTAGCGTCTCAGCGTCATGAGCTGTCTCGCCTTGTCCCCATGACGGAGGTTCCAAGTAGCTTCTGTTCTCAGCGGTCCTATTACAATGTGACCTCGTCAGAACTATTACAATGTGACAGATACCAACAGGGAGGTTTCAAGTAGCGATACAACCAATTCTGTATCTCAGCGGTGTCTCGCCTCGTCATGAGCTGTTACATTGTGACCCCAGACACCAACAGACGGAGGTTTCAAGTAGCGATACAACCAATTCTGTATCTCAGCGGTGTCTCGCCTCGTCATGAGCTGTTACATTGTGACCCCAGACACCAACAGACGGAAGTTCCAAGTAGCGGGACAACCAATTCTGTGTCTCAGCGGTCCTATTACAATGTGACCTCGTCAGGAACTATTACAATGTGACCTCAGATACCAACAGTCGGAGGTTCCAAGTAGCGTGACAACCAATTCTGTGTCTCAGCGGTGTCTCGCCTCGTCATGAGCTGTTACATTGTGACCCCAGACACCAACAGACGGAGGTTCCAAGTAGCGGGACAACCAATTCTGTGTCTCAGCGGTCCTATTACAATGTGACCTCGTCAGGAACTATTACAATGTGACCTCAGATACCAACAGTCGGAGGTTCCAAGTAGCGATACAACCAATTCTGTGTCTCAGCGGTGTCTCGCCTCGTCATGAGCTGTTACATTATGACCCCAGACACCAACAGACGGAAGTTCCAAGTAGCGTGACAACCAATTCTGTGTCTCAGCGGTGTCTCGCCTCGTCATGAGCTGTTACATTGTGACCCCAGACACCAACAGACGGAAGTTCCAAGTAGCGGGACAACCAATTCTGTGTCTCAGCGGTGTTTTGCCTCGTCAGGAACTACTATAAAGTGACTTCAGACACCAACAGACGGAGGTTCCAAGTAGCGATACAACCAATTCTGTGTCTCAGCGGTGTCTCGCATCGTCATGAGTTGTTATACTGTGACCCCAGACACCAACAGACGGAGGTTCCAAGTAGCAGGACACCGAATTATGTGTCTCAAAGATGTCTTGCCTCGTCAGGAGTTGTTACATTTTGACTCCAGACACCAAAAGACGGAGGTTCGAAGTAGCAAGACATCCAATTCTGTGTCTCGCCTCGTCAGAAGCTGTTACACTGTGACCCCAGACATAAATAGTGCGTCACTATAAGTATATATACCGTATGCAAGCATTATTTATATTTATGTAGTGTGCCACTTTCTTTCACAATTTATTTAAAACATTCTTTTTACTTTACAAATTTAAAACAATTGGTATTCTTTTTTTAATGACACCGTGATACTCATTGAAGTTATTTGCAATCGACTTTGCTTTTGGCATCTTATCCCATATAAAATTGTTCTTGCTTTCCCCATTTCTATGGGTATGCACCGCGCATGCTCTATTGCACGCGGTTCTTTCACGTCTCTGTTTTACTGTATCCGCGGCGTTTAAAACATAGACATAACACAACTAAAAACATATCAGCGGTGCTATTAGTGGTCCCGCAAGCTGGGGCTGGAGGCGCGCGTGTGTGGTCCCCGGCCAGCTCCACTAATGCCCATAGACATTCAGCACCGGCAATTTGCGAGGAATATAGTCCACACCACCACGCCAGCGTTTCATTAATGCATCTCACCATTCATGGTGCAACATTAGTGTTCTCTCTCCCTCTCACTCGCTTAAACTCTCGTCAGTCCTTCACCGGCCGTAATTAAAACTTAACGCGTGCGAAGTGTTTTAAATTCGTTAAACATTAAAGTGGATATTTGTAATTTAAATTTAATTTGTACTCCAAGTTTGATGGGAATATTTTGTTTTGCGAAGAAATGCAGTGGTTTTATACGCTAAACTGTAAATCTATTGCACGAACTAATTAGTTTTGGGTAGCTACAAAAACTTCGCGCGTTATGATATATTTTTATACACATAATGTTAGCCTAGTAAGAAAAGAATCCAACACTAGTATTAGCCTACGCATATACACCGATTTCATATGAAGCCGAAAATTATTGTTTCTTCATCTAAACCCTATTTATAAATTCCTTTATTTTGATACATTTTTATAGAAGTATTTTTTCTGTTAATATTTGTTTTTTTCAACGCTTACAACCCCGAAGTAGGCGGTAATTGTTTAACGTTTGGCAGTCACAAACAACTATTTCCGTACTAAAATATATTGTTCCTTTTTTCTTTAAGGCCGAACGGTCATCAAGAGCTGAGCGGATTGAAATGTCGAACGACAACCGAAAGCGGAGTTCAGTCAGTTTAAACGACGCGTTCGTATCTTTTAAATCTAAACATTTAGGCCTGTTGTAACGGATTCTGGGGAACAACTATGTTTTAAAACCGTAACACAGACAACGGTAACCTAGGTAACGAGTAATATTAAGTTTGGAGGCGTGGTCAGCGTGATGGGGGAAGCGGAGTCAGCTTGAAAACCGAACCAAGACAGAATCAAAGCTGTGCGGAGTGATACTCAGCGAAGATGCTTCACTCTGCTCAGCTCTGTTACGCTTTCAGGGGCCGGATTTATATTAAAAACAATAGGCTAGGTTTTGAATGGGTAGTTCGCTCCGCTCCGTAATTGTATTCAACTACAGTTAAATACATCATAGTATTATCTATTTTCTCAAACGTCTCCGCACCATGTCTTGCAGCGTTCGTAGCGGCAGATAGTCCAATTACTTGGGCTTTAGTAGCTAATATAGAGTACGCTTTCTATAATGGTGGCTGTACTTCTGCTACGTTTATATTCAATGATTCAGCCTATGGAATTGATGCTTCCTGTTGCCGTAGTGGGGCACGCATGCAAGTTCATTATTGTGCGACAAGATTCTCCTCTCCTTTAGGCCTATAGCTTTTGTTTCATTATTTTGTTGATCAGACTGATAGTAAGACTCAGAGACATAGACTTGTGACCGCCAAATAGTAAACAATTAACTTAAGTTATTGAAAACATCTTTTTTAACACGTATCATATGTTTTATGGCTGGTTGTGATGGATTATGCGCGATGCGTGCCAATGTCATATTGCCTATAATAGTATATTTAGAGCGTTACGTGCTATTGTATACATAAAAATATAATTGTGACCACTTCTAAACAGCTGATTTCGCACAACAGCTTTTGCTTCGGTATTGCTTCAATTGAAGTTATTTAAAAAAATCAATTTCTACATAAAATAGAAAATAAAATTATTTAGAAAATTATGTTTTAAATGAAGAACAGAGATTAAGAAAAAACGAACGAGAAAGGATAAGACGATTAGAAAATAAATTAAACCGAAAAAAAATTAACAATGAAAGATGTTAGGGGGCCTACAAGAGTTATGACTGAAGAGAAACATCAACTAATTAATAACAAAAACGGCGAGTCGAGAAAACATGATACGTGATTTATAATTTTGGTTTGGTAACAAAAACCTGCTCCAATACTAAATTACCCTGTGCGAAAAATAGAATTTAAACAAAATCGGTCCAACTTTGCGGCTAAAAATTCCTAATTAGGAAAAACAAAAGGGTACAATAAAGGTTAAAATATTTTATAATATAGTAGAAAAACTAGTACATCAATACTTTGATTACGTGCTAAAAATCCATAAACAATCTTTGAATAGAAAACACGTAGCCTAACATAATGAAACCATCCACAATCTACATAGTACAGTACTATACTGTGTTTATTAAAACTTGTGATCGTCTGTTCTACTCCACCGTTCAAGTCTCCGCTAACGCGAACACAAGTAGTCTATTTAAACTAGAACTGACGTCACAATTGACCGTTTAAAGACTTCCAAGTTAGGTAAAACCAAAGGTGTGAGTTATGAGTTAGCTTGCGTGCGAAGAGCGTGTGATTGTGCGGAGACCGGGGGCGTGTCCCCAACAGGTGTCCCGAGGACCACCCTAGAGCGGCCTCTTCTCCTTCATCGCCGCTATTAATGATGATAAATTGACCGCCTCGCCGGCATCGCTCTCAAACGTTACAATAATACTGTACGCCGAGAATGTCGTACGAGAGATCGGACCTGGTAGAGCGGCCTTCCGTTATTTACGACCAACATAAATAAACCTGTAAAATTAAATTATTGAATTGTAAATTAAATAAAAAGCAATCATTAAGGCCAAAGCACGCGATGCATTGTGTAAGACCAATATCAATATATTATTGTCTTCACGTAAAGAGTTAATAGACTGATAATATTTGCTAATAACTGGTAGTACAGTCAGGTTTTATTAAAATAGAGACTATATTTAACGTGATACTGCATCTATTGCATTTGTTTCTAACTGCTTCATACATCAATCGTTCACTGGTTTTATTTTTTTCAGTTAATCATTTGTTTTAACATGTTTTTAGGACAGTCATGTTTTAGGACTGGTTGTGATGTAAGATTTTGCGCGATGCATGCCAATATCATATTGCATATAGACTAGCTGCACCTATTGAGAGGATTTAGACGTCCCTCGCGGTACCCGAGTCTAACACACACTTACAGTACTACACTTACGACTTTAACACTTTACACTCACAATTACATTTAGGGAGGCGATAATAGCCTCAATGTAATTTTCCCCTTAAAATAACAACAAAAAAAACATGTATATAGTGTAACATAGTGTAAATAGCGCCAGGAGTGCTATTGTGTATATAGCAATATCATTATGACTACTTCTAAACAGCTGATTTCGCACAAGAGCTGTTGCTTCGATATCGCTTCAATTGAAGTTATTTTAAAAATTCAATTTCTAAATAAAATGGACAATAAAATTATTTAGAAAAATATGTTTTAAATGAAGAACAGAGATTAAGAAAAAACGAACGAGAAAGGCTACGACGATTAGAAAATAAATTAAACCGAAAAAAAACTAACAATGAAATATTTTTGATTCGGTAACAGAATTTTTGCCCGCCCTGGCGAATCGTCAGACATTACGTCTTGCTAATTTCCAGTGCGCCGCTCACGTTCGCAATTTTAGTCCGATTCGATTCAAACTTGGTGAAAAAATCGATTCTACAAATTCGTTCAACAGTTTCGAAATGGCTGCCGTTTTAAATCTTCAAAAACTCATAACTTTTCTATCCTAAATATTTTTGAAAAACTGATTTCACCGACATAATCAGCGTCAATGTTAGCACAAATTAGAATTTTAAATTTTGAAAATTTGTTGTAATTAAGAAGTTTAATGTGACGGCGGTCAGGGGTTCTTTTCTTATTCGCAATACGATTTGCAATCTTAAAGTGGTAATACATGCAGATTTTAATGCTGTTTGTGATTGTGAAATCAGAGTTCCAAAATAAAAAATTTCTGTTATTGAACCAAAAATAGAATTCATTTATCATGTTTTTTCTTTATTTTTATTTTAATTACGATAATTTGTTTGAAAACACGACAAATTAACACAGGAAGTTTTTACCAACTTAACCTAAAACGTATCAGCTGTTGAATAAAATCAGCTGATCGTTACGAATTAATATAAAACAACTGATCTTTTTATATAACTACCAAAATTTAATTAAAGATTCATTTCATATAAGTAAATCGGTCAAACGTCATTTTAACTCATTACGTATATTGTGACATAGTTGTGCACCCTATGTTATACCAGTGGCCAGAAGGGCGAGTAGTAGACTCAGGGGAACTTAAATTGTCTTTATATCACTAAGGGTTTGGCTACCCCTTAAGGGAAATTAAAACGATCAATTTGACCTATTGACGATCAATATCGCTATGAATTAGTATAAAACAACAGATTTTTTACTATAACATAGCTAGTTTTTAACAACATAACCTAAAACATATTACAGCCTATCACCTGTTTAATGAAATCAGCTGATCTTCACGAATTAATATAAAACAACTGATCTTTTTATATAACTACCAAAATTAAATTGACGATTCACTTCATATACTTAAATCGTTTGACCAAACGTCTTCGAAGTTTCCGTAGTGTTGTCTCATACACGCATGATGCCCGGTTCGATCCCGGACAGAAACCGTAATTTTTTATTATAATTAATTTAATTGTAAGACTTGCGACGCGCAAAATATACTGTTATATATCAATCTACCCTAAACATGTTCCTCGCATCACGCGTCTCGCAAAAGCCAACCTCACAATCAGCCCTAAAACACGATACATGTTAAAATTTATAAAGTCAGGAAAGACAGATTAAAGTGCTAAACAGAATAACAACATTCCTAGCAGAAAGTTGAAAAAAAAACATAATAATAATTTCTGATTTTGATAACCTAACTATACAGATTAACAAGTTTAGAAAACCAGAAAAACAAGGAAAGGTGAAAATTGTACTTTATTTTTACGCATATTATGGATAGAAAATAAGATGACAAATTCTTTCAAACTTGGCGCAAAATACAATTAGGAAATGTTGACAGCTTTTCGTAAGTAAGCATTCAGAGTAGTTTCTTGTAAAAAAATATTTTTCCGGACGATTTGATGAATTAAAACTTCTGTTTTACGAAATCAAGTCCATTTACGTCTTATACATGAATCGAAAGAGTTCGATAGGAGACTAAAAGAGAACAAAACACAATACTTCATACATTATAGAGTCTAAGGTCAAAACGAATCATTAGTATAACTGGGAGATACAAATCTAGGCCTCGAGGCTAGAGGCCACCCCTTCAGACCTCACAACGGCTAAATGACAATTAGAAATAACAAAGACAAAACAATGCGTACACGAAAATAAAATAGTGAAGGATAACAACGTCGACAAAAAACTTTATATTAATGTTACTATTATGCTCTCCGTAATCAAGGACGAAAAGTATATTGTTTTTTATTAGCCAACGTTCTAAAATCGTTTGAAATTCTCAAAATGAAATTAGTCCTTAAGCATACGCTCAGGATAGATTTCCAACTTTATTTCTGCGCCGGGACACTTTGAAGCACGATAATGAGAGAAAGGAACAACAGTTTAATTTGAAATCTCTAACACTTACTGTAATATATAATTTTAAACATTTACTAGTCTTTTATATTTTCAAAAATTACCAATTCCGTATGTTCTACTCCAAAACTGCACGGAATAGAGCCCTATTGTTTTTCAAAATTGTTGCTAAAAATTACAGAATCTAGAGAAAAATTATAAGGGGTGAAAATTTGCAAAGGGTACGGGTATTAATATAATTAAATTAATTTAATAATTAATGGCGAAAACCATAAATTTGGGAACGTTTAGCTTGAATCTGAATACGTCTTTTAGCGTATCAAGCATATCACAAATGTTAAACTGGTTTAGAATATTTCACTTGAATGTACATTTTGTTTTAAATTTAGTGCTTTGAACGCACTAAAACCCTTTAGATATCTTTGCTATCAGTAATTCCATACTTTACAAATTTTGACTTTACACGTTCTAACATGTCTTAAGTGTTGTTCATTTCTGCTTCAAGAAAGTACTTCTACAAAGATGTAATATGAAACGTAAACACAGTTCATAAGATGTCTTATTAAATTAAAACACAGTATATTTTAACATTTCTTGTAAATGAAATTGGATAACAACTCACGTAGAAACATTCAAAAGATAACTGATTTTCGTTATTGAAAAAAAATCATGTATCATGTTTTCTTTTCCTTTTTTATTTTAATTACGATAATTTGTTCGAAAACACGACAAATTAACATAGCTAGTTTTTAACAACATAACCTGAAACTTGTTATAGCCTATCAGCTGTTCAATGAAATCAGCTGATCTTTACGAATTAATATAAAAAAACTGATCTTTTAATACAACTATCGATATAAATTTGTGCACTCGCATCACGCGACGCGCAAAATCCAACATTACAATCAGCCCTAAAACAAGGTACACGTTAAAAACAAAAGCTTACAATCCGTCAATATGTTCACTTACGTGTATATGCGTATTGCTAGAGACAATTTTGATGCAATTTAAAATATTGATTTGCTCATTTTTAAATAAAAATTGCTCTATTCAAAATTTAATTTTCTCAAAATCGGCTTTAGTTATTTACATACAATTTTATTCAAATGTATTCCATTAGTACTAAAAAACGTAAGCACTATATTCCCCGAAATTCGGGTTTAGTAGCTACAAGCTAAAAAAATTAAAACATGACGGTCGGGAGACTGGTCGACAGAAGTGGAAACTTTGAAGTAATCAGTGTTCATTGATTTCGATTGGTCTCACTACATTACTCATCTTGTTGCTAAATTGAAACTGATATTAAAGAAAATGGATCCTTATCCACAACATATAAAATATAAAACATCAATCTTGTACAATATATTCAGCAGTTAATGTTTTAATAATTGTGATGGCTGGGCTTCGCACGTAGTAAAAGGGCGTTCATTAATAATTTAAATATTTAGGCCCTATTATTTGACTTATTTACATAATTTTAAACTTTAATGCCTTAATTTTTAAACGCTGCACTATAAACAATCAGCTCATTGGTAGACTAATTTCACTTAAAAATACCAATAACGTGTATAGCGTGAAGCTTTTTTACATTTTATTCTTGCCGTATCGAGTTTAAATTTTTCTCCTAATACAAAAACAGTGCTAGCCCGTCTAAAACTTTAATGTGTCTTTAAGCCCGTTCAGAAATTAATGATGTCTTAATTTTTACTTAACAATATATAATATCATTTAATTAATAATATATTGAACAGCTGATAAGTTTCAGATTATGTTATTAAAAACTAGCTATGTTAATTTGTCGTTTATATTAATTTGAAACGATCAGCTGATTTTATTGAACAGGTGATAAGATGTAATAAGTTTTAGGTTATGTTGTTAAAAATTATGTTAATTTGTCGTTTATATTAATTCGTTACGATCAGCTGATTTCATTCAACAGCTGATAGACTATAATAAGTTTCAGGTTATGTTGTTAAAAACTATGTTAATTTGTCGTTTATATTAATTCGAAAGGATCAGCTGGTTTCATTAACAACTGATAGGCCGTAATAATTTTCAGGTTATGTATTTAATAGTAAATACAAGTCTAGAATTCTACGAAAACAAGTATAACAAATATTTGATAGTTTCAGGAAAGCTTATATTTTTTTATGAATTAAAATAAAAACGTAAAATAAGTGTGCAGAATGGCTTGCCCGTTAAATAAATATCTCACTGCCATATCTATGGTTAAAAAAGACTTAATATTGTGTTGTTGGCCGTGAAATTGTTAATGGTTTCGTTTTACAACGAATGTTGCAACCTTCCTTGCTCAACTGGCCTGAATTTACCACAGAACAAGCCATGCTTTTCTGAAACTTTTCCACCGCAGTAGTTATTAGCATGGATAAAAATTCGTTTAAACATTTTGTACTTAACAAATGAAATCTTTTCTAACAAACGGTTAAAATAATGGCACGCAGCTGTTTCGTTGACGTGACGAGAACAAATTCTAAGCGTTAGTTTTTTTTAATCTGAAAATTTTATTTGACCAACATAACCAGCGTTAAAATCTCCATAAATTTTAAACTTTAAAATTGCGTGGAAATGTGTAAGTAAACCCAGAACACCGCCAAATGTACTGTACAATTTTCAATAGATTTTAAAACATTAACCTATGCAAATTTTATTACTAAAACGATGGTGAAATTAGATTTTCAAAAAAGCGAAAAATAAAGAGTTTATTTTTTAAGTTTAAGGCCGAGTGGCCACCAAATGCAGAGCGGAGCGACTACGTGTTGAAAACCTTAACTATTGTTTTTAATGTGAGTCCGGCGTCGCTAGGCTCCCCTACGTGTAGCTTCGACTCTGTCTAAGTTCGGTTTTCAAGATGACACAGCACCCTCACAATACTCATCATGCCTCTAAACTAATTATTTCTCATTACCAGGTTACCTTTGCCTCGGTTACGGTTTTTAAACATAGTAGTTTCCTAGAATCCGTTACAGTAGGCCCAAATATTTAGATTTAAAAGATACAAACGCGTTCTTTAAACTGACTGAATTCCGCTTCCGGTTGCCGTTTCGTCTTCGTTCCTCTCCACTCGGCTCAGCTCAGAGCAGCTCCGCTCCGTATTCAGTAGAGGCCCGGCCTTAAAATGGGTGTCTGAACTTAAACAAGTCTCAATAAAATACATGTCTTTAAAACCCCCAACGCTTTTCTCTTCTAATACATAATATACTTTACAGTATAATTGACATTTTGTAATTAATGATTTTTTTAAGTTTTTGTAATATTATTGAATAGATTTGTAATTTTATTCAATCACTTGAAGAGTTACTGTTAAAAAACACAAAATATAAAAACTGAGTTTTGCATGCAGAGAAAAATTATTATTAACGACCTATTAAAATTTAAACGAGCTGTCTTGTTATTCTTAAATGGATATGGATCCACTACAGATGGCTGTTAACTTGCAATTTTTATCCATATAAAAGTTTTAATAAATTATAATTAATGCGTAGGGTACAAAATTGAAAATATAATTTAAGAATAGCGAATTGCGTTCTGTGTTAACCGTCTATGGAAAATTTCAAGAAAATCTAGTGCGACGAAGTGTCCGAAATCGATTTTTAAAATTTAATCTAAACAGGTAAACCGATGCCATGTTTAATTAAACTTATAATTTTATAATTTAAACTGTCTCCTGTTTTGTGTACTGGAGACAAAACAAATTTATCTGTTCCGTTTAAATCTATCACATACAGTTCAAAGCAAACAGGAGCAGGTCAACATACCTATCTCGGTTATAACATGCGGGCGCACAACTATATAT